>OZ010608.1:37914995-37954995 GCA_963932145.1 Acanthosepion lycidas
ATGTAAATTACAAGGAAGAAGGTACAATAGAAGGGTTTCAGTGAAGTCGAACCCACTTAAAAGGGTATATTTACCTTGAAGGTATAAAATATGAATATTCTTAATAGTTCTTGTGATTTGATGTGAGTTGCTGAAGTTTGTGACAGTATCAGTTCATGCCTTCAGAGTTCAGAGTCTTCAATGTAGTATTGTTTTCATCATCATTATCCTTTGACCTCCCTATGGTTGGTCGTAACTCCAGTGACAATCCCTTTCCACATAGTTCGGTCCTGTATTGCTTTTCCCAAGACTCCTAATGTTCAACCCTGAGTCCCGAGCTATTGTGTCCGGGAAAGTTAATTTTTGTGACACTTCCAGAAAAATGCCATAGGAGTAAGAATGAGATGATTTCCCAGTCAGCTCGGTAGCAGTGGCTAGCAAACTGTAATCGTTTTTGTTTTAAGAACAGTACTTGTTCTCTCAGAGAGCTGAGTTTGAATTACAGTTGAGTTTGTTTAATTCACTTACACACAAATACCCTTAGAAAAGTTGTATATCCATCTCTTCTCCCACCAGCTATGGGTTGAATAGCAGGACGGAATGGGTTCTTTAACCTTGATTGGTAACCAGTCTACTGCAGAAAGAAATGGCAACCTACTGCCTTGTCTGTCATGTATCAAGACACATGATTGCCCAAGTATGTATCATGTATGGCACTTAACTGACTGACTTGTTTCCTGATAGGGAAACAACTATTTTGTTATAATAGTTGGGGTGAAAATTAGACTTAATTCTGTTGTGAAAATGACAATATGGTTGTCAAGACTTTGTTGAGGAGTGGGGTTTCACATTCACTCAATCAACTTTGCAAATGATTTTAGAAGGTGTAGTGACTCCTATTTCTGGTGGTCACATCTACTACTCCTGACGATGGTCATATTGCAGGAGTTTTTATAGCCAAAGGTTGGCTCTGATTTATCAAAAAAATTTTGGTGGGCAACACAAGCATTTCAGATTTCAACCAGCTCAGGTAGCCATTGGTTAAAAAAACACATTCATCAAAACAATTTATTGTAGTAGAAAAAATCCTTTCCCTTTCCTTCACCTTCAATTGACCCCACCTCTACTCCTTGGTCAAGCAGTTTGCAGGCAGGGTGACAAAGATCAGGTTTCAGTAAATTATTTTATTACCTTCATCTTTTCCCCCCAAACAATAGACAGCAGAAAATTGCTCAGAGGTAAAAAAAAAAAAAAATTTAATTTCACCACCAGCAAGGCAATTAAAAACCACTAAGATGGAAGGGGTAACTGAGAGGGAAAGACAATTTAGAGAACAGGATTTAAAGAGACAGAAGATGATTGACATTACTTTTAAAGTTTTGAAATTCATAGTTGGCAGGAAAACCCGGAAAAGAGTTCCACAAGCAAGGTGCAAGTGAAGAAACAATTAGCATAGAACTTATGATTACAACTAACATTTTCAACAGTGAAATGATGAGACCTAGCTGCCAATCTAGTACTGCAATTAAATTTGTGAAGTCAAGGTACTGAAAAGGAAAGCTCATCAGAACAATGTCAGGTACCTCTATAAGTGCAGTGTTTCTGGTACCATGTAATTTAGTACTACCTGCAGTATGATCAAGTCATCAGTGACTAAACCAGCTTCCCTATCAGGCTTTTTTGGTGAGGAGGTTGGCTAGACACCCAGTAAGATTAAAAACAAGACCTGCCAAAGAGTGAATTAACCTTCTTGTAGGGCCAATGGCCATCTAGCGCAATAGGGTAAACTGGGCCTCATCACTATGTATGCAGCAAGTGTAGTGATAAGGGTTTCTTTGACTGAAATCAATGGTCAGGACTAAGAGTTCATCCAGTAGAAGCAAAGGTGTATGGCCAAGGGTGAGCCTTTAAGTTGGTGAACATCAGCTGTGGGTTGACTTGGAAGGGAATGGCCTCTCCTAGGCAGTAGCGTGCAGAAAGCTGGGGGAAGGGTGTGTGACGGACTTGGGCATTCATATTGAAAGAGCATCTAATCAAAGAGAGAAATAAAAATTTAGTTGTTTATATTTAATTTGATTAAAGTGTTTATTTCATGTTTCATCTGTTTTTACATATTTAAAATGACTGCCTTTTCTCAGTACTAGGCCTTATAGCCCCCACCCCTACTTGAGTCTTAGGGGCATATCATCAATTAGTTGGCCACAGATATCACCAAATATTACCCTGTCACTGCTCCTAGGTCTATTTGCCTGAGACATGCTACACTTGAATGAATGCCTCTCTAGCTTTCAACACAAATATGTGGGAAATAATCCAGTGTTCAGCTGTGCAGTAGCCCTACAACCACACCCAGTAATGGGACTGATAATGATATATATTGATATCTCTTTCTTTGTCTATCTATCTATGCATATATATATATATACACACACACACACAGCCTAGGACATTGATAGATAACTTCCCTGTGTGATGGTGAAATCTGTAGCAACCTATATGTATTGGGTATTGTCCAAAACATTTCACTGAGAAATTAATATCCTATTTTGAAAGTATTATTAAAATTTTAGTTTTCTGACGTAACACATTGCAGCCAACTGGAACATTAATTAATGTTTTTCTGTTGACGTAATCCACCTACATATTTAGGTGAGAGAAAAAAGCTCAAATTAATAAAATAATTATTTGATGACTCAGAAAAATATTTTCAATATCCTGTTATTATCAAATATTTATTTTATATCTATATCTTGTTTTTTATATATATTATACTTTGAAATATAGGGAGCAAAATTTGTTTAGTTAAATTTTGAATATGAATTCATTAGGCTAATTGTGGGTGAGTGGTTGTTGACCTGACCATTGTGGAGCATGTTTCATTGGCAATTCCACAGATATACTGTATATATTTGTGGGTGACCAACATATATATATATATATATATAAAACTTGTTCTGAAAATCACTTCAAGTGTACAAATGGCAGCCACCATGCAGAGTTGATTTTCATGCCCTCACTGCATATATATATATATATATATATATATATATATATATATATAAAATAGGCTGGCTATAGGAATTTGAGGAATAAAAGACAATAAAATTGATAGGTTGGTGCAAAAATAATGTTGTTTTTTACGTTAAAAAATACGTCAAAAAACGATATTATTTTTGCACCAACATAATATATTAGCCTTGACTAAATTGAAGCACAAAGTTTTACACACACACACACACATATATATATATATATATATATATATATATATATATAATTTTCTATATTTTGTTGAGAAGAGTGTTCAGTATCAGAGCTAGTGTTTTTATATAGCAACACTAGACCAGGCCTGCACAAAATATGGCATAAGGTCATACCCAGTGTGGCTTGTGTGAGTTTTCAAAATAGTCAATATCTTGTTTTCATTAGAATAAATTTGGCAGTTGAGCATGTACAACACATAGTTTTGTTGATGCATGCCTTTATTCAACCAATATTTCACTGTCTTTGTATCTAATTAATCCTTTTAACTCTCTGAAGAAAAAGACAGAATTTTATCATTGTCCCCTTCACTCGATATCTATTTCACTCTCAAAATTTTTTTCATTGAGCTCACCCCAAGCAAGGCAGTAAAGCCACTAAGACACAATGTGGAAAAATTAAAAAACAGAAACATTACTAAGGAGTGAGAACAAAAGAAGACTAATCATGAGGACATAACTTTATGGCTTTGGGAAAGTGACTGAAGCCAAAACACCAGATCAGAACTGATAACATTTATCTTTGGATTTTATGGAGCTCTGGGTAAATAGTAGGTGGCAGCTATTCTAAGCATGGGTGAATGATACACATATAGATATGTAAGAAAGATTCTTGAGAGAAAAACTGTGTAGCATGATACAGTGATCCAACTTTCTTAGCAGCTGACCTAGCAATGGATTCAATATAGTCTTTCCACTTCATGTCAGGCCCGACTCACTCTCCCAGAGTTTAGCATCAGCCATGCTGATGAAAGGCAGAAAAGGGTCTCTTAGATTATTAATAGAGAGCAGTTTTGTTTTGAAAGAGTTAAAATTAACAACCAATCCTTATAAGAGCCAACAATGCATGATGACTATCAGTTTTAGAGCTCTAAATGATTTTCAGATGGTCTGATTCTGTACAGGTCAAGTTTGATTACATTACAGACCCTTCTTTGAATTTTGTCAAGAATCTCAAAATAAGTAATAGTAACACCAGACCAGATCTGGCAGCAGTATTCAATGCACAGATGAATGGTAGATTTATAAATGTGAAAAATGGATTCTAATAAGAAAAATTTTCTAGTACAACACAGTCTAAGTTCAATCTCTTTATCTTCTATACTAAATTTGTTATAACTGGTCCATACACCAAGGTATTTGAAGAGTTTAGTATTTAACTAATTTTTAAAGCTTTTGCTAAATTGCGAACAATGCTGCCTCTACCAGAGATAAGTGGTTGTATCAGAAAATACATGATTTAAGTATCACTAAACAAAGTCAATATTTTCTTACACATTAATTTTGCACTGTTAACAGAATTATTTCAAGTATTTTATGTCATCACAAAATTATTTTAAGGAGAAAAAAAAAACAAAAAAACTGTATATCAATAAATATCTGCTAAAATTAGACCTTTTTTTTCTTTTTTCTTTTTAAATCAATCCACGACAAGCAAGGAGATAATGCCACTAGAACACAAGGGACACTATTCTTTTAATATTTAACCTGTATATTATAGATATGAATGGAATATGAAGGGAATGAAAATGAGTTGACTTAGTGTACATGGTATGATGGGTCCTAGCTGTGAAGGTTTGAAACTCGTGGAAACAAGAAATGCCTGAAAATATTCCATGAAAATAGAAATAGACTGGTGAAAGGCAACCAACATTTTGTTGTCTTAATCTTCTGGTTGTAGTCTGAGACCTCTGTCATTCATCTTCCCAATGCCAAATCTTCTGACTGTTCTTGTAGGGATACAGAAGGCGATTATTTTCCTTTGGTAAGTCCCATGGGTCAGGTGACAACCACTTATTCAGGCATTCAGTTTTGTTTCAAAAAAACAAACTAAACCAAATAGCCTGGGGCAAGGAGCCTGGGCGGAGCTAAAATCTTCCTCTTCCAGAAAATGCTACAGTTTACAAGTCCATGGCACCACATCACTTTGGGAATATATATTTTCCAGATATAGAAAGAGACTCCAGTTCACAGTTCTTAATTTGGGAAAAACCCAAGATTTGGCATTTTATCTTCATGGAATATGTCCTCGTCTGAGACATAGTCAATGAATCCAGCCCGTTTGAATCTAGAGTCTTAAACATGGCTTCTCCAGAAACAGAAGTATCTCCCTATAATATGTAAGACCCTTTCTTTTTGTTTCTCATTACACTCTGCTTTGCCATGTAGTTTCTCCTTACACTCTACTTTGCCATGTAGATCTCTGCATGGAACATGTGTATATATGTACATATAGTTTTGTGTATGTCTTAGTGGTATAAAAGTCTCTTTGAGAACAAAGCATGTTTGTAATTTTATTTTCCTTTCAGCCATTCCATTTCATCCTCAAATTATGATGTTTTTATATCACAATATAATAATGCCTATAATGGGGGAAATGTAAATGGGAGAATAAATCTTTTTTCCCTAGTTCTCACCTATAATACATTGATCTTATGTAATTTATAGAATTATAAAAAAAAAATGAAAAAGATCTAGACTTATAAATTTACTTAATTATAAAATCTGCCAAAGTTTGAGCAGACAATGCTAGCTATACAACTTGGTATATAAATAACATGAAAATATATAAGGTTGGTGCAAAAATAATGATATAATAATGTCGTTTTTTGACGTTAAAAAATACGTCAAAAACCGACATTATTACATCATTATTTTTGCACCAACCTAATATATATTTCCTGTTTAAATGTTATATTATAAAATTTATTTAAGTAAATGCTCTGTTTTTAATTAAACAGTATTACATTTACTGGACTGAATGTTTGAGAAATTTCATAGAAAATATGTATTATTCAACAGGAATCAAACCTGTATTCCTATATTCCACTACAGTAGGCCTCTTTGTTATTGCCAGTAAGTATATCCTTCTCAATGGTTTTGCACTTATTTTGTATTCAATCCTTTTTAGCTGCCCGCATTTTTCTCCTCATGTCACTGTTCACTTCCTGATATTGGGCATAGACCTCGGCACTTGAGTGCTTCTTTCCTCTTAGTTCTCTCCTCTTGTCACACAAATCCAACATTTCGTTCATGACCCATCGTTGAATTTTCCTTCACTGTTTACCCCAAAACTTCCTCAGCTGTTGTGAGCAACACTTCTTTAATGTGATCTGCAAAAGTGTCTAAATCACTGTTAATTAGGTTTAGGGCTTGTGTGAGTTTCATACCCGGTTAAGGCAGTGGAGAACTTGGAGAAGGGGAATTAACAGGAGATAACTGATAACTGACATCCATTAAGACATGGCACGTGGAACTAGAACATTCTACCCCAGTGAATGAAATAAAGGGTTCAGTTCGACATTCCAACCATCTGAAGAAGGCTGAAGCGTACAACGGCTGAAATGTTGTGATAAATATGGCGACAAAGATGAGGACAATAGTCTGAATAATGTAAATTGTGAACTTTGGTCTTGGACAGTTGATTGATTTCAGGGTTTCTCAAGGTCAAAGTAAATGTAGGAGTCCTTTGAATAGCACTTAGTTTTCGGCTTTAATTTAAAGTCGTCATCACTGCTGATGTCAGTGCCAATATCCTTGTGTTTGCCTTGTTAATGCTAGATTTATAGTGTTGCAGAACCAAAATAAAATTGATCTGTTTATGGATCTTCCCATTAAGTGAGTGTCAGGTTGTTGTTTAAGATAGCTTATGGGAGTACAGAGTGTTGGCCAGGGTGAAATGATGACTTCTGGCAAATTCAAGCAGTCTGAGACCTCTGTCATTCATCTCCCCAATGCCAAATCTTCCGACTGTTCCTGCCCAGTTTGTGTACGCATCCAGTCCTACCTTGGCATTCCAATCCCACCTTGGCATTCCAATCCCCTTGTATGGTGATGTTGTTCCAGGAGACTTTTCTCAAAGTAAATTCTAATAATTCATAGAATTCTTAAACTTACTCATCATCATGCTCTAATGTTGGAGCATAGGCCTGGATGATGGTCATGCTGTATGGTCTGGCTGATACACAAATGGAAATTTTTTTATTTTTTTTTAAGCATTACACCCCGAGCAAGGCGGGAAGCCACTAGAATGCGGGGAGTTGCAGAAGATTTGGAGCGAGAGCAGAAAGAATGAGGAGAAAGATAGTGGATAGATCAAGGTAACTGGAGATGTCGATTGACATTACATTTGAATAGTTGGAGATTATAGCTCTCAGGGAAACAGTAATAGGGAAGGGTGTTCCACAGGCGAGAGGTGCGAGGTATGAAGCTATTGGAGTAGAAGAGACGGCTACATTTAAAAGTTTCTACAGTGAAAGGGTGAGAGCAGGATGCCAGCCTCGTAGGTCGCTTGAATTCATGAAATCTGAGAACCAGTGAAAGCAGCTCATCGGAGCAATTACCATGAAAGTATTTGTAAAAAAGACAGAGGTGATGGCACGTCTGTGAGAGAGCAACTGTAGACGAGATGTCAGATCAGGGCCAATTATATTACATATCCGCCTCTGGATCTTGTCAAGTCTGCTAGAAATAGGATTAAAGCTGATGAAACTATGTGATTTCTTTCCTTACAATAAATGCCACTCCATGTTGGTGCTGCTTCTCATCTCCAGAAAACCAAATTTTATATAAATCTTGTGTAGTTGTTTTGTCAAAACCAATTCATCTGACTTTAGGCATCCTGGATATGAGGATAAACTACATCTGCGTCCTGGGTAAGACAATAAACTACATCCAACAGCAAGGCCTCTGATCAGGAGGTTTTTAGGAGCGTGGAACCACCTTTTAATTGCTGGTGTTCCCAGGTTCACCCTGACCTGGGGTGGTAGCACCTGTTAGGGTCCCAGCTATGAGCAAATAGTTAACCCTGAAACAGGGATAAAAACACTATGAAAGTGTAAAAATAGGTTTTAATACCAGAAATACTTTGTAAAAAATTATCAGCAATAAATTTTTGAAGAAAAAAACTATTACCAGCAATACATTTTGGAAAAAAAAAGTATTACTAGTAATACATTTTTGGAAAATAAATATTACCAGCTATACATTTTTGATAAAAGAAAATATTACCAGCAATAAAAACCCATTGAGGTTGATATGCCATAAAACAAACCAAACCAAACCAAACCATCTGACTTTAGGCATCCCAATGATGTTCCAGTGATAACATTTTAGTTCATGGGTAAGTTCTTGGGTTCTTCCAGGGGTGTACAGGGTGTGGCCATTCCAGATTCCTGTTATAAATTTTTATGTTTATAATCTGATACTTGACTTACCAGACCCATTCTGAAGTAAATTAATGGGATGTGCAATTGTTGTTATTCCAGGCCTCGACCAATCTGGCATAGTTATATTTTGCTTTTCTTGCTTAATAATCCTTTCAATGGGCTTGTCGGTAACTTGGCGGCACTCATCTCCTCTTCAAATCCCAAACAACTAATATGATGCAAATTGCCTTCAGTCTGTGCACTTGGTCGTTGAGTCCATTGTCCAGCTATTGTCTGCTTGTGCAGATCATCTGGGCCAGTAGTGCATTGCAAACACCAACCTTTCATGTGGTTTAGCCTGCCTGATGAAGCGGTTTACCAGGGTGTGGTGCATGGAACCAACACACGAGAGATTTAGGGGATGGGTGAAGACCAGTGTCACCCGTCTACTTTAATAATAATAAACTGCAGCAGCCAAGCAAGAAATGTACTATTTCTACCTACTGCCCCTTACACGCATAAAAGCATATATATATATTTTACACTGGATGTTGGAGTAAACAGTTTGTCATCAAATGTACCAAATATATTGCTATATATAGTTTTAAAATAATAATAATTAAATAAATAAATAAGAAAAGAAGAATAAAAGTATAAAATTATCATCAGATGTATAAGAAAATTTTGTTATTATTACTGTTGTCATTTTTAAAATATTTGAAAGATAAAATAGAACAAATGTCTAGTAGTAAACGAAACAAAATAATGTTATAACTGGAAACGCTTTTCCAACAAATATGTTACTTTACAATTAATAGATAAAGGAATAAAATTAAGGCCAAATGTAGTTAAAAAGATGAAAAGAATTATAAATGATAGATAAAGAAATTGGCAATAATGAACCAATAGTGAAAAATAAACAAAATAAACAACTCAAAATGCTTTCCAACAATTTTGAAAATTACGTCCACTTTCATAAAAAAGAGAAAAATGTTATGCTTAAATATAAATAGATTAGAGGAGTTATGTTCATGGCATTATACAGGGAAGATAATGGTTAACCCTAGATTTGAAGAGGTAAAGCTTGTAGTGATTCAGAAATCATCTTGCTGGGAGTCTGTTCCACAAAGCAACAGTTCTTTGGAAGAAGCTGCCAAAGTGGAACTTACTCCTTACTAATGGAATATGAAGGGAATAGGGAGGATTCATTCTTGTGTATGTGGCATGTAAATGAATGTAATAAACTTGACTGGAATTCATTACTTGACTCTACAATTTCTCATTCCAAGCTGCTATCCATTACACCACCTACGCATCCATATCACATATTGTTACACACACACAAACATATATATATATATATATATATATATATATATATATATATATATATAAAATGTCTTTTCCTTTCAGTGTTATAAAATCTCTTTGTTTTTCTTCAACTAATTTTTCTTTTACTGTATTTTTTTTATATTTTAGGCAACTAAAACTATGAAATCGTCACTAACAATCTACACCATGACACAACAATTATGCTATCAAGCGTAACATACGTAAGAGATGATGTTTAATTTTCTCCATAAACAACTAAGACACTGATTTTATAAGAAGTTAACATTGTTTTTTTTTTAATCCCAAGGAATGGAAATAGATGTAGACTTTAAAAGGAAATTCCATACATCTAAACGGTAAGCAAAAGTTTCTCTTGTAATTTTTTCTACTAACAAATTGTTACTTAATTCAGACAAGTGTGGTCTTTCGACATTTGATAATTTTCCATGGTGGCAATTAAATTATTTATGACTTCTGCAAAACCAACAGTGGGTCATAATAAATTATTTATTTATTATTTTTCAATTTATTTATTTTTTATCTTTTCAAATTTCAGTAATAATCTTCAGATTTCTAAATTTCTTGCATGATCATCTTTTAATTTTTAATTTTTCTAAGGTTTTCCTTCTCCTTAATGATACCCTTTATCATGAAACTAAATCATAAGTTACTATGCATTTTGTTTTATGTAATGAGAATTAACAGGAAATAAAGAAGCTATTTCTGAGAACTCATGGAACCAATTTTATAACTTTGACTAAAAAGTAAACAATTATATAGAAAAATGAATGAAAAAAAATAGAGCTATACAACTGTAAATTTGTAGATGTAATTTCACTTTCTTTGCGAGAGTAACTTTACAATATATTATATATATATATATATATATATATATATATATATATATATATGTGTGTATGTGTTTGTGCATGTGTTTTTTGTTTATTTATTAATTCATTCATTTTTAATTATTAAAGGCCATGAATCAGCTGTTTTTCTTTTAATTTTTAGAATTTTTATCATCACGTATGTTAGCTTGAGAAAGAAGTATTTCTATTAAGAAAGGTGAGATCTAAAAAAATCCAGAGTGTAAGTTAATATTTTGGCAAGAATTGATAATTCCTCTTTCAAGAACTTTCACCAAAGTAAGTTGTTTTCTCTTTTAATAAGTACAATATTTTTGAGATCAAAATTGTGGTTGAAATTATTTTCTGTGTATAACTAATACATTGGATAAATTATGTCATGTCAGAGATTTTTCTTTTGTTCATAAATGTGTTTGATTAAATTTCTACAAGTTTCACCAATATATTGTAAGGAAGATTTCTTACATTTTATTTGTTGCCTGCATCAGAATTAAAGTTGTAATAGACATTTTTAGTTTTGATTATATTTATAATAGTTTTGGATGTAGTTATGATTCTTTTAACATTATAAAGATTGGATATATATTTTTGAATATTAGATGTTATGAAGTTGATATTCTGTATCTATTTTTTTAATCTAATTATTATCATGATTGTCGTTGTCATTGTTTTTATTGTTGAAGAAGTACACCTTTCTTTTAACATAGTGGATGAAATAGGATATTGGAGGTTTTTAAAAGAATTATTAATATATATTACCTCTTCAGGTAAATATTAGGGGCTGCAGATTCTTAGTTCTTTTAAATAAAATCCTATAATTTTATTTCACTACAGTGGTAAGAAGAAGAATTTATGTGGTCATTCTTGTTCATAGATCTTTTGTAAACTTTTAGTTGAAGGTTGTTATTGGTTCTATCTAGCATGATATCTAGGAAGAGTAATGTGCTATTAGTGTTAAAAATAATTACTAAAACAAAATAAAATAAACTACATAGAAATAAATAAATAAATAAATAAATAATTACATATATAATAAAAAAATCAGTTATATTAGGTTGGTGCAAAAATAATGTCGTTTTCTCACATGTGAGAAAACGACATTATTTTTGCACCAACCTAATAACAACATTAACTCACTTTCCTTTGATAGGCCAAAAATTACATCACTTAGCATCTTTTATAGTTTACCTTTCCTTACAGGGTACATTTTAGAATATTTTAGAGTTCTCTAATTCAAAATTTAAAATCTTAGAAAAATATTTTTTTCCTTCACTTTTGTATAGACATGGTGCGATGGATTAATTGCCATCTAAATTATGTAGAAATGAAAATAACCCTGACATCTCATTTTAACAGATATATGTACCAAAATTACCCAAAAATATTTTGAAATACTAAAGAGTAAATTGATTCAATAAATTTGCCATTGGCTTCAACCATGGCCTCCAGATGACTTCAAAATCTCCTGCAACTCTTCTGGACAGTCTCCTTGTTAAATGATTATAAATGCTGCTATAAGCCTTACCTTCCATTCATTTTTGCTGCGACAAGGACTTTTGTTGATCTCTTGTTCAACTATGCTCCACACATAATAATCAAGGGGTTGCATTCTGGGGAGTTAGGTGGCCAGATATAAGGGGTGATATGGTTGCGGAAATTGTCTGATAGTAGTTACTAGCAGTAGAGCCCGCTGTTGCCCGGGGATGTAACAGTAAGAGATAGATCAAGTATTGACCATCATAAAGACTGAAAAATAAAATTGACAAAGATTATTGTTTAAAGTTGACGGACACGCATGTCTTAATTAGTTTTTTTTGTTTTTTTTTTTTTTTACGAATTGGTCAAACCCAAACTCAAACAAAAACATTGTTTTCAATCGTTATGGGTCTATCGATTGAATAGAATTTTATTATAAACAATTGTCTTGTAAATGGAATTTTTAAAGCATTCTGAATGTAAAAATAAAGAAAAAAAGTGTGAAAGACAATAAGAAACACTACCTGCCAAAAAAAAGTGAAGTTTTGTTGAAATCGGTTGAAAAATGTAGGAAATTCGATCCCATATATAAATGAACACACACATACAAACAACTGGGTTTTTATAAGTATAACTCGATATGAGTTGTCTCCCTTTCATTCTGGCGACAGAATTGTGTTTTAGCATGTTTTCAAATTGATTTCGTGCAAAAACATTTGTTTTTCTAATTTTTGGCGCCGTCAGAACCACCGCAAGGTAACTTTAGTCCTGTGAAGTTTTGTTGAAATTGGTTGAAAAATGTAGGAAATCCGATCCAATATGTAAATGTACAGACACACACACACAATCTGCATTTTATAATAAGTAAGATGATCTTGTAAATACTATAAACATGTATATATGGTATAAATAAATATATACTTAATATAGATATATTAAGCAAAATAACAAAAATAATAGATTTCTCATCGTTACTTTCTCTTGCACATGCTAATGTATTGTACTTTCCATTTTTGTTTACAACTGAAAGGCCCATCATCGCCACCAAGCAGTCACTTTGCGAACAAATATGACTTGTTCCGCTAACCCCACAATGTTTTAAATACATAGCTGACGATTTCAAAAATTTTTGCACATTATTTTTTTATTTTGCCTGCAGATTTTGTCTGTTTCATCCAAAGTTCTTTGATGGGTGGTTTGTCTGTATCTTTATTTTGTAGCTGGACACACACATACACACACTTGAATATTTGAATAAATAAATGTTAAACTTTTTGTCAAATAATTTTATTTAATATTCTTCTTCTTTTAAATTTATTTTGTTGTTTTTAAAGTTATGCTATTTATTTACAGTGTAACCCGGATATAAGAGACCCGGATATAAGAGAAACACGGATATAAGAGAGATTTTCTCTGGTCCCAAATTAGAGCCTGTGTTAATGTAAACAAAATAGACCAAACCCTGATATAAGATACTTCTTCTCCGGTCCCGACAACTCTCTTATATCCGGGTTACACTGTATTATAGATGTGAAAATAAATTCAAGTTTGAATATATCCTAAATTCTTAATTTATGTTTATTTACTTTTTTATTAATAATAATCTCCTCCAAAATAAATAGTAAATAATTATTTTTTGAAGAAGGCTCGCTATAGATTTTGCTTTAAAAATTATCAAATTATTATGTTTAAATATATCTTAATTTAATTTATTTACTTTATTTAGATGTTTTAGTCAGACACATACACTTGAATTAATAAATATTAAACTTTTTTTCCAATAATTATATTTAATATTCTTCTTTTAAATTTACTTTTTTACTGTTTTTTTAATATTAATTTTTTAAAGTTATACTTTTATTTGTTATAGATGGGAATATAAATTCAAGAGAATAGAAATTTTAAAAAATATATATTTGGATAATGTTTAGCAAAATAAAAAATTAAAAACAGATGGTAATCTGATTCGAGAATAAGAATTATTACTACCAATTTTTACTTTTTAATTCTGAGAAGTTTGAATGCATTCTAATTTTAAAATATCTTCATAAATACAAATCATACAATGATAATTTTTTACAAAATTCTGGCTGAGGTGATAATGAGTCTGTATACATATTTACTTTGTCATAACTATTGTAGATTTTTAATTTCAGCCGGATGCACACACACACACACATACAGACATCTCCCATTTATATATTTATAGATGTTTACTGATGTCTCCCATATTGCTTGTGGCAAACTGCAAATAGGCATTATGGCTTTCTTTTGAACAATGGTGTTCTTCTTGCTAATTTTTCATGAAGGCCTGAATTGTGGAGCGCATGGTGAATAGTAAACTCTATTTATTAATTATGTGACTTCTGAAGGCATTTGGTTGCACAGAATTTTACTTAGGGGTTTCACAGTAAAGTGGGTGAATACATATGCACTCAACATTTTACATTTTGAAATCTTTGTAATATTAACCAACACATACACTTCAAAATGATGCACAATTTTAGGTTTGTCCATTACATAAAGCCTCAATAAAATGTATTCAAATTTGTAATGTGACAAAATCTAGAAAAGTTCAAGGGAGGTGAACATTTATTTATTTTTATTTTTGAGGAAATTTTCTAATTACACCCTCTCCCCAAGCTAAGATATGAATTTATGTCTGAATATCTTGAATGAGGAATTATCATTATTTGCACTAATTAAATGCAGACTATTGTCTTCATCTTTGTTGTTATGACTGTAACACCGTATCCTCACCCCAGTGGACCAACTCACTCCACAAGACCAGCTGTTGGTCTGGTATGGTCCAGTATTACAGGTTAGACACATCTCTCTGGTTCCCAATGTTAATTCAAAGCCACCCTCCAGCCACATTGTTATTGTTTTGATCCTGGAGAGTGGTCATCAGATCATAGAAATCCGGAAGCTCTCTGTTGGTCCACTTACATGTTTGTCAGGTGAGAATTGGAATCGAATTGAGAATCAAATTTAAGAGAAAAATAAATATAACCAAGTCGATTTGATTTTGAAAGAACAAGTTTTTTTCTATATATAAAAGCAAACACACACAAAAAATAATTCTTGTTGCACAAGGTTGAATGTTCTTGTATGTGAACAATAACCAAACACAAATACTTTGAAATATTTCAATGAAGGAGAGCTGTGGCTTCCGTTTTAACCCTTTTTGGTCTGTTCTTAGTGCAACTACTACAACCTTCAATGTTCCTGTTCTCAGTAGCAGCAATAGTAGTAGTAGCAGGAGTAGCGGTACTTAGATGTTAGTGATGGTATTTCGCTTCTTTGCTCTCAGCTTCAGCAACACACAGCTGACGCTTCCTTTTCAATCTCTGACGTCTCTCCACTCAGTTCAACTGCATTCAAAGAAAGACAAACTCAAAATTCTCTCTCCTCCAGTTGGCTCACCTCTTTATTAAGAGAACCGGCCTCATGTGTCACAAACTGGTTACATATCTGTTTTTCTAGTGTGAACATAGTGACATACTACCAAAGTACAACTTCACTCCTCTGCGAATAAACAATTTACTTTTTCATCAATTGGTTTGCAAGGTTCACAACAAGACACTATTGTTTATCACCTCACTATTAATTATTCTGCTGCTCTTTGTAAACTACAGAGATTCTTGTTTTAAAAATAAATCAGCCTTAATTTTAACTTTGATTCTTATAATCCATTTCTTTTTTTAAAAGTTCAAAATTATTATTGTTCCAATAATTTTCTATTAGTAATCTGATATCCTTTGTACACTTACAAAAAGATTGTATTTCGTGTTCTAAATTAACTTTCTGTAACATTTACATTTCAAAGTCTTTACAGCATATTAACATCTTGGTTATTCAAAAAAGCCTCACTTGGTGTTTTATGTTTTACAGCATATCCTCCTTTATTACTATTATTATTATTATTTCAGGGGTGATATCGCCCATACCACATGACTGTTTTGGTCATTATTGTGCCCTCCTGCCTACATCAGGTGTATATTCACTAAGTCATTGTCCTGACAGTGTCTACTCAGATTCAGTGGAAACAGGGAATTCCATGGGACAATAGTCTAGTGGTTTAAAGCATCAGTTCATGAATATAGTGACATAGTAATTGTGAGTTCAATCCCTGGGCCAGGCAGTACTTGAACTCAGTGAAAATGGGAAAGCAGTAACTGAGGTATCTTTAGATGTGGGTAGTGGAATGCGAACAATCTACCACTGGAGACTTAAAAATGGGTTCAGTTTGGAATTCCCTGTAGGTTACTTGGATTGATATATACCTGAAGAAAGCTGTAGGGCACAACATCTGAAAAACTGTGATAACACTGTGATAATAATAACAAAGAAGAGGATAATAGCATGTAAATAGTGTAAATTAGACCTCCTTGTTTATTAAGTTGGCCTTTTTGACTACTTAAGTGATTTTCCGACATCACCATTTATTAAAACCCTCCCTATTTATTGCATACTGAAAAATTTCCCCTTCCCCAATTATTAAGAATCCTCTTTTTATTAGGTGCCTAAGAATACTGACCATAACAGAGTTTGGATTCAGACCGTATGTGATGGGAGTGAAACAGGAAGATTGTGTTGTACTGGTTTTATTTTGGTGAGACTCATTTGTCTTGAAAATCAGCATTTAAAAGGATGGCTTTTACTTTGGTTTGAACCTAAACATCCAACTCTTAGTATTTGAGGTAGCTACATATTCCCCTAACAAGAACATAAAGATTATAAATTTTATATCTTTTTAATAAATATAGATAAATTTTTATGGGAAAATGAGATTATAATAATATTAGTGGGGAAAAAGTATGACAAAGTGGAAAAAGTTTTTGTGTGATGTGTTACATTCTTTAGGACTTCATTGGACTAAATTGTTGCTTATGTCAATGCAACTACACGTGTATTAATGAAAAAGCATGCTGAGAATGTTAAATTAAATTTTTTTCCTTTTAAATATATATTTTGGTAAGTACAATCTAGCCAATTTCATTTAGATTCTTTTTCTTTTTGTTTGAATTTCCATCACTTTCGTTATTAAATATCCCAAATTGTGATAACAGAAGATCTGCAAAGAAAGGTGAAATGTAAGAACCTGTATGTAAATTTACTGTGGATGATCTAATGATTAAAGCACTTTCTGAACATTTCTGTCTTAGTAAATTGTTTTCTCTTTTAATTAGGGTAGCATTTTTTAAATCAAAATTGTGGCCAGTCTCATTACAGTGAGTGACTAATGGATTTAGTGTTTTGTTTTGTAAAAGATCCCTATTGTGTTTATATAATCTTTTATTTAAATTCCTCAAGGTTTCTCCTATGTATTCGTTGTGGAAATTATTACAGGTAATAAAGTAAATTCCTCCTTCAAGGTTTAGCTTATTTTTCTATTGTTTCAGAAGTAGTTGTAACAAATTTTATGTTGAGTTTAGATAAATTTGTTTCAATTGTAATTGTGATAGTGAGGAGAACAATATATTTTGATTCATTGAGTTTAGCAAGAAGGACCCCTTTTCTATTTTGAAATATTTTATGAACCTTTCGTTTGGCATTGAATATGAAATAATTAGGGTATTGGAGGAGTGTAAAAGTATTTTCAATGTATTTCTTTTCTTCATGTAAATACTGAGGGCTGCAAATTCAAAATGCTCTTAAATAGAATCTGGTGCCAGATTTTGTTGTTGTTTTAATATGTTGTTATATTTTTATATATTTACATACATGTAGGCTTATATAAGCTTATTTATTATATATTTTTATTTGAAACAGAACATGTCCTTTCATTTTTTTTTTACCAATAGTCCTTATACCATCAACACATCCATGGACAAGACAATGTGTAACTAGTCAGGAGTAAATAAGTAGCATTTCTCAGAAGACTCATTTTGGTGCTGCTGATGTGGACTCATAAGATTTTTATGTATAAATTTTCTCATGCCTCACCAAATTTTATGTGGTAAAAAGTACATTTAAAAATAATAAAAAACAGAATTAAAGGGAGATAACTGCACATTTGAAATCAGAACATTATCATTGATAACTTTCTCCTCCAATTTGCAAACCTTAATTACTATATTCTTAATACTTGATATAAAGCAAAAATATCACAATAATAAAATTGGTGAAAAATTATTTACAACTATTTATACTGGGATAATGCAATTACAAGTAATCCATAATGATATTTTAAATTTTGAAATCACATTTATTTTTGGCCTATGAATTGTTTGAAACTGTTTCTAAATCTTTGATTGTCTTTCAATTATTCCACCTAACCTGCTATCCAATTCTACCACACTGTTTAGGAAACACTGTTAAAGAATATTATAAAATAAATATAAGAATCTTGAAACTTAAAAATAGTTTAAACTACTATTATACCGATAATAATTAGAGTACTGGGTACAATCAAAAATGTATAGATAAAAATATTAACAAGATCCCTGATAGCCCCTGTTTACAAGAAATAGAAAAAATTACACTATGTGAAATTGCTCATCTACTCAGGAGAGAATTATCAATGAAAAGAAAATATAAACACTATACATTGTTAAATATCACTTAACATCAGAATGTGTGCAAACAGAATGCATATATTTACTATAATGCTTTATTCCAGGTCTCGCATAATGATCTGGTAAGAAATTGTATGAAACAGAAAGCAAAAGAAGATAATAATATAAATAAGTCATACCTGTTGAAATTCTCCAGGTGTTGACAATTAAGATCAACCATTGTCTCTTATCTTTGCTCTTGTTTCCGCTGTTACTTGTATCTTCTCATTTTCTGTATTATCCCTTCCGATCTCTGTTACACATTTATATTTTAATCTCAATATTATTCAAACATGAATCCATTTTGTCATAATTTTGAGATGATAAATCATCTTTATTATATGATTTGCTATTTAGACCAATATGTACATCTTGCTTCTTAAACATCCAATATTTCAACTGTTGTACTCTCAGACCTTCTTCAGGTCTTTGAACATAGTAACTTTGAAATTTCAAGCAAGACATTTTATTCACTCCACTGGGATAGAGTATTCTCATTTAATTTTTCATGTTATGGGGAGATAACTCATATCAGTTAATAGTTACCAGTCTTATTCACATTTGTATTGCTTACCCACTTCTTCCTCTCAACTGGAGTATATGACTTAGCACTGCCATTCAGAGGGATTGAACTTACGACTACCAGTATAACAATCAAGATGAGCATGCTGGTCTCATTCTGTTTTCCCTGCTTAGAGGATATTTCCTATCAGTTAATACTCACCAGTCTTATTCACCTTTGTGTTGCTTGTCCACTTTTTCCTCTCAACAAGAGTATATGCCTTAGTTCAATCCCTGTGAATGGCAGTGCTAACAACTGCCAGCATAACAACCAAGATGAGCATATTGGTCTCCTGCTTTGCATGCTTAGGGGATATTTCCTATCAGTTAATACTCACCAGACTTATTCAACTGTGTGTTGCTTGTCCACTTCTTTCTCTCAACCAGAGTATATGACTTAGCACTGCCATTCAGAGGGATTGAACTAATGACTACCAGTATAACAATCAAGATGAGCATGCTGGTCTCATTCTGTTTTCCCTCCTTAGGGGATATTTCCTATCAGTTAATACTCACCAGTTTTATTTACCTTCATGTTGCTTGCCTGTTTCTTCAATTGAACTAAATTGTGACTTTTCAGTACTACTGGGGCTGGGGATTGAGCTAACAACTCTTAGGGAATAAGATATGCTTTAACCAACATTTTAATCGACAAAGCTAAATGTCGACATTTTTTATATATCTCATTTTTAAAAAAATAGAACACTTCCTGGTGTTTTCATTATGCTTTAGTTGAATAATCCAGGTCATCTGCATAAATTCACTCCCAGTTGTTGTCCACATCAACCGACAATTAGAATCATTCAACCAGCAGTTGATAACAATAATCATAGTTCAGTGATTCTATTATAAGCTCAATAAGAATTTTCTCAAAGAAATAGGCAACACAAATGGCTCACTAGTTTATGATACTTGTTTAATTCATTTTAAGAGCAAAAGAGATTAGTTTCAAATAATTTATTTGATGTTACAGCATTTTATTTTATAAGGCTTGATTGATTGATAAGATCTATCTTGCCATAATGTAGATCACATTATTTATGAATCAACTCATTTATTTTATTCTGATATTTTTGAAGATTGACCATTAATTACAGTCAGACCATTTCATTTTTATAATGAATAAATAACATTTTCAAAATATGCATCTGCAAAAAAAAGGGTGAAATTAAAACTTTTGTGAAAAAAAAATGTGTATTTGTTAGTAATTACAGTGTTTATGTACTGTACATATTACTAGCAGTAGATACCAAATGATTTTTTTTTTTACATTGATGTTCACCCTGTATAGGGCCCAAGAACCATTCAAAGTAGAACGTTACAGAGTAAGAGGTACCAACCCAAGCAAGGTGATAATGCCACCAAGATGCAAGGGACCACTGGAAGTGAAAGAGAAGGAAAAGGCTTTAAGAGGAACCAGAAACTCAGTCCTAAACAAGGAATAAACCTCTACTCTTGTTCAAAAGATTGGGGAGGAGTGGGAACTGGATGATAAATTAAAGCAGATAGGTAAACCTATCTACTCCTATTGAGAAAAAAATGTAAATAAATAAATCAATAAAATTTTAGTGTTTAGACAGACACATTAGAAGCATAGATTTGAAGTAGATTTTAGAAGGAACTGAAAATCCAATCCTAAACAGGAAACAAGGAAAAAACCTTTACTCCTGTTCAAAAGATCAGGGAGGATTGTGAACCAGATGATAACCAAACCTATCTACTCCCATTGAGGAAAAAAATGTAAATAAGTAGTAAAATACAAAATATTATTATTGAATTTTTTATTAATTTTAAGTAATAGATTGATATTTTTAAATAGCTTACCATACAATTTATGCATTAACCCTTAGGAGATGACAGGGCTAATCTATCACCCAAAAAATTGAATGATGAAGATGACTGGGCTGATACCTAATAATACAAGCCTTGAGATTAACTGGCTTGTAATCGTACCAGCCAATCAAATTACTTCTCACATTTCCTGCACGTCTAGCCCTTTTAATGGTGGTTTCTATATTAGTTTGCTGTGTTCTGTGATTTTATATTGATTTTTTTGTGTTCCAAATGAGGGCTTGTAAAAAGGGTTCCATCTTCTAGGCACTAAAACTCCAAATGAGGCTCTGTCTCCAAAGGGTTAACACATAGTTCAAAAACATAATAGAAATTGCATGCAGTCAATTCATTTAACAAACAGTGTTACTGTCAGTTGAAATTGATAAAATTCTTTCTCTTAAAACAGTTTTTCATGAAAATAGGCTTCTAATGTCTACTGTTATCACTTTTTCTAGTATTGATGAGTTTCCTTCCTAATCTTTTGTACTGTGGAAAGTCAACATCTTGATTATCTCATTATTTCATTATTTTCACTTCCAGTTACATGTGCTATCCATTTTAGTTGTTGGTGCCGTTGGAACTTTTCAAGTGATGTGGTTTTTGTTATTTAGTAAAATTCTTTGTGATTCTGGAGCATCAATTTATGAGATTTGCTGAGTGATTGTCTTCTAAGAAATTTGTTTAAGGCTTCAGATTCTAACTTCAGGATTATTCTATGGTTCAAAAGCTGAGCGGATTGAACTGTTGATTTGTGAATTTGGTGACAATTCCTGGTCCTGACAGTAAAGACTCAAAATCAGGACTAGCAATAATTGAGCAGTACTAAAAAAAAAAAGAAAGTAAATGAACAAGATGATTGTATTAAAAATAGTTTGTGTGGAGGTATGTGTTATACTCTGCTTCAAATTAAATGTCATTCTGATTCACTCTATATGTTGGTCAGATGTAAATGCCGAGAAAACAAAACCAAAAAGTTGTTCTCTGCACTGGGACTTAGATTCAGCCCACAAAACAAATCCCATCAAAAAAATATAAAATACAAAATAAAAAGAGCCAGTCAAAAACATTGCTGCTAAAGAAAAAAAAAAGTGATGAGTCTGGAAGCCACCATATTTCTTAAATGACCGAGTCAGATTTGTTGCTTCACTAATTCACTCCAGGCCTCTCTTGCCATCACCATTTTGACCTTGGTAAACCAACTTGACAAATGCATCAAATTGAGGCTTTACCAACTTCACCCTTCCTACAAAGCCACCACCTCTCTCATCTACATTTACAGACACATCAACTCATATCCATTGTATCAGCAATACAAAATATTTTATATTTACAATTCTTGTCATTTTATCCTTTCACCTCATCAGTAGTACTGTTGTTTCATTTGTTCTTCTGTATTATAATATGCATGTTATAAGAGATGTTTGATGAAATACACCAAATTTATCACAAGCCAGTGATGTACATATTGTAAATATTTTCATATGAAATATGTTATCTTATGAAATGAAATGGAAATGTTTTAGGCCATGTGTTAAATGTACAACAAAATTATAGACATCTTTTTTGAGAATGTATGGAGAATTAAGCTAAAAACTGTAAAGAAAAAGGATAAAATTGTTTTTCTCAATGTGATGACTTCCAATTCATCATCAGGCAGAGTAGAAAGACTTGTGGCAGTGAAGATGTATTAAAAATAATTATAGGAATTCATTGGAAATCCAAAAGAAAGTAACTGCACATGATTTTACAATAAAAATACATTGAAAATTAAGAATAGAGGAATTGTCAGTAGGTCAGGAATTAAGGAATTGTTCTCTGAGAATATAGTTTTTATATATATATATATATATATATAATGAGAATGAAAAGAATATAAATTCAAACATTCATAACATTAATTTAAAAGAGGGCTCAATACCAAGAGTAGAGCAATAGTTATTTATTATAAGTTGTTATATACTGACAAACAAATACTCACAACAAAGATGCATATTTGTTTTGATGCATAAGCATCTCATCAGGTGAGGAACAAAGATGGTTAAAGATAACCATCTTTGTTCCTCACCCAATGCGATGCTTTTGAATTGAAAAAAATATACATCTTTGTTGTGAGTACTTGTTTGTCCGTATGTAACAACTTATATAAAATGTGAATTCATTGCAATGGATTATCAGGAATTAACGTAAGATGAGAGAATATTATTGTATATCTAATGAGAATGCATTATAAATAATTTTACTATAGAAATGCATTGATAATTTAGAAGAAAGGGATTGTCAGCAGGTCAAGAATCAAGAAAATTTTCATTAAGTGAATAGGAATATTATATTTATAATATTGAATGCATTGTCAATTTTATTATAAAAATGTGTTTGTAATCTGGAAGAAAGGGATTGTCAGCAGGTCAGGAATCAAGAAATATTTCATTGACCCAATAGGAGTATTATATTTATAATAAGAATGCATTGTCAATAATTTTATTATGAAAATGCATTGGAAATCAAGACTAGAGGGAGTGCTAGTGGCTTGGAATTCATGCAAGCATTACTGACACAATGTTATTATATGCATTTAATATTTAGTTTAATATCTGATTGCTTTATCAGTTTAGCTTATGTGACAACATTTAAAACTTGGTAAACATATCACATCTTTTATTAAGTCATTACAAACCAAAAATATGTTAGTTAGCATTAACTATAGCACAAATTATTTCCAGGAATTTTACATGACTATCTGATGATTTACTGGTATTCATAGTCAGTTATTTAACTAAGGCAGGACCAATTATGTTAGTTTAAAAATCAATGAAACATTTTTCCTTTTATTTTTTCTTTATATGTACTTTATATAGGTCAGTTTCTTGTGCAGGTCAGCTCCAGTGTTTTTTATTTGTGGAGCCAAAAATTACCCAAAGTGTTACATTTTATGATATGTAAAAAATATTTTAGGAAATTCCTACTTAAAAATCATGACTACACATCCTATAAAACCATTTATTATAAAATATAGCATCAAAATGTAGAATGTTTCATTAAAAATATATTTCAATTTAAGGATATTTTTAAAATTTATTTCACTCAATTAGGATAGACGATTATTATGAGGATGTCCTCATTCTTGTTAGTAACACAATGTTTCAACCACTGTGCCTTTTTCTGGTGTCTGTCAATCTGACTAACCTGCAGAGAATTTCAAACTTAACTCTTTATTTATTTAATCCTGGCTATGATGATAAACTACATCTGGCAGCTAGGCCTCTGATTGGAAGATTGGAGAATTTGAGGATTGTGAAACCACCTCTTAACTGCTGTTATTCCCAGGTACACCTTGACTCAGGGTGGTAGCACCTGTTAGGGTAACAGCTATGGGAAAATATCGAACCTTCCAAAATCAACAGTACAGTTTTATAATAGAATTACCAACAAAACATTTTTATAGTAAAATGACCAATATATTTTTGTAGTGTAATTATCAGCAATACATTAATTAAAAAAATGACAATACATTTTATCATGTATAAACTATATATCTAAAAAAAACATAAGTTTACTCTGAAAGTATCAAATTATGTTCAAAATATCTGTAGTTGAAGACATAAAGTTGAATACAAAATGTTTAGATTTCAGCATCAAAATAACCTATAGAAATTTATATCTTGTTATACAAAATCAATCAACCAAATTATTTAATAGAGTAGATTGTTGATAAGAAGCTTCAGGTTCTAATTTCAGGATTGTTCTATGGGACAATAGGCTAGTATTGTTCCATGAATTTGGTGGCATAATAATTGTCAGTTCAAGATGAGTAGTACAAACTCAGATTCAGTGGAAACAAAGTTCTTGTGTTGTCATAAAAAAAAAATAATAGTAAATGAACAAGTTGAGATATCCCTAGGGATGAACAGAAGAATGGGAAAATCTCCCATGTTTATTATATAAAGGGTTTAGTTCAAAATCCCAGAAGGCTACTTGGATCAACAGACATCTCATATATTCATGTTTTTACTGACTTTCCTCACAAGTTATGGAAGAAAATAACAAATAAGTCTTTATATATTGGAAAAACCCAATGAATCAAAATATATTATTCAACCTACCACTGAAAAGAATTTATCTAAGCTTAATATAAAATTTATTATAACTACTAAGACAATAAAAGACTTAAATAATACAAAACAAAATAAGAAGCAGCTAAAATTTGATGGCGGAATTTATTCTATCATCTGTATTAATTGCCACAAGAAATACATAGGAGAAAACTTGAGGGATTTGAACAAAATATTATATGAACACAAAAGACAAAAACACACACACAAAAAAAAAAGACAAAAAAACACACACAATTTGTTAGTTGCTCACTGTAATGATTTTGACCATGTTATAGACAAGCATATGGTTGCAAGAAAGAAATACGACAACAGCAGAAATAGATTTACGTGATTTATTTCAACAGGAACTTGAGGGTTTGGGACAGCTACCTTGTGGTAAAGTTCGTAAGCCAACTTCAAATCTGGGTCAATCTCTCATAGTAGTTCACACATGTTGACGCTGGCGCTCCCCTTTCTATCAGATCTAATCTTCATCTTGAGCTGATGCCCAAAGAATCCAACCAGATCCTGATGAGAATAACACTCATATCACAAGATTCCTTCCATACCACCATTCTTGCCATGGTTAGCAACTTGAGAAACACCATCAGTTTCACCCTGGAGAATGGGGGTGACACATTGTCACAGGTGTATGTGAGATCAATGGATACAAGCCAATTGGGGGCAATACAAGTTGTCAACTTGCCGACATAGTCCCAGAAAGGGCACACTTAAGGACAATGATAGAAGACATGTGAAGCCGTTTCTTCTAAACCAAGGTCACAACAATGACAGATGGGCAAATCCACTCGGCCCCATCTGAAGGCTACATCATTGAGAGGCAGCACGTTATGATGATCCGCAGTCCTTTAAAAGGGCTGTGGTGAAATAATTTATTACATGGAACCTTAAAGTGGTTTGTTTTTATTTAAATTATTTGCTCTGGATTTACATTGAGCTCTACTGGATTTTATCCTCTTTGGGTTTACCCATATGGATTATCTAGTTTTTCATAAACTAACTATATATATATATATATATATATATATATAGAGGCAGCAACATTTTTGTAAACATCTTTCATTAAATATTACAGACAAGGAAGATTTAATTTTTTATTTAATTTTTCTAGCCTCCTTAAGTTTTTCTGTTGGGTAGGAGTAAGGGAGTACAAAAATTTTCCATAATTTTCATTGCCCCAAGCACTTTTGAAAATTAATTTAGCCATTTTCCACATGGTTTTGTTTTCAGTGTTGTTAGTTTTTCCTTGTGTTTTGACTGTTTAAGTTGTATTTTACTTTTGTGCTGTTTTCAATCGGAGCATTTATTCCAAGCCTTTGGATGTTGAGCATGGTTGGATTTTGCGTGAGTGTCTTTCTATTGTTAAAAGCTTTTAACAATTCATTCCCACTGTTAAATAAGTTGAGGTTGATAGTAGGAGAGAGATGTTTAATATACGGGGCCTCTTTAACCAAGAGATGTTTCTAGTAATGTGATATATATAGAATTTTAATGGTTTCAACTAGAATTTTTCTTAAAGGTTCTTGTAAATTGTGGGAAGATAGATGTTTTTTTATAGCACTTTGATCTGATAAGTGACATGTGAGGGGTCTACTTAAGGAGGTGGTAGTATGTCCAATATAGGTAACTGATTCTGGTAAGAAATACAGACTTGTACTGGGCAGTGAAATTAAGGTGCTTAATGATTCATTGTATAGTGAATTCATCCTGCTTATAATTATTGTGCACCTGATTGCAGAAAATATGTTAGTGTTTTGTTGCATGGTATTTTTATTACAGGTACCATGTATTTTTTGTAAGAATAATTTTATTTGTTTATCAATAACGTAGTTGATATATATATATAATGTGTGTGTGTGTGTATATATATATATATATATATATATGTGTGTGTGTGTGTGTGTATGTATATATATATATATATATGCTGATGCCATAGATTCCCAAGTTGGCATCTACATGGACGACACTAGATTTGTTTTTTTTTTAGGCAGGAGTAAATTGTAGTGTCACTGACAAAACTAACCTGGCCGTTCATCTTGAAAAGGACCTCCAATTGATTGTGAACTGGGGCAGGAATTGGCTGGTTAAATTTAATGCCTCAAAAACAAAACTGCTCTCTATTAATCACCACAGAGAACCTTCTCTGCCCCCCCCCATTAGAATGTCTGACGCTCAACTTCTTGAGGGCCCCTCTCTGCAACTGCTCGGTCTCACGTTGACTACTGACCTGAGATGGAACAAATTGAGTCAACTGCTTCGTCCACTGCAAGGAAAGTTGGCTCCCTGTGCCGTGCCAGGAAATTTTTCTCCCTAGAAACGATCCTTCAAATCTACAAATCAACCATTCGCCCTTGCATGGAGTATTGCTGCCATATATGGTCTGGAGCCCCTTCTGTTTGCCTCGGTGTTCTTGATAAGATCAAGAGACGGATATACAATGTAATTGGCCCTGATCTGGCATCTCATCTGCAGTCGCTCTCTCACAGACGCACTGTCGCCTCTCTCTGTCTTTTTTTACAAATACCTTCATGGAAATTGCTTCAAGGAGCTGCTTTCGCTGGTTCCCAGACTTCATGAATTCAAGCGCCCTATGAGGCTGGCATCCTGCTCTCACCCTTTCGCTGTTGAAACTGTTAAATGTAGCCATGTCTTCTACTCCAATAGCTTCATATCTCACACCTCTCGCCTGTGGAACTCCCTTCCCTATTTATGTTTCCCTGACAGCTATAATCTCCAACTATTCAAATGTAATGTCAATCAACATCTCCAGTTGCCTTGATCTATCCTCTATTCTTCTCATCCTTTCCTCTATCACTCCTATCTGCTCTTGCTCCAACTCTTCTGTAACCCCTTTCATACTAGTGGCTTCCCACTTTTATTGAGGTGAATCGATTAAAATATATATATATATATATATATATATATATGAGTGGACACTGAAATCAATGCAGAGTGGCAATAGTGTGTTTCATATGTGAACACAATCTTCAGATCATGTGTGTTGCGTAGTAGCTCGACTACTTATATGTATTGGTCAATGGGTTATTATAGGTAACAAAGTCAGACATTTTCCATTTTATCTGACCTTGCTACACATAATTCTCCATTGATTAGCATATATAAAAAGTTAAGTTACCATACAATATATATGGCCTGAAGATTACATATATCTGAAGCAAACTATTGCCACTCGATATTGAATTTAGTGTCCATTCTTATATATACATATATTACTTTTAGTGGACATTCATATTTGAGTAGATTTCTGTATATATTTTAAACAGTATTTTATTTACTAGCTTGTGTACTCAAGAAAACTTTGTAAAGAAAATTTACCTTCTGGCAAGATTTGGACCTGTGTATCTTTTTGCAGGAGGAACCACCATCTGATCCTATGTGCTTTTACCATTCAGCTACAACGAGCTTTCACAAAATCAAGGTTCTATTTTGCCTTTAAAACACACTCAATCATTCAGATTTTCCCAAATGTATATCTGTTCATTTTCATATCCAAAATGTAAACAAATTTATTGTAGCAATCCATTATATATATATATATATATATATATATATATATATTGTCATCCACAAACCAACTGTTTTGCTGTATCACAGATATTCAGTGTAGTTAGGCATCTAGTTGCATCTAGCTAGGATCAAAACTCTGCTGAATTGGCATCAGTCGGAGATTCTACCTCAAAGCCATTGGTGTGCAACAAGGATGAAGCTGAATTTCAGCATATTTATTTTTAGATAAACACACACTGAGAGAACTCGATTCGCTTTACTGAAGAATCTTGCATTATTAGCAGTAATAGTCACTGTTCACAAACTCACACTTCATTCCAGAGAACTCAACCAAAATAAATTTTTCAGGAGCATATATATATATATATATATATATATATATTATAATTTAAGCTCTACTTCTGTATCAAGCACTGTTTTTTAAAAATAAAAATACTAAAGAACTTTGGATCATTAATCTGTTCTTTCCTATTACATCAATACACACTTGGGCCAGGAATAAAAATTGCCAGCAGCCCCTGTAAGCATTGGTTGCACTGGTCTCGGTGCGAGCACTGATCCCTCTCTCTGGTGCAATAAGAGGGTACAGCCTCAAGCAGCTGTTCCCCAGGGCTGGGCACCTTTCAGTATAATTTTCCTCAGTTGCGACTCTGTACTTTGATAGAGTTGACCCTGAGTGCACTCTGCCAGAAGAGAGAGATGCAACTGAGAGATGATAAATAATATATTACAAACACCTTGAGAGGAATTTACAAACTTTTTTTCTAAGCACAGCTTAGATGTGGCACAAGGCCAAAAGCATGGAGCACCTAGTAAGTATTGAACTCACTACTCAGTTGTAATGGTTCTAGTGAGACAAGCTTGCTAAGCATTACACCATGTCAAGGTACCTAGGTCTTCATCAAACTAAAGGACAAAACAAATCACATAAATCTTATATATATGAGAAAACAATATTTAAATTTTGATATATCAAGAATAATTTTATGGGGAAAAGTATAACAAAGTGTAAAAAGATATACAAATATATATATATATATATATATATATATATATATATATATATACACACACACACACAGAGGGTGCGATGGATAAATTGTCATCTAAATTATGCAGAAATGAAAATAGCACAGATTTCATTTTATACTTACCAAAATAACACAAAAATATCTTAAAATATTAAAGAGTAAATTTATTCATTAAAATTGCCATTGGTTTTAACCACTGACTCAAGATGATTTTGGAATCTCCTGCATCTCTTCTGTTTAACTTGCTACCATAAGCCTTGCCTTCAGTTCATCTTTGGTGTTATAAGGAATTTTGTTAGCATCTCGCTCAAGTGTGCCCCATACATAATAAACAAGGGGTTGTAGTCTAGGGAGTTAGGTGGTCAGATATAAGGGTGATGTTGCAGAAATTATGACTGGGTTCTCCTGCTTGGGGGGCATAGTGCAGTCCTGTTGCCAGATATAGAGTCTTCCAGCAGCCACCCATAATAAACAAGGGGTTGTAGTCTAGGGAGTTAGGTGGTCAGATATAAGGGTGATGTTGCAGAAATTATGACTGGGTTCTCCTGCTTGGGGGGCATAGTGCAGTCCTGTTGCCAGATATAGAGTCTTCCAGCAGCCACCCTCTTGACCCAGGTCAGAACTACCTCCTCAAGGCACTTAATGTAGGCATTCGTGTTGTGTCTGAGGCACTCACCAACAAACTTGGGAGTTCTTTTCTTATCACAACAATCAGTGGTTTCTCCAAGCTTCTGTACCTTCATAATCACCATTAGACTCATCCAACTCTGAATCCTCTGCACTGTCCTTAGATTAACACCCAAACACTCTGAAATGTTTGTACTAGTGCTACTGGTGTGAATGCCAAGGAATACAGTGTGCTGTTTCCAAATTTCCGGCAGAGTGAATTGCATCATGGTGCTCTTTTTCTCAAAGGCAGTGCCCAACTGACCCTACTATACTGTGCAATTGATAAAATCAAAAACAAACAATGCACATATGCAAAATTAAAAAGATAAAATGGAGACAATTTACCTATTGCACCTGTGTGTAATATTGAATTCTGTTGATTTCAATGTTTGGGGTTCCAGTAGCTAAGTCCTTAGAACCAAACAGCCAGTCTGTCTGCACATATGATTTAATTATAGTGTAGAACTATCTATGCTTTTTGTAAGGACTGCATACAGGGAACTGCTGCACATAGTGTCCTACAAGGTCTCCAAATAACCCTCCTCAGGTTATGAAGTCAGAGTTGTTGTTCTCTTAGACTGGTTGCCAACCAAGGAAAAAACGACTAGTCAGGAATGTGGTTTTTATAATAGATAGTGTTACGAGGATGCATTTCTATAATAAGGGATTCCACTGAGTTCTACTTATTATTACAAAAAAGTTTTCATTCATGAAGTAGTTGTAAAATAGAGAAATTAGAAATAGAATGTTTGGAAGATTCTAGATCATTCTAGTATATTCGAGAAAAATCTAGATGATTCGAGAAACATCTAGAAATATGCAAATTAGGTGTTAGCCCCTATGAAAATGGGATTTTGGAAAAGGGTTGTCAGTTGATGAAGGAGAATTTCTGTTATCAACTCTGGCTTTTGATTCGAGGACTATTATATCCAGCCGAAAGAATGTCTATAAAAAGTTGCCGACCAACCAAAACCCAAAAGAGAATTTCATGGAACAAATTTGGGAAAATAGAATTTTGACTAATTTTCATTGACCAAACTAAAAATTAATATTTATTTACACACCTTTGTGGATTTCCAAATATAGCACTTAGATTACTTCACTAGCCCTAAAGTGATAAAGATATTTGACTCCCTTTCCCTCATAACACTTCGCCAGTAACTCTGTGTTTTCTGTTTTGTAGGCCACAATTGTTTATCCTGTATATATTGTATGTTCTGTTTTAGTAAATTAAATATTTGTTCGTGATTTAGCTCTGTGTTGTGGTAAATCATTTTTTTTTCTTTTGTTACAATTATCAACACGTAACAATAGTTTAATATTTTTGTTGTAAATTCTCAAGAACAAAAAAATATATATATGAATTCAATTTCATATGTTTAGAGGTTTTATTACAATTCTAATCATTGCTTTTTAAAACAATAAAACAATAAACATTACTGAGTGAAGATAGTTTTCTCTTTGATACTGCCATTATTTTAACTATCTTTTTGACACCCCATTTTTTGTGGGCATGAAGGTCAAAGTTTGCCAAAATTTTATATTTACTCCCAAGTATGTATCGTGATAAATATTGAACAAGTAAGCAAGCTGTATTTTACATAAAATTGCTCCATGTGTTTTTTCAAAGAAAAATTGATTTTTGAGACAGTATGGTACTCCAGTCATTTGAAAATTAAAAATTGTTCATTTTTTTTTATGGGAATTTCCTTTATTTTTCTTTTGACAAATAGAAAGCTTAATAAAAAACAATTGAAAGAATGTAAAACATTTTTTTTTTGAAAGCTGAAGGATAAAAAATGAAAAGCTGATGAACAAAACAGCTGGGAATTTTGGTTGTGAAATAATTAAAAAAAAAAATAGAGGGTTCTTTCCAGATACATTTTTTCCCACGCTATTCTGTCAAGTGGAATAACAGCTGGGATGGGTGGTTCTTTGAGGAGAAGAAAAAGTAAAATTTACTTGTCAGCTCCAATTAAAAATTTCTTATTATTTATCAAAGTGCTTTAATACCTGAATGTATCTCTTTGATGTGTTCAATAGCAAAAAGCAATTTAAAACTTTAAAAAAAGACAAAAATAAAAATAAATTATTTACTCTATTTACCAAACCTGTAAGAAACATATTTTCCCCTCCGAAATAGAGTGGAAATATTAACCATCACTGAACATATCTATGTGTATCTGAAATGGAAGCCTGAGTGATAAGAGGCACTATCTTCAGTCTATCCTGTGAGTATAAAATTTTCCAAGCCCTCTTTCCTCATTGTGTTCCCTAGAAATTTCAACTTCCTCTTTCTCATATTAAGTATAAGTTTCCTTTTTTTTTTCACCATTTTCTCTAAAACTTTGTTGTTGCTCACATGTTTAGTCTATAGTATTCTCAGCATCCTTTTGTAGAACCACATTTCTGTTGCCTCAAGTCTCTTCTTCATCTTTGAGGAGATTGTAACTGCCATACAGGACAGATATCTTGTAACAGTTCAGTACACTTTTCTTCATTTCTAGCAAAACTTTTCTGTTTCATTATACAGTGTAACCCGGATAAAATTTCTCTTATATCCGGGTTTCTCTTATAACCGGGTTACACTGTACTTTGCTTAGCTTTCGGAAAGCATCATTTGCTATCCCAATGCGCCATCAGATTTCAGTGCCACACCTTCTGTCCTCTTTTAAAACACTTCCAAATTGTTGTATTTGTTTGGTTTTGGTATCTCCAATATGTAATTTTCATGTTGAGTGTCAAAACAATGGTTCCTGTCCAATCAATAAACTTAAGCAACGTCAAGCATGTTCATTATCTAGATGTTGAGTTTCACTACTGGTTATTCGTTATATACTTACATGCAAATACTTCTGGCAAAGGTATGAATCCACCTCTTCTCCCTCCAGCTATGGGTTAATTAGTAAAAGTTGTATCATTAAACCATTCTTACAATCTAAAAATATCTTCTGGCTTCAAATTATCTGCAATGGGCTTCAGTAAATAAATAATTTGTAGATAAATTTGATGACATAGTAATTGTATGTTCAATTCTTGGGCCCAACAGTGTGGACTTGAATTCAGTGGAAATCAGGCAAAAAATAACTGAGGAGTGCTAAAAATAAGAATTACATAAGATATCTTTTGACATGGACAGCAGAGCAAGAACAATTTATCACTGTAGATTAAATAAAGGGTTCAGTTTGAAATTCTCTGAAGATTACCCATTTCAACAAGTGACTGATAAAGGACAGAGGATATAATGATTGAAACATGATAACAGCAATGATGAGGACAATAGTTTCTATGTAAATAATTACAAAACAACCCTAATTATTGCAATTAACAGTTTCAGCACATCTGTCAAAAGCACAAACAATAACTTACAGGAGGTAAAAGTTAATATATTACAATTATATTACTTTATTCTCACCCCACTTACCTATGGGTTAAATAACAAGCTAGATTGGGCTCTCTAGCTTTGGATGACATCCAGTCTAAAAGAAAGAAAACTGAATTTCAAACTATGGATAAGGCAATGGGAAACCATTTAAGTATCTTTCCTAAACCATCTATTCTCACCCAACTTATCTATGGGTTAAATACAGAGGTGTCTGGGCTCTTGAAACTTGGGTGGTAACTAGTCTAAGAGAAAAAAAAACTTAGGATTCCGAACAACAGACAAGACAACAGTAAACCACGCCACTATCTTTCCCAATCTATTTACTGATATTCCCTCATGTATGGGTTAAATAGTAGGGTAGGCTGAGCTGATAACCAGTCCTAGAAGAAAAACTTTTAATTCCAAGCCATTGAGAATGCAGTGGGAAAACACTCTATTTTTCCCATGAATGCATGGCAATTTACAGATAATGAAGAAAACGAGTCTTGGGAAAGATAGTGAAGTGGTTTTTCAGAGTTGTCCTTCTTCTTGAGTGGTTGCCACTACTTTAGGCTAGAGAGCTTTGTCTACTCTGCATTTTATTATTATGAAGCGATAGTGAAGTCACATTCATATGAGTTTAAATCTCTGAGCAGACATTAATCCATTAATCCCCAAAGAGGATAATGGATATACTCACAAGCAAATAATAGATTAATAAGACAAGAGAACTTTTTAAAAAAGTCAGGCATTAAGGGTAGAGCTTTCACTGTATGAATGACACAATTTTTTTTAAAGCCAAGTGAATCAAACCACTCCTTATGAGGTCAGATTTCCTTTGCAATTTAACAAATTCATTTGATCTTTATATAAACAAAAATAAATTCCTATTCAATGAATAAGTTTTAGCTTACGTAATTCAACAATGCATTTACAATAAACACTTACAAACTCCTACCTTTACTGAATTCATTACCAGCTGAAAATTTATGGCTTATACAATATAAAAACCCATAATAACAAAAATATTCCATGATAATAATAAGATTATAATTTGTCTATATTTCTGAGATGAGGCATTATGTACATTAATTACATTGTTTGGACTATCATCCTCATCATTGTTGCCATATTTATCACAACATTTCAGACATTGTATGTTCTGACCTTCTTCAGGTGGTTGGAATGTCGAACTGAACCTTTTATTTCGCTTGCTGTGGTAGACCGTTCTAGTTCCACATGCCATGTCTAATGGATGTCAGTTATCAGTTACGTCCTGTTAATTCCCCTCTCCAAGTTCTCGACTGCCTTAACCAGGTATTGAAGTCACACTCTTTGGGTCCTATCACTGGATCTAACTAATGCCTTTATAATTATAAAATACAAAGAAGAAACTGCAATGTTATTGGGCTTGACCTGATGTCTTAGCTTCAGTCACTTTCCTGCCTCTGTAACATAGCTTCCGTGTGTGTTCTATAAATATTTTTATAGTAATTGTTCTAATGAACTTTCCTCTTATTTTTTTTAAATGTTGTTAATTTTATCCCTCTCCCCCAGACAAAATTGTACATATATGGGAACTTTGAAGTATTATGGTTACTGTAGTAAAAATGGTAAGTAAGACTGTGTTGTTTTGGTGTAAGGAATACTGTGGTATGCTCAGGTCAGTAATTGTGGCTAGCTAAGTTTAAGATAGATTGAAGACCAGCCTTCCCATATCCCCCACCTTTTGGCCTTTTGCCACATTTTTGTATTATAACAAAATAAATATTACTTTCCTTTTATATATAAAATTGTAAATATTCATTGGTGTTTCATTTTTAAAAGTTATTTTTATTTCCCACACTGAACAATTGTACGTGTGGGAGATAGGACTTCATAAAGACTTTGAGGTATTATGGAGATTGTAGTAAGAATGACAAGTAAGAATGTTTTATTTTGGTGTAAGGAATACTGTGGTATGTTTGGATCAGTAATTGTGGCTAGCTAAGTTTAAGACAAGACAGATTGAAGACCAGCCTTCCCCCATCACTTCTTTTGGCCTTGTGCAACATTTTTGCATTTTCAATATAAATATTACTTTCTTCTCTGGCACCTTGAATTATGGAATATAAGAACAGTAGTAGATTGGTGGCAAGGGCTCATTAATTCTACAGTTGAAAGGCTAGATGTAACTGTAAGTTCTATGCAAATGATTTTGTTATAGTCCAGAATGATGATGTTTCGTCATTCTAAAAATAACCTTGGCATCTGTGTTGATAAAAAAGGATATTTCATCATCTTTCCCTCATTATTATAAAAATAACCCTCAGAAGAGTAGGGTAGACTAGGGTACCCATAGTATTAGTCAGTAGATGAGCAGACAAGTATTAGTAGTCAGTAGACAGACATTTGCCAACACTCTGGAAGATCGAAAACAGACGATTTCAAATGCATCCTTACAAACGAAATTCTTGGAACCAAACCAAGTAAACACTGACTTTTAAACAAGAGACTGAGAACATTTTTGCACACACCATACCAAATTCTATATTTCACATCACAAAAAAATACAAAGTCTTGCTATTTATGTCAACAAGTTTTTATTGTTTATATCATTGTTGTATGTTTTAATTCATTTTATTTTCAATATAAAAAAAGAGAAAAAGATTCCTCCTATACTACAAATACATATAGCAACGGCATAATTATTTTAACAACACTCAAGTAATATCAAGTTAGGATTACGACTACATCAACCCTAACTTACCTACCCTGCTACAGTTTCTTCTCTAGCACTTCTTTCTTGTGGAACTGTCTTCTGGTTTCTTGTAGAAACACACGTCTGCCAGCACTACAGAAGATTGTAAACAGACAATTTCAAATGCATCCTCACAAATAAAATTCTTGGAATCAAACCATGAATTTAAATGCAATGTGAATTGTTATCTTCTGTCTTCTTAATTCCGTTTTTTTTATTGTTCTCTTTCCTTAATAGTGTTTTTTTTCCTCATATTTTCTCACACTTAGTAACCCCTTGTTGTTGAATGTTTTAAAATTTTCTGATTTGATTATATATATTTATTTATAAAAATAATCCTTTACCAAGCCAGCATATATGCCCATAAAAAATTAAAAGAAAATTGTTAAATCAAAACCTTCTATTATTTAAAATAAATACATAAATTATCAAATTAAATATAAAATAAATATTAAAAAAAAATTAATAAATATATCTTAAATAATAAAACAAATTCAACAGTCTAAAGTCTTATCACAGGTTGACACAAGCCTTGTAAGTGAAATTGAGTAGACTGAACTATTTGGGAGCTGTTGGTGGTTGAGCTAGCATAAAGTTGCAAGTCATCTTAACTGAGGGTTTGAGTATACTGGCATTGTTCAGACTGCTGATCCGACCTGATTATGTGCTCTCTCCCAGAAACTGTAACTAAGGCCTGCTCAGCATAGTTGCAGTATAAACCACAGGTGGGAATTGTGGGTGTCTTCAATAGGGATTGGTTAGCCATCCTAGTGGACAGGCATACTTGGATTTGAGCCTTTTATTATATCTTTGAATATATCAAGTGATTGGAAAATAGCCTATCAAAAGAAATGGCATTTTAGTCTTTTTTAAAAATATTCCTATTGCGATCTCATACATTTATCCCAATGTTTCTTCTACTTTTTCTAACTTTTATTGATTTAATTCAAATTTATTTATTTTTTGCAACCTATCATATCTGTAAAGATGCCTGTGTGTTTATTGTATTGGGTCTGAGTTTTAACCCTTTACTATTCACAGTTGGGTTGCTGTCTGGCAATTAGGTTTACCATGATGCCATCTTCAGGCAGAGGAATATTTCCATATTATATATAAGACCCTTCCTTTTTGTTTCTCCTTACTCTCTGCTTTACCATGTAGATATATGTGATATATTGTTCTCTGTGTGGGACACATGTATATATAGTTTTGTGTATGTCTTAGTGGTATAAAGGTCTCTCTGAGAACAAAGCTTGTTTGTCATTCCTTTCAGCCATTCCATTCCGTCTGTGAATTATAATGCTATTATATCATGGATATAATAATGCCCATAATGGGGGAAATATAAAAGGTAGAACAAACCTTTCTTTCATAGCTTTCACTCATTATACTCTTATGTATAAATGATCTTATACACAACAATTTATCAAATGCCTTAGTTATACATAGAAATAAAGGTAGGTTTGTCTGGCTCTTTAGGTTTACATTGCTATACAAGTTCATCAGTTTTATTCAGGATACATAACTCTTAAGGACCATGAGCATGATTTTCTGGAAAACCCTACTGCTAGGATTATTAACCCTACCCAACCCGACATAGGAAAGATCAGCAAAAGAATCCTGGAAAGAATTACTTGCCAAATAAAAAAACAGCTTGGATTAAATTATGGGTCAATACCAAAGATGTAATCAATTGGTTTAACAATATTGACAATAAACCGAACTGCACCCTGATACAATTCGATATCATGGATTACTACCCATCAATTTTGAAGGATCTATTTACGACAGCCCTGGACTTTGCTGCTGTCTATTCTAACCTGACAAAGGAAGAAACAGATATAATCCTCAGTGCAAAAAAATCTGTCCTCGTTCATAATGGGGAACAATGGATAAAAAACAATAACGACCTATTTGACATTACTATGGGATCATTAGACTCTGCAGAGTCTTCTGACCTTGTTGATCTTTTATTGCTGTACAATTTAACCGCACACCGCAAAATCGATATTAAGGACATCGGGCTGTATAGAGATGACGGGCTCATGGTGGTGAGGAATTCTACTAATTTTAAAATTGAGAAAATCAGAAAAATTATATTTAGTGAATTTAAAAATCTAAACTTAAAGATAACGGTATGTACCAAATTGAAAAGGGTAAACTTCCTCGACGTAAATCTAGATTTAGCAAGCAACACATACCAACCCTATAGAAAACCAAATACTAACCCCTTATATATACACCCGAAGTCAAACCACCCTCCATCCATAATTAAACATATACCATCAGCAATAGAAAATAGAATTAGCATTAACTCCACCAGCAAAGAAATATTCCAACAACACGATAGCTTCTATAACATTGCCCTAAAAAATAGTGGTTACAAAAATGCAAACATTAACTATAGAAACAATTGCACTAGCCAGAAGAAAAAAAAAGGAAAAGAAAAATCATTTGGTATACCCCTCCGTTCAACCAAATGGTTAGTATTGAACTAGGACATAAATTCTTAGCCCTAATTGATAAACACTTCCCCACAAATAGTAGGCTTAGTAATATATTTAATAAGAATACACTAAAATTGAGTTACAGCTGCACCGAAAACCTAGAAAGTATAATAAAAAAACATAATAATAAAATCCTGAACAAACCCCCATGCCTGAATAGTATTAATAAAAACCCTACGCTTAAGTCTGACAATAACAGTGAAAAATTGTGTAATTGTAGAAACCCAGAAGATTGCCCATTAGAAAATAAATGCTGCATCAAATCTGTGGTATACCAATGTACTATCTCATCCACTGAGCTTCCTCATACTAATATGATATACATTGGGTCCACAAAGAATGATTTTAAAGCTAGATGGAGGCAGCATAAGTGCTCTTTCAACAATATAAATAAAAGAAATCAGACTTCTTTATCTAAATATTTTTGGCATCTGAAGGAAATAAATAGGACACCTAAGGTAAAATGGAAAATTATAAACAGGACTAGAACTTGTAAAACTTGAGATGACCCATGCCCTTTGTGCCTCCATGAGAAACTGCACATTATCAAGTTTCTAAATAATAAAAATCTATTAAACAATAGACATGAGTTAACGGTTTTTTGCCGACATCATAAAATACATGCATTGAACAATTTAGCTTAAAAACTAACATACAATAAATTAACTTTTATAATCCATGTCCCCAATAAAAAGTTTTAACAACCTACAAAAAATGATAGCACTTTATGAAGTCATCAAATAACAAATGTTACGAATGTTTTTATATACACAAAACCCTTTCATAAAGAAATAAAACAAAAAAATAAATTAATCTTCATAGACAAGTTAACCTGACTGATTGAAAACATCTTCCGCTTTAAATTTAAACACCCCCACCTTCCCTGACTATGAAAGTAACTGTATGTTGATACATATCATTAGCAGACAACAGGCCTACCTATTTCAAATATCCACGATGGCTGTCACCATGGGAATTTCAGAAATAAGTTATTCCCAAAAAAATTTCACTTGAAGATAAAACAGAGCTCAC
>OZ010608.1:37962495-37981453 GCA_963932145.1 Acanthosepion lycidas
CAATTTGCTATTTTTCAGGATATAAAGCTATGTTACAACTTCATAGCTTAAAGTAAATTTTGTGCTTCATAATAATGTTATGTAAACAAAACTGAATGCAGCCAAATCATTGTCATTAAATTTAACCTGACCTGTTTGAACAAAGAAACTGTAACACAAAGCCTGAACAGCAAACACTTTTTATTAAACAGTTATAAATGTAAACAACTGTTTCTTGCTTACAGCCATATTACATTGGAACACTGATTCCTGTACAATCACTGAAGTTAAGCAACGTCAAGAATGGTCAGTATCTAGATGGGTGACAGCTTGAGAATACCAGGTGCTGTAAGGTTAGATGTGTAGGTGGTCCAATAAATAATGACTCAGAATTGTTAATTGCAGACCTGAGTTCCAATTCCATTCAGGTTCATTATATTCACTTATGTGTAAATACCATTTGGAAAGGTATGAATCCACCTCCTCTCTTCCCAGCTATGGGTTAATTAGTAAGACTTGTATTTTTAAATCTTTGTTATCTCAAAAAAACAATCTAAAAATATTTTCTGGTTTTGTATAACCTGCAAAGGGTTCATAAACCATAGAAAATGAATCAATTATTTTCATTCTTGTCAATCAGTGACAGTTTTGGGGTGAATAAAAATTGTGTAATATTTTTAGCATTATTATCAATAATATAAAAATACATTGGATGTAAAACAAGCCACAGTGAAATAAATTATGATTTTATTAGCATTTACTTTGTTAAAATATTTATTTCTTTTTAAAATTATTTTTATTATAGAATTAATAAAAATACTATTTATACTTGATTAATAAAGAAAGTTTTGTTGGAATGTTTTCAACAAAGACAAAGAAGAAGCTAACTACTACTCCTAATTGGTATTTAGTCTACCTGACATGGACAAAATATTGTAAAACTAAAACGCTTTATTCATTCAAATATAAAAAAAAAACAAAAAAAACACTTCAATTCATATTAATTAAGTAACTTCAAACATTACTTATTAGAAAAATATCAGGTAATCTTTCAGCTTCATACCTGAAAAAAAAAACAGTGTTTCAAAATGAAACTTTTTGAAATTTTTCCATGACACCACTATTATTTTAACTAGCTTCACTCCTCAGCAATATTATTTTAAAAAGCAATGATTAGAATTTTAATAAAACCTTTTCATATTTATTTCTTTATAAATTAGTAAATAATAAAGATTTTCTTATAATTGGTTCTAATATTTTAATAATTTACTAAATGTTCATAAATTTATGAATAAAAAACTTTTTATATCTATTTCTTTACAAATTGGTAAATGATACATATTGCATTAGTTTTAATTGTATTAGTTTTAGAATGTTGCAAATAGAAAATTATTCTTGTACATAAACACTAATAAACATTGTTTAATATTTTTGTTGTAAATTCTCAAGACCAAAAAAAAGTAAATATAGATTCACTTTCATCATATGCTAAGGTTTTATCACAATACTAATCATTGTTTTATAAAATTTAAGGTTGCATGTTAGTGTAATGTAGGTGTGTACATGTTCACATATAAACAATTAATGGAGAAGCAACAAAAACTTGGGTTTCTACTCCAGATTGTTTTTTGTTTTTTTTATAGAAACTGTAGGGAAACAAAATGTATCTTGGGTACATCCATTTTCTTTTTCTGGTCCAGAAGTAAATTAGGATAAGTAATGATAAGAATGGTTAAAGAGCTCAAGTCAGCTTTGTGCTGAGTTGGAATGACCAAAGTAAAGGTTGAATTTAGTTCATCGAGGGAGGTTCTGCAAAACTCATTTGGAAAGTGGAAAGAGAGTGCTGTTTTGTCTTTTTTTAGAAGTGGGGTCATAAAATTGCGCAGATGACCAAAACACTTTCTGGATCATTTATTACCAGCATCATAGGAAAATTTTTTACTTTTTGTATTCTCTATTATTATTCTATTTATTGATTTTATTTCATTTTTCCACAGATTTTAAAATAATAAACATTGTTGAGAAGTGAAGTTCGTTAAAATAATATTTTTTTGTTTTCTTTTTAGCACAATGGTTAAAGACTGCCTAATAGTTTTTAATAAAATAAGTAATATTTTAAGTTACTTAATATGAATTAGTCAGGTTTGTTGGGGTTTTGGCTTTACAATATTTTCTCTGTATCAAGTTTCGATGTCAAGTGAATCAGGAAGAGGTCTAGTTTGAAGCATATAACAGAAGTGGATTCATATATCTTCAATTCAATATACAGATATTTTACAGCATAAATACTATAATATACTTGATTATTATTAGGTTGGTGCAAAAATAATGACGTAATAATGTCGTTTTTTGATGTTAAAAAATACGTCAAAAAACAACATTATTACGTCATTATTTTTGCACCAACCTAATAGGTTGGTGAAAAATAATGTTGTTTTCTCACATAGTAACATATGTGAGAAAACGACATTATTTTTCACCAACCTAATACAAATTTTTAGTAAATAAGCTCAGCTATTTCTATAATGAAAGTTTGTAATTTCTAAAGAGTTCATGGATTTTATTTTTTAATCCAACATATATTTATTACTTCAAACCTTATTTTTAGTTGATGCATTTTATTTTAAACACTATTTCATCTACCTGCCTGCACACCTGAAAAAACTTATTAAATAAAATGTGCCCTAAGTTTTCTTAGTTGTGCCCAACCATGTAACTGACCACTGACCTCATTGAAAAAGGCCCACACTTCATGCTGATGTTATCCTTTTATTTAGAAAATACCAGTGAAAACTTTAAATAAATAACAAATATATCCTTCAAAAGTGGAAACAGATAAACAAATCAGATTTCAAAGAAATACACAGTGTTATATGGGAATAAAGTGTCGCTGCCGACACTTGAGTTTGAACATAGATCACCAGTGATCTGTATATTAAATTGAAGATATATGAATCCACAGGCGATCCCATTATTGAATCAAGTAGACCACGTGACCATAGAGGAAAAGCCTAAGTAGGAGGTTATTTCATACAAAATATGATTTATGTTAAACCACTGATTCTTACTGTTATATAGGAATAAAGTGTTGCTGCCGACACTTGAGTTTGAACATAGATCGCCAGTGAGCAAACACAGGTGATCCCATTATTGAATCAAGTAGACCACGTGACCATAGAGGAAAAGCCTAAGTAGGAGGTTATATCATACAAAATATGATTTATGTTAACCACTGATTCTTACTGTTATATAGGAATTTCACACTCCTCAAATCCTCAAATTTCCCAATCAGAGTCCCAGGACTAGTAGCCAAATGGTCTCCCTCGAAAGGGGATGCAGGTTCGCATCCTGCCAAAGGACACATTTTTCTTCAATATGTTTTCTCAAGTATGTAAGCTAGTAGACAAAATAAACACTGTTTAAAATAAATGGAGCATTTACTCGATGGATATTCATTAAAAAAAATATAATGTTGGTAGTAATAAAAATAACAGTGTGTGTATTTAAACAAGTTTTGTTAAATTCACCTGCCTCTTCAATTTTTATTGTATTTTTTCTCGTCTTGAATAAATACATCCAAATCAAAATTGCAAATGAACTTTCCAAAATTCCTGTTTTTGTTCTTTCTAACATCTCAGTCATTTATCGAGTACGAAATGTTGTCATGGCTTACATTTTGAAACAACAGTTGTCCAATCACTGAAGTTAAGCAATGTCAAGCCTGCTCAGTACCTAGTTGGGTGACTGCTTGGGAATACCAGGTGCTGTAAAGCTTGTTGAGGGTGTGGTTTAATGGACAGTGGCTTGAAATTGGAAATATCAGAGTTCTACTTCCAGTTGGGTTCATTATATTCACTTATGTACAAATACCCTTGGGAAAGATATGAATCCACCTCTTCTCTCCCCCACCAGCTATGAGTTAAATAGTAGGGCTTGTATCAAAAAATAATTATCTTGAAAACTTCTTACAATCCAAAAATATCTGCTGGCTTTAAATAACCTGCAAAAGGTTGATAAACTGTAAAAAAACAAAACAAATCAATCTAATCATTAAATCAGTAAATATCAGTTTAGTAGACAAAATTTTGTTGACTACATCCTGGTATTTTTTGTGACACTACACTTCAAATGGGCACGTGGCCAAGTGGTTAGTATGTTCGCTTTCTGACCATGAGACCCAGGTTTGAATCTCACCACGGTTGATTTGTCTGGAGGGGGACGATCCCAGGATGCGGCACCTTTGGAAAGTGTCTGAAAACCATACCATGAGTTGATGCAAGCCTTGTGAGTGAAATTGGGTAGATGGAACACAGGGGCTGTCGATAGCTGTGCTAGCATGAAGTCACAAGTCATCATGACCTAGGGCTTGAGCGTGCTGGCCTTGTTCAGATTGTTGATCACGCTAGATAATGCGCTCTCTTCCAGAAACTGTAACTGAGGTCTGCTCAGCATAGTTGCAGTATAAACCACAGGTGGGCTCTGTGGGTGTTGAACACAAATATGCCTGAGTGAGCATCTGCAATAGGGATTGGATAGCCGCCCTAGTAGACAGGTATCCTCAAATACGAGTGGCCAGCTATTATTATTTTATTTACTTCAAATATACAAGTATCATATGAGTTCCCATGTAGTTTCACATAATTTGCCAGCAGTGGTAAATGAATGTATCAAATGTTTTATATGTATTATTATTATTTTATATTTACTAGCCCAATCCTCATCTTACGAACATTTCTCTTAATGATAATTTTAAAATAATTCAGCAGACGATGTTATTTTATTTATGGTAACTGGATTTTTGCCAATTGCTTTACTTGGTTTTCATCGTTTGATATTGTATGTTTGAAATATAGTGTATTTTTTGCTGTCACCATGTTTTCTCAGCCTTTAGACTGGGACCAAAATGTAGTATCTGTTCTCGGGCAGATAAACTGCATTTCAGTTGTGTCTCTGTAGACAGAGTGCAACTGAAAAAATGCCTGGTCTTGGGAAACAGCTGCTTGCAGCAGTACCTCACTTATTGCACTAAAGTGTGGGGATCAGTAGTAATACTAATGTCAGTGCAACCATCAGTTGTGGGGGCTGGGCTATTTTTGGACCTGACCTGTGCACACATGCTTGGGCTTCTCACATTAAACTGACTTTGTATCACATCCAGTCAGTGTTAGGTGGAAAGAAACTATAATTGCTTCTCAGCCTTTTGGCTAAGATCAAAGTTCAGCATCTGTTCTTATCTGCTTAATCTGATTTTCTCTCTTCACTTCAGCTTCCCTTCTTTCTTTCATTTCCTAAGTAAAATCAAGGAGTATCTTTTCCCCTCTCACAATTAAAACAGAATAGTCCATTATTTATGGGGTTTTGGCAGAGTGAAATAGTCATGCAAACTAACAAAGGGAGGGATAAGCACAATTATAATAGTATACTAAATATTTTCTAGACAATTTAAAATATCATTTATGTGGTGAAAGATATTTTATTTATTGTACATTGTTTTGTTTTTTTTGTACAATAATACCTTTGAGTATTTTGTGTCTTTCCTTGCAGTTAGATCTGTATAGTATTATGGTGTTGTCTATTAATATTTGCCCTATGTTAATAGTTGTATTTTAGTTGTTTATAATGTTGTGATCGATATATGCACAAATTGTCTTAAGTTTTGATAAGGGACAAGTTAATCTATGAGAGAGTGTAGTGATTGCATGACCAATGTAAATTCCATGTTGCTTATTTTATTATTGATATTGAAGGTGCAATCTTTCAAAGGTCATGAGTATTTATAAATAACATTGTTTTTACATAGGAGGATTTGTAAGGTTCCAAGTTATCAGTAATGATTAAGTTAGAGGTTTTAAGTTTTTTATAATAAATGGTAAATCAAAAGTATTTATAGAAATCATTAAGTAATATGTACTAGTGAATAACATTTTTAATGTCTTTGTCATCTTGTTTATATCAAGAGAATATCTGGTTACAGTAGAATAAATTAATGATTTTTTTTTTTATATATTGGAATATTTTTTTTCTTTTTTTTTTTCTGAAGTTCATTAAAGCTAATTTTTTTAATTTAATAAGTTTCATGTAACAAAAGCCCACAGTAATGGTGCATTTATTTGACATGGACTTACAATAGAAATTTGCTAGATAAGTTTGTTAACTATTGTTAACAAGCTCTCTCATACATGCATGTGTCTATGAAGGGGGGGGGTGCTGAAAAGTTATTGTCCTGGCCAAGAAAGGATTTCTTTTTTAATGATTTTCTCCTAAGCAAGGTGATAATGCCACTAGGTTGCAAGGGGTTACAGGAAGTGAAAGAGAATGGGAAGGTTTTAGTGAGGAGAAAGGACAATAACAGAACAGGATTCGGGAAGCCAGAAGCTGGCAATTGTCATTACATTTACATTTTTGAAGATTGAAAACAAGTGTTAATGTTTGGTCAGATTATGCAAAATAGGACAGTCTGAGAACTTTTCATCAATTCCTCTTGTATTTATTAGGGGGTGCTGAAAATTTCTTGGATTGTCAAAGGGTTTCAAAACACGGATGTTTGATTATTTGGTCAGATTTTGCAAAATGGTTCAGACTGAAATCTTTTCAGCACCCCATCTTGTATATAGTGATTTTCCAAGCATAGCTTAGATGTGGCACAAGGCCGAAAGTAGGGTGCACCCTGTGAGGATCGAACTCACTACTCAGTCGTAATTGTTCTAGCGAGACAAGCTTGCTAACCATTACACTGCCTTGAGGTGCCCAACCCATCTTGTATATATGTTGCATATTTGGGAAGCAATCTTTCTTTTATACATGTTTCATTAAATGTGAAAGACAAGGAAAATTTTACAAGTTTTTTCCATTCAGTTTTTCTAATGTTCTTACTGTGTTCTTTTTATGCAGACTAAGAGAGTATAGAAACCGTCCATAGTGATTGTTTCAAGTGCTTTTGATTAACTCATTAGTCATTTTCAAGGCATTCATTGTTAGTATATTATCCTGTGTTTATGTTTTGAAGTTGTATTGTGCAGAAGTAGTAGTAATTCTAAGCTGTGCTGGATGAAAGTAGTAATAATTCTAGGTTGCATGTATGTCTGAATATATATGTGTATACCATTAATTCTGGTTCCCGGGGGTTTATGGCTATATCATGTTGAAATACCGGTTCACATATGATCACCGAAGTTAAGCAACATCGAGCCTGGTCAGTACCTAGATGCCTTGGGAATGTCAGGTGCTGTAAGCTTGGATGTGCAGGTGGTGTAATGGATAATGGTTCAGAATTGTTAATCGGAGAGCCGAGTTTGTTATATTCAATTATGCAAAAATAACCTCCGGGAAGGTATGAATCCACTTATTCTCCCCTCAGTTATGGATTAATTAGTAAGACTTGTTTTACGAAACCATTATTATCTCAAAAAATAAAATAAAATTGCGTCCAAAATATTTCAATTTTAGGTATTAAATGACCCATAGAAGTGTTGATATATGCTACTAAACAAAAATAACCAACCAACTAGTTCCCATGTATATTCCACTATATTAAGTTAATATATGCAATTAAAAAAAAAAAACACCAAACTGATTTAATATTTTTAAATATAAATTATCTTTACTTTTTTAAAACTGATGCTTCAAGTTATTTAAAACATTTCTGGAAATGAAATATTGCCATCTTTTCCTTTACAGGTCACCTTTGGATAGAATATTGGCCCCTTTAAGAAATTTATTTTTTTACTATTGTTTATCCAATAAAAAGCCCAAGATCCACTCAAAGTAGGGATTACTGAATGAAATTGTTGTATGAACATAGGAGGAAATAAGAAATACAGATTATGAGGATATGGCTATGAGATAGTGGTTGACCCTAAACTAGAAGAGGTTAAGATTGCAGCAATTGGGGAAGCATCTTCTTGGGAGATTGTTCCACAAAGTAATGTTTTCAGGAAGAGGCTGTCAGAATAGAACTTTCTCCTTACCAATGAAATATGAAGAGAATAAGGATGTGTCTACCTTTTGTATATAGTATGACAGCTCTTATAAAATTCTTAACTATTGGAATTAAGGAATATAGTTTATCAAAACATCTTCCATGGAAATAGTAAGGGAATAGTGACAGGCTTGCAACAAATCATTTATGGGAAAGGGGTTGCAGGGTGGAAAATATTTTGTCCCCTATCAAAGCTACATAGACACTTTTGAACTCTATCAAGGCTGGAAAGTCAGGATTGGGTCTAGTAAGAGGAGTCAGATACTTACTGGATTGGTACAAGAATCTGACCATTTTTCAAGCATTTATAGTGATGGATCATAATTATATGTTCTACTTGAGGTCTGGAGTTTACCTTGAATTCACATAAACTTTTATGGCAAGGAGTCTCATTGGGAGTACAATGAGAAGAGAAAATTCAGTGTCTGCTTGATGAAATGTTATTAGCTTTGTTTTGGAGGTATTGAATGCAACAAGCCAGTCACCCCCTATTGAGCTGTTATTTACTATTTGCATTTCCCAGTGAGTCAATTTAAGAAAGAAATAAGAGAAACCAGAATGTAAAATTATGCAAGTGTGAAAATTTCTAGCTGAACAGTATTGCTTTCAGCTTTCGTCATAAAACACCTGCTGTTTACAAAAGTTGATACCTACACAAAAAGATAGACAGGTGTGTAAAATGATTATTATGTTTTTAATTAGGTCAAGCACAGTAATGACTTCTTTAAAAAATATTAATTTTATTTTGTTTTAATGATTTATATAACATTTTGTTTTATACTAAACTCCACTGATTTTTGTAATCCTAGTTGAATCTATTTTAGTTGCACGGTACCATACCTTCCTCAGACCAATATCTGTGTCTTTGTTGTTTTCATCATCATATTTCAAATGATCTGTCTTTTGGATCATGAAATTCAAAAGACAGATGCCATTAGATGTACAAAAATCTTGATGAATTTATTGACAGGAATGTGATGAAAACAATCAAGATAGTGATGCTCTCTGAAAATGGTGTAGAATAGGAATATACCTAATCTTAGAAATTCAGAAACAGAAAAATTTATTAGAAAAACATTGATAAAAACAAGATAAAAATACTAATCTGAAAAATGTACAGAATACTTTTTAATACAGTGGAGTAATGGATAGCAGCTTGGATTGAGGAATCAGAGATCCGAGTTTAAATTCCAGTCGAATCTATTACATTCACTAATTTGCTAATACTCTTGGGAAAGCTATGAATCTTCTTCTTCTCCCTCCAGCTATGGGTAAATATACAGGACAGACTGGGTTCTATAGCCTTGGATGGTAGCTGGTCTACCATAGAAAGAAATGGCAACCTACTGCAGAAAAAAATCTGCCTCGTCAGTCATGTATTTAAAGATACATGATCATCTAAGCGTGTATCACGCATGGCACATAACTGACTGAATAGCTTTTCATTACACCTATTCAGTCCTTCATTCTTGTTTTGTTTTGAACATTGTGAATTTATGGATTCAGTGGGTCAAGAAAAGTTCATACCATTTTATTAATACCAGAGGTAATTGTTCTCTCTTGAAAAATGTCAAAATGAAATTGTGGGCAAAAGATTCATTAAAGACTTGGGAATGACTCTAAACATATCTAGAGAGAAATTTCTTTGTTGTGGGTCTTCTTACTCTGACAGTGACTTACTTCCCTGATAGCTATAATCTCTAAATATTTAAATGCAATGTCAATCAACATCTCCTGATGTCTTGATCTATTCCCTGTCCTTCTCTTCATACTTACCTCTATCATGCCTCTTTACTCTTGATGCCATTCTCTGTAACTCCTTGCTTGGGGTCAAATGCTTAAAAAAAAAAATTGTTCTTCTAGATAATTTGTCGATCGTAACTGAAGGCAGTAAAAACAATGACTGCCTTGAAGTGACTAATGAAATATTAAATGAGAAATTTCATGTGTCTTTTTCCATAAATGGTTCAAAAGCATGTCCTTAATGAGGTTCAGATATTGACACTGATTAAGGTCAGAACTGATCAGATCATGTAGAACTCATTGGACAACAGATTATAATTTATGACTTTATAACAAGTTAAACTTTATTTATTGCAATTTTTAAATGTTTCTGAAACAATCTTTATTGTTTTCATGTTATCTCTGAGCTTGTCTTTGAACCTCAACCTTGGTTGTCCTAGGTTTACACACACACACACATGTGTATATATATATATAATTATTTATTTAAAAATACGATTCGAACACGTTACATAAGAGTTCTCATGTTTCAAAACAAGAGCTGAAAACTTCAATATAGTTATTTGAATTAAATTGAATTAAAGTAAGCTCTGTTCCATCTTCAAGAGAAATTTTTTTTGAATAACTTATTTCTGAAATTTACATGTTTTAATAGCATATTCATTATTGAATTCAAAATTTCCATGGTAACGGCTAGAGCGATTGTTTAAATAGAAAGGGGTGTAGGGTGTTAATAATTTGTATCAGTATAGAGTTACATTCATAGATGTCAAGTCAGGATAAGGTTGGGGTATGTTAATTTAAAATGGAAGATAATTTCGTCTAGTCTGGTTTACGTGTCTATGGAGATTTATTTATTTTTTTATTTTATTTTTTTCTGAAAGGGTTTTGTGTATATAAAAAACTGCCGTAACATTTGTTTTTTGATGACTTCATAAAGGGTTATCTTTTTTTGTAGGGTATTTAAACTATTTATTAGGACTATGGATTTTAAAAAATTATTTTATTGTTTGTTTGTTTTTATGCTAATTGTTCAGTGCAAAAATTTGATGATGTCGGCAAAAAACCGTTAACTCATGTCTATTGTTAATAGATTTTTATTATTTAGAAACTTAATATTTTGGCAACAATCTCTATTTTATAAAAGTTTCATTTTGGTAACAGTCCCTCTTTTATAAAAGTTTCATTAAAGATGACTGACAAGGTACTGGGATTAAGCTTTTTATTTAATTCTTCTTGTGTTCATATAAGTGTTTTCTTTTTTGGACATAAGGTGTGTAAAAATTGTCCAAATGGTTTGCATACCTGAGAACTTTTGGCTATTCCTTCATTCAGGGATGATTTTTATTTTTAACTAAATATATGGATTAAAAAAAACAAAACATTCCTATAACTCTAGATACATACATAAAAAAATCCATAAATTCAGTTAAAATAAAAATCATCTTCAATAATTGCTAAAGGAATAGCCAATAGTGCTTGGATATGCAGAACATTTGAACAATTTTACACACTTTACACCCAGAAAAGAAAACACTTCTACGAACACAAGAAAAATTAAATAAAAAGCTTAATTTGCAGTACCTTGTTTCACCAATTATAATTCTCTCAAAAATGTTTTGTTGAATATGGACAAGTTCTGTCTATCAATGTTTTTACTGAATTTTTCAAATTTCTGAATGAGTTATTTTGTTTTATTTGTAAATTTGTGTTAATTTTTATTTTATACTAGCATTTACTGCCCAGCATTGCCCGGAGATGTAACAGTAAGAGATAGATCAAGTATCGACCATCATAAAGACTGAAAAATAAAATTGACAAAGATTATTGTTTAAGGTTGACGGACACGCATGTCTTAATTTTGTTTTTTGGGGTTTTTTTTGAATTGGTCAAACCCAAACTCAAGCAAAAACATTGTTTTCAATCGTTATGAGTCTATCAATTGAATAGAATTTTATTATAAACAATTGTCTTGTAAATTAAATTTTTAAAGCATTCTGAATGTAAAAATAAAGAAAAAAATGTGCAAGACAATAAGAAACACTACCTGCCAAAAAAAAAGTGAAGTTTTGTTGAAATCAGTTGAAAAATGTAGGAAATCCGATCCCATATATAATTGAACACACACACACAAACAACCTGGGTTTTATAATAAGTATAACTTGATATGAGTTGTCCCCCTTTCATTCTGGCGACAGAATCATGTTTTATCATGTTTTCAAATTGATTTCATGCAAAAACAATTGTGTTTTTCCAATTTTTGGTGCCATAAGAACCACTGCAAGGTAATTTCACACAGTCCTGTGAAGTTTTGTTGAAATCGGTTGAAAAATGTAGGAAACCCGATCCAATATATAAACATACAGACACACACAATCTGCGTTTTATAATAAGTAAGATTATCCCACTCAACTGAGTACTTTTGAATGTTGTTACATTCGTCTTCAAGGATAGTTCTATGTGTAATTATGGCAACTAGGATTACCAGATTAAAATTTCTATTTAAAGCCAAATAATTTGTATAAAAAGTCAGAAAAAAATGCCAAATAAACGTGAAATTTTATTTATTTATTAAACATAGTGGAATTTTAGGTGTTTTATAATGAAACCACTTTTATTGTTTCAATTTTATAATGAATTTTTTTAGCTGTAAATTCTGAAATTTAATTTATTTAGATAACAATAATCAAACAAGTCTTTTTTTTTGTGTTTTGTTTTCAGAATTTTAATAATATTTTATGATTAAAAACGTCTTCAGATAAATTTCATGAGATTTAGATTTTTAATTGAAAAGTTTTTTTACCAAATTTATTAAATTTAATGATAGAATAATAACTGTTTTTATTAATTATTGTTTTTTTTTTTACTATGTATATTTGTAAAACTTTTACTTTATTTAAAGAATTTAATATTAACTTATGAAAGAAACATCAGAGAAGAGGGTTGAGCATGTGAAAGACCAGGAAAAAATGGTCATTTTTTATTTACTTATATGATAGAGAATTATGAAAGAGAAATTTCTTTCTTTTGATTGGATGCTGAAATTGGCATAGGTTTGCAAAAGAATCATCATTTTTTTTTTTTTTTTTTTGTTTTTTTACAATATATTGCTGGGAGCCGTTCCCCATCTGGATTTAGAATATGATGATAAAAAGGGCCGAAATCTCCCATAATTCAGATGCATCACTGAGGATGAAAAAATAAAAGACTATAGCATAGCAGCTGTAATATACTGTTTATTATATATTTTAGCATGTAAAAAAACAATGTCAAAGATGCCAAATCAATTCTTTGGCACCAAACCAACATGAAAAAAGCCAGATTTCAGAAATTTGCCTTCAAAAAAGTCAATCTGCCAACCCTGACAGTAACTGGTTTTGAATTCCACCATTCTCATGATCTCATATTTGATGGAATCAATTTCAAGTTACTCAAGGTGATGTCATATAAATGGTCAAACTGAAACAAAACAACAAAACAAAAAAACATGCATGGACACATGAAAATTTCAGTTTGACTGTTTCTATGATGTCAACTTGAGTGACTTGAAATTGATTCCATCACTGGTTCAAAAATATTCCGTTTGTCAAGTGATTGTCATATGTTTCTATCCACAATCAACAAGAAGTAATCCAAATGGACCAATCAGAATGCATGGATCTACAACAACCAATCAAATACCAAAAAATCAAAGTATTACAAAGTCAATGGCAAGAGAAATTTTTAGGAAAGTGGAATAATGTGGATTTGTTTCATTTTTAAAAATTCCATGTTGTTTTCATTAGTTGGGTGGACAACACATGTATAGGATTTATTTGTACACACACTTTGCACAGATTTGGCACAAGGTCAAGTTTTATGTGCGTTTTCAGAAAAATCGCACAAGCCCACCTGGCACTTCCCCTTTTGTGGATAACTTAGATACAAGTAATGACCCCAGCCTACTTCAGAAGGAAAGGTACTACCTAAGGGATGCTCCCCTTTAATTCAAGCTAATGTCAATTTGAAAACTTTCCAACCTGATAGTATGTATGTGTGTATGCATGCATAAATGTTGTGTGTGGGTGTTGCATATTTTCCTCAGTGTGTCTGTATATATATTTAATTCTGGAAATGTTAGTGTAATTTAAGTGCGTAATAAAAATTATGTGATAAATATGTGACACTAGATTGTCATCTGCAAATATTTGGATCTTACAATCTATAAGGATGGGTTTTACAAATATGGGTGACAGGAAGAAAAATATCAGATGAGTATTTATGGTACGTTAATTATTTATTAATATTCCTTCTAAGTATTTTTCCATAATAGATTGTGTTCAACTTTTTCACTTAGGCAGCATTTTGTAAAGAAAAATTATGGCCTGCTTTATTTCCATGTAATACAAAGAAATTTAATAGGTTATTCCAACAGCAATCTCTTTCGCGTACATAAATGTAGGTTTTAGATTTCTAGAATTCTTGCCTATATGACCTTGTAAGCTGTCCATTTTGCATATCCCAGCTTCTGATTCATTGCTGTTTCTATATTTTTGCTGACAATATTTGATTGTCTTCAAGCTAGTGGTTATAATTTTAGTGCTTGTGTTAAATGTTTTTCAAATTTTGTGGATAAAGAATTAGTTTTTCTTCTATGTGCCATTTCCCTTCAGGACGTCACCGATCATGGCTCTCCATAATTTTTTGGCCTTTGTAGGTTTTGGTAAATTTTGTCTTATTGCTATCTCTGCTAAACTTTGTTCTGTCACACATATGCAAAAAGTTAAGCACTATTTTCTTTTAATGGTCGTTAATATCATATCATGTTGGGTAAGTCACCAGTTAATGGGAGTGCTATGTGAGAAAGGAATATTCTCAGTTTTCATTTCCCCATTATGGGCATTATTATATTCATGATAACACCTTAATATATAGATGGAATGGAATAGCTGAAAGAAAAGTAATGACAAACATGCTTTGATCTTGGAGAAAATTTCATACCACAAAATTATATACACATATTTCATGTGTCACACAGAGAGAAATTATAACACATGTATACCACACAAGCAGTGCAAAAATGGCAGAGAGATGGTCTTACTTTTAATAATTCCAAATGAGAATTTGAGCTACTGGAGGATTCTTGTGTGTTTCTGGAGAAGCCATATTTAGGATTCCCCACAGAGATTTCATTGGGCCAGATTTATTTCTATACCACTATGTTTTTCCCAGTATGAGGACTGTGAGCTGGAGATAGTTTCTATATCTGGTGAAGGCATATTTCCAAGTGAAAATGGCACCATGTGCTTGTAAACTGCCCCATGTGGCAGCTGGCTTGTCTGGGCTGAAGTCTTGCTTCACTTGTGTAAACAAATGTATCCAGGCTGTTAACTAATGAATTGGCCACTTTCAGCACTCTATGAACTGATGTCACTAAGCAGCCATCACTTGACCCCTGTGACTGTATCTCAACCAAAGGGAGATAATTGCATTTTGTATCCCTACACCTCTGTACCTCTTGCTTTCAATTTGTCCTGTGAGTGTCAAATTTTTCAAGCTCTCTTTTCTCATTGTGTGCTCTAGAAATTTTAACTATCTCTTTTGATGTTAAGTATTATCCTTTTTGTTTTTGGTAGAATTATAAACTTAATATTTATAATACTTATTTATTCACTTAATGAATATTATTTTTATTTTATTAAGATACAGTAAATAGAATATTTATTTTAAGAATAATAGCTTTTCTATGATTTTTTCTTACTTACAATCCAAATTTACAAGTTTTTTTTCCTATAACATTTTTCTACGCACACCTTCTCTTAAATAATTTTATACTTGTAAGTAGCTTAAAAAATGAACTGACCTGGGTATGATGATAAACTACATTCGGCAGCAAGGCCCTTGACTGGGAGGTTTTAAGGAGCTTAATTGCTGCTGTTCCCAGGTCCAGCCTGACCCAGGGTGGTAGTAGCACCTGTTAGAGTCCCAGCAATGGGCAAAAAGTAAACCCTCAAACTAAAATTGAAAGACTATGAAGGTATAAAAATGCCAGTAATACATTTTCATCTTAAAAAAAAAAAAAGAAAAAAAGTTACCAAAAATCCATTTTTGTATTCAATTGTGAAAGCCAAGTAACATATTGTATTATTACTTTAAGGCTCCCAGGAAAATTAAATTTTGGCATTAAGTGACACATAAGGAGTTGATATGACATTAAACAAACTAGAACTATAAACAAAAAAGAAATGAAGGAAATTAATAAAAAATTGTAAACGGCAATTCATAAAAGTGGTGCAATTACCACAGTTAGTGACCTGTTAATGTCCACAGGTAATACCTACCAATGTGAACTAGCCATAGTAATTACACCAGTTTTCGCAAAAGGATTATGACAATATGAAAATGTTTATAGGCAGGATTATTAGCAGATCCAGACTGAGATTATTACTGTTATTACAATGATATTCACTCTGTACAAGGCCCAAGAGCTACTTGAGGTAGAGAGTTACAGAGTAAGTGTTACATTTCAACCATGACCTCCAGACAACTTCAGAATTTCTTGCAACTCTTGTGGACAGTCTCCTTGTTTAAGTTGGTAAATGCTGCCATAATCCTTGCCTCCAGTTCATCTTTGGTGTTACAAGGAGTTTTGTTGGTCTCTTGCTCAACTGCGTCTGACACATAATAACCAATGGAGTTGCAGTCTGGAGAGTTAGGTGGCCAGATGTAAAGGGTGAGGTGGTCGTGGAAATTGTCTGGCAGATATGACTGGGTACTTCTGTTTGTGTGTCATGGTGCAAAGTCTTGTTGCTAGATATAGGGTCTTCCAACAGTCATCCCTTGACCCAGAGCAGCACTACCTCCTCAAGGCACTTGATGTAGGCCTCTGTGTTGAGTGTGAGGCACTCACCAACAAATTCGGGAGTTTTTTTTTCTTATCAGAACGATCAAAATGAGTTTTCCAAGCTGCCATACCTTCGTAATCACCATTAGACTAGTCCAACTCTTTCAGAATCCTCTGCACTGTCATCAGATTGACATCCAAGCACTCTGAAATGTTCGTATTGGAGCTTCCACCGCGAATGCCAAGCAGTACAGCATACTATTTCCAAATTTCTGGTAGAGTGAATTGCATCATGGTGGTCTTTTTCTCACAGACGAAACTAAAAATATCAATGGCGACAATTTATCCATCGTACCCTGTAATTAACACACGATAAATACTCAGATGACATTTTTCTTCCTATCACCCAGATTTGTAAAAGTAAAACCTATCCTTAAAGAATGTAAAATCCAAACATTTGCAAATTATGTAACCTAGTATTAAAATCCATCAAACAATTAAAATACACTAATATATCCAATTTTTATTACGCACTTAAATTACACTAACATTTCAAGAGTCAAACACTGAAATCAACACATGGTGTTTAGTTTACACAACAAAACTGAAACATACAGGTGCGAACATACTGACTCTAAAATGAACACATCAACACAATCAATGAAAACAAAACAACATAGAATATAAACATCAAAACAATTCTGCGTTATTTTACCTCTGAAATTTATGATGGAGCTAAATAAATATAGAAACACTTTTTAAAGCTTTTAGTTTTTAAAGGTTTTTCTACTTGTTCCTTGTTTAATCATGTTTCTATATATAAACAAACGGAAAACTTATTTTAGACAATGTATTCCGTCCTCTGATGGAATTTATCAAGGCGAAAAGTTATAGGAGTAGATAGCTTTGCCTATCGCCCGGTTCACACTCATCCCCCGTCTTTTGAAGAGGAGTAGAGGTTTATCCCTTGTTCCCTGTTTAGGATGGATTTTCCGGTTCCTTCTCTTAAAGTCTTCTCATTCTCTTTCACTCCCAGTAACCACTTGTGCCATAGTGACATTATCACCTTTCTTGGGGCAAAATTATATTTTTATAATATCCATCAAAGGACTAAGATAACTTTTCATTTTGTCTTTATTCATATCGTCCTTTTACTGATTTTAGTTATATCTGAAGTTTTACACAAAAACAGACAGATATCTATATCTATATATCTATCCCTTTGTGGAGTGTCCAGAGCCTCAGCTTCAATCTACCTAGGTCAGTCATACTGTTAGAACGCTCCTTTGAAGAGGCGGCAGACATCTATAGACAGTTTGCCTATCTACCGTGGAGAAGGAAAATTTAACAGAAAACCTACGTTCTTGACATTTTATTTTCGTTGTTCCACCTCCATGAACCGGAGCCTATAAATCATTACTTTGAATAGTAAGGTTAGCCATGCGTATTTAACTATAAAAGTACATTATCGTAAGACTGGGGACTATCCCACATTTTTTAACGGTCATAAGAAACCATCCCAAGTCTTCATTCAAGAACTGAAGTCATAATAAATGCCATGTTTGCGTCATTTTTTTAAAAACGATTTTGCCAAATATTTGAAGCAAATTCGCATCTTGAATGTCTTTTTTTCAGAAAGTTACAAACTTACAATCAATCTGTACTTGTAACTTCTGTTGTTGCATTTTGCCTTAGCCCTCAGCCAGGATCAGTTTTCTGGGAAAATGATATATATATTTTTTATATGAAGAACAATTTTAGTAAAGAAAAAAAAAAAAAAAAAAAGTAAAACTTTGACAAAGTGGAAAAAGTTTTCGTGTAACGCGTTTTTTTTTGTTTTTTTTTTTTAGTCCTAAAGGACGAAATGTGTCACACGAAAACTTTTCCGCTTTATCATAGATTTCATAATTAGTTTTTTCCTTAAAATAATCTTGTCTCTAAATGTTCTGATATTGCTAAAAGGTGGTGCAATTCTTGTTAGGTGTGTTTCATATTGTCTTAATCCTGTTTGCGCAAAGTGGTGCAATTACCACAGTTAATATCATATTGATATTAGCTGTGGTAATTGCATCACTTTTGCAACGTTTTAAAAATTTACCTTTACTTTCTTGAAGCTTCTTACTCACTAGCATAAACCTATTTAAGAGAAGGTAATGTTTTTCCAGTGTCAAGAAAAGTCATAGGAAAAAAGTTGTAACTTTGGCTTGTGAGTAGGAAAAGTCGTAGAGAAAATAATATTTTTAATAAAATCAGTAATATTTTATAAATTATAAGAAAATGGCAAACATGGATAAACGTGTCCACAATAAGATGCTCTGTCAAATATTTTGAGGACTCACGTGAGTCCGAGAAAATAAAACACAAAGACATGATTTTTTTTTGTACACAGTGGAAAGTAAAGGAAAAGACGTTAAAAAACTATTAAGAATGTGTGT
>OZ010608.1:37981653-38121653 GCA_963932145.1 Acanthosepion lycidas
CAATACATTTTTGAAAAAAAAAATTACCAGCAATACATTTTTTAAAGAAAAATATTACCAACTATACATTTAAAAAAAAATTATAAGCAATATATTTTTGAAAAATATACTACCAGCAATAAAAATCTTGCCGGCGTTAAATAACCCATTGCGGCTGATATGCCGTAAAAACCAAACCAAACATGATTGTGGGTATGATGGTTTTATTTACATTACAATAATAAAGTATGTAATATTTTAATACACCAAAGAAAGACGATAATAGTCCTATTTAATTTATAGCAATTAATAGTCTTACTTAAAATATAGTAATATTTTTAATTCACTCTTAAAATATTACCAAGTCTTTTGAGAGAGCCATTCAAGATGAGTACCAATGCACGTCAGAGAGACACACGTTTCCGTTAAACGTTACAATCATCACACGCACACTACAAGCATTTTCCTATGCCACTTATCTGATGACGTTACAAGATTGGTCCTACCTTGATGTTGACAGCGAGAGTGATTTGGACCAATGAAATTACAGAGTAACAACGCTGGAACTGGGCAAAGAAATAACCAAGCCAGCTGTCGATGAACGATTGGAATTTTCAGATCATTATTAAGATATCCCAAGCCTTAAAACCTTGAGGGATCTTCAGTATAAACTATTAGATTTTAACTCCTGGGCAGTTATTGCCGGGAGAAGTAGTCAGGAGCTGCGGTCAGTGATAACAGGACAAAATCCCAGCCTCTTTTCCTAAAAGTGGACAAAATCCCAGTTTCATAAATAAAAGTTTCATGGTAAATTTTCATTTCAACACCCGAGCGCTAATATCCCTTCAATTTTTTCCAAAATAGTCTTATTTCCGTGCAAATGTATATGCTGAACTCAAATCAACAATTAATTAAAGAAACCTACCTTTTTGGATGTTAACGACCAGAAAAACATCGAACTTCTTCTCGCTCTTTTTGTCATCCCTTACCGGCTTATTGATAAGTAATTTAGTGCTGAATTATGTCGGTGGACGTATACAATTGGGGCCTATTTGCTCCCTTCACAGTAATTCCTTGTAGTTAACTTTCAAATTAGGGTTAGGTGTTTTTTTTTGTTTTTTTTGGTTATTCTTTTTTTTTTTTTTTTTTTTTTTTTAAAGAAGAAAGTTAACTTTCAAATTAGGGTTAAGTGTTTTTTTTTCTTTTGTTATTCTTTTATTTGTCGATGTTTACATATATTTGAAAGTTAACTTTATTCTTACATTAAGTACAAAAAAATCGCTTTACGGAAACGCGTACTAATTTCTGAAAGAAAATAGTTCAGCAGTAAATGACGCTCGGGTGTTAAAATGAAAATTTACCAGTTTCATATATAAAAAGAAACAAATTTAACATTGAAAATTCAAAGAACTTTTATTTAAATTTTAATGTCAAATTGAGACAATAATATACAATAATATATATCCAATATATACACTTATTTCATGCTTACAAATTTATGTTCTATTTATGTATATATAATTATAAACGAATGTATGACAACAAATATATGTAGATGTTATCTTAATATAATATGATAACAGGCGAACAGACATTACGCCTAATCTTATTAATTAATCTCATTAAAATGAGGCTGGAATTTTGTCCACTTTTGAGATAAGGGGCTGGGATTTTGTCCACTGGGTTTTATCCGCTGGTATTTTGTCATGGTTTCGTGGTCAACAGACGGAACCACAGATTTCCTTTCACAACCACCCTTGCAATATGAATTTATCGTCGAAAGGACTTGGTAAGTAATTTTATGCGTAAGAATTGTGATCGCAGAAGAGTCCAATAAGATTGAAGATCAATTTTGGTTGCAGGCCCGACGCTATAGTTCCCTGACTCCCTGCTAAGCTAGCTACAATCCAATGAACCATCCTTTTTCGAACCTCGTGGACTGGCACAAAGACCTGTATCAAAAAACAGAAACGTCACTTGAGGACTTTCAATGGCAGTAACGACTAAATTGGATGGCGCATGTAACTTGAAGAGAGAATGATAACATAATCAATGTTGTAACGAGCGTATTGTTGCAAGGGAAAGAAACAAAGATTAAAATTTCAACAGCGTGTAATGATTAAATTTCAGAATATATACATAGTTGTGTGAAGAGGTGACAAAATTGTGGTTCTTTAATTGTCGTTGAATAAGGGAAGCGATTAGGTGTAAAGGTATTTTCGGTAAGGTCGGCTGTTGACCGATTTGTTGGGTTGGTTGCCCGAGGTTACAGTTGGTGTCAGGAGAGAAACCTGGTGCGGATGAGTAAAGCCAAGCGTGGTGTCGTTGGTGGAGTTGATGTACGCCTTTCTTCATAGTTGAAATCTACACCGGTGAAGCGTTTGATGTTCCGACGGTCATATAATGAGTCTGAGGTGTTGAAGCTGAACTCTGATGTTGGCGGGATTGTTTCATGGTAAGGACCGATAAGGTGCATTGGCAGATTGGTAGTGGAACGTCTCCGTTGGATTCTGGTTGAATGGGAGATCGAAAGAAACGGTGTCACGATGGTGACGATGAGAGAGCCGTATACTTCACGGTGGTTAGGACAAAAGAGGCCTGGAGTGGGTAGTGTAATTTGTTGCCGTTAGAGTGGATTGACGGAGGTCACGGTGATGACAGCGAGGGGGGGCGCTCATGTTGGCGGCGATGAGAGCACCACTGTCGATAGCTGGCCTCTCGGTCTGGTATTGTGTGTCGTCGGCGAGGAGTGCCATTTTTATATCTGTGGTTTAACAGGTACAGGCTCCCAGGCACATTGTTTTTCTTTTGGCGGGAACGTTCATGCTTGCCTGTTGCATTTTAGATTTTTGCTGGGATTTGTTTTGTGGACCTGATGTGATGCTGAGAGCCCCTGCGTAGAAGACGACATTTCTAGATTTGTGTTTTGTTGACATAGCGCTCATATCCCGCCGACATGTAGAGTGAATTAGAAAGAGATCTAATTGCGACGGAATATAACATCAAGATGCAGACGTTCCACACTACTTACAACAAAAGGTTAGGAAGGAATCTCCCACTCAGTACTAGAAAGAGTAATAACAGTTAGTGGTTTTGAGAAACCTATTTTTCTGAAAAAATGTTTTAATAGAAAGATTTTATAAATTTCAACTGAAAGTAGCAATTTACTTGGCCAATTATTAAGATAATTGTGAATTCAGTTTGAAAGTTATTTTTACGTAATTTGGAATCGATGATTAAAAAATGGCTCCTGTTCACTTATTGCATAAAATTTGTGTTCTATGATACACAGTAATAGCATTTTAATCACATTAATTTTCTAATATTATGTTTCAATGCTGGAAGTTTAAATTGCGTCAATTTTAACTCACAAACATATCCGAGTTACACTGTAATAGTTATTCTGAAATATAGATAAGAGAGTTGTCGGGACCGGAGTAGAAGTCTCCTATATCCGGGTTTGGTCTATTTTGTTTAGGTAAGTATGGCTCTAATTTGGGACCAGAGAAAATCTCTCTTATATCCGGGTCATACTGTACATATGTTGACTATATATTAAGTAAAACATTTGTCCAACTTATAGTAGATAGGTTCGCCTATTGTCCAGTTAACACATCTCCCCGGCTTTTTGAACAGTAGAGGTTTCGTTTATCCTATGTTTTCTGTTTAGGATTTGGTTTCCAGTTTTTCATTCTCTTTCACTCCCAATAACCTCTTGCATCTTGGTAGCATTATCGCATTGATTGGGGTGAAATGATTAAAAAAAATAAACTTAAGCGTTGGTCTACTGTGGGTTAAAGAACAGTTCACTCAATATAAGGCCCACGAGCCATTCAAGATACAGGGTAACTGAATGAGTAGGAAAGGAAGATGTAGGGGATAGATAAATATTAACCCTAGACTTGAAGAGGTTAAAATTGTAGTGTTTGGAAAAACATCCATGCACGAGTCTGTCTCACAGAGAAAAGTTTTTGTTTTTTGGGTGTTTTTTTTAGTAATTTTTTTTTTAATGAGGGCTTCAAGAATATGACTTTTTTCCTTTTCAATTTACAATTCAAAAAAAAAAAAAAAAATCGGTAATTTAAATTCTCCCAAAAATTCTGTTTGTAGTCACTAAAAAAATAAAAATTATCACGTTGAATTTCTCAAGTTTTATAAAGGGGAAGAGACACATGTAGAATAAAAGAAAATAAGTTTTACCAAGATTTTCCAAAGACCATTTCTAAAATAATTTTTTATTCATTTGTGAATAAGTTCTGAAAGTTTCATTAAAATCTGACAATTATCTGGTTTTTGCAAGAATTTCCAATTTAATGAGTCTGTCATCGCAAAAAGACGCTAAATTTTGCTATGCTAATTAATAGTACATCCGCTGACACAAGAAAAACAAGATTTTTTTTAAAAATTTCTGTTCTTTCATCTTTTCTCTTAATATATCAACATTATAATATTGTCAACATAAAAATTTTGACAATAAAATTTTGTTTTCATTAAGTTTGGAGTATGTTTTCATCACGGTATGCTGATATTTTTAGTGATTTTGTGAAGGTACCTATATCTCTATCTATAAAAGGCAGGATGTGTGTGTGTGTGTGTGTGTGTGTAACGAATGCACGGCTGCAATTTTAGACGGATTTGCACCAAAATTTACATGCACATGCTCCAAGTTAGCAGAAAGGTCAAGACCGACCTTGCATTTCCCAACTCCCATCGATAGTGGAAATAATCGATTTTTTCATGCTTCTACGGCAGTTTTCATGTAGTTTGTGGCCATTTTCTACTGAGCCTATAGATTGCTGCCATGAATAGGCAGGAAGATTCTATTGGCTAGCGTGAGAGCCAACAGCTGACTGACACGAATGTTAACTAGCATGCTAGCATGCGAAAAAAAAATCGATAGCTGCATTCGTCACAAGTGGGAAAAATTTAAATCTGCATGGCACTTTACTCCAATTGGCTCATTCGCTTGCTTAAACTCAACGTTGATTCTGATTCCGCAGAACTGGGTTGGAGGTGAAAAAGTTGTTAACATTCTTTTTTCATTCGGTTTTTCCAGTTACGAGTCCTTTTTTAAAGCTGATCGTTTTGTGTTCAATTTGTTTAGTTCTTTTTTCGTAACAGATTTAATGTTTAGTAGAGCTTAGAAAAAATTCGCAGTGTGAGATAGGCAAGAAGTAAGGCATGTAGCAACATCAGCACGGCAAAAGGCACTCCTTTAAAAGCAAGTAAGGGCAAAAATATTTTAAGTCAAATGATAGCGATTGCTGTATGAGTCATACGATTTTTTGAATCAAGCACGGGTAACGCCGGGCCATGCTGCTAATTCAATATATAATCAAAAAGTATTTTTAGATTAGCAGAATTAATCTTACGACAATCCTTTTTTTCTATTAAAAGAAGAAAAAAAAAAAAAAATGAAAAGAGACACTGGTACTTTCAAAATGAAAAATAGTTATCCTTTTTGCTACACTTGTAACTTTGTTGACAGAATTAGAAATTGATTACCTGACGTACTGGAAGCCGTTGAACTTTAACTAAAAACCCGAAAGATTTTTTTATTTCCGTTCAGTTTCTAAATTTTTATTGAATTTTTTCCCCATCATTTCACCTCAAGCAAGGCAGTTTGAGTTAAGTTACTAAGACGCAAGAACGGGTTGGTTACTCATAACTGAGTGTTACGAGGAGGAAGAGAGAACGTTAAAAAAAAAAGAACAGAGAGGAATTAAGAAAACAGAAGATAACGATTGACATTGCATTTAAATGTTTGAAGATCATCATTTACTGGAAAGCAAGAAACCGAAAAAGAGTTCCAAGGGTATTTGTACGAAAGTGATCACTACAGCCTTATCCAGAATTTGAACATGGTGTGCCGATCTCTCTTCGCACTGTAATCACTATGCTAGGCGCACACCCAAAGTTATGCAGTGCGTACAAAATTACCAGTGCACACCCTCTTTTCAAAAAACTAAAAAAATAGACTGAATGAATAGTGATATTTTTTTAATCGCTTGAGTGAAACTTATACACCTAATAATTTTTGAATTGAGTGATAAACAAACTATAATAGCTAATAAAATAATAAGAGACACCAATGTTTTGCTAAGCGACTCTCATTCTAAAGTTGAAACAGAAAAAAAACTGATTTCGAACTTTGATAAACGAATAAATAAATAAAACTTTTATTTATTTATTCATTTATTTTTTATCAAAGTTCTTAAGTCAGTTTTATTTACTTAAAAGTAAATAAAACTGACTTAAGAACTTTGATAAAAATGAATAATTAAATAAAATTACTTTTTAATGCAATTGAAGTGATATTTGTAAAAAGTTAAAAAAATAAAAAAAAAAAAATTTCCTCGAAAATATTTTTTTTTCTGGTGCTACTTTGGGGTGATATCTACGTGTCATGAATCTACTTTGGTATGCGATTTACACTGCTGATTTTTATTTAAATATTTTTTATTTAATATATGACATTGTGCTGTTTACAATTAAATATTATCAATAGGAAAATTAATATTTTAATTGCATTTTCTATCTGCTATATTATGTTTTAAGTTTACTACATAAATCATTCCAAATTAAAATTTGTACTGTAGACTCTGTAGAGCCGATGTACATGCTATATTGCTATCACTAGAAAAGAAAAACTTTTAATATTTTAATTACATTTTATTTTCTTTGTTATATGTTATGTTTTACTTATTTAGATATCATTCCAAAATAAAATTTGTACTATGTAGATATTTTTTCCTTGTAAATAACAAGTCAAAGTAACAGGTAGCACCATATTTTTTTAATTCGAACTGGTTTAATTGGCATATTTGCCTAAATTTGTAGGTTTGAAAATGCTTTTAGCAAGTGGCTTTTTCTTTTATTTCGGCTAAATTTGCTTGCTGCTGTTACGTTAAAAAAGGAATTTATTTATATATCTTTTCTGGTTTTATTTTTTGTTTTTAAATTTTTTTGTTAGATAAATTGACACGACTGCATGATCGTAACTAGCAAGTCGCTCACAAAACGCAACACAGGTTTTCTTTCTCTCTCTTTTTGTGTATGTGCCCTAACAAGTTGGGTTACTTTAAAAATGTAAAAGAATTCTTGTATACATGATGGTCTTCGTAAAAGATACTTCTTTTTTTTTTTCTTAAAATGATTCTATAGTCAACCAAAATACCAATGGTAGTAAATTTGTAACAGGACCAGTATCGTTTTCACAGTTAACCTAACCTAAATACTTCTTTTTGAAAATATCGCATTACAAACGTAAAAGAAAAAAAAACAAAAACACGTAGTCTCTTTTCTTTTCCCTTCGTTTCTACTTTAAAATAAATAAATAAGGATTTTTCATCAATCGACTTTGTAAGATACAGTGTAACCAGGATATAAGAGAAATTTTCTCTTGTCTCAAATTAGAGCCATACTTACCTAAACAAAAAAATAGACCAAACCCGGATATAAGAGACTGCTTCTCCGGTCCTGACAACTCTCTTATATCCGGGTTACAAAGTCCTGTACAGTACGGACAGAGCTTAAGTAACCTAGAGATCTGTTTGATTTGATGAACAAAAAAAAAGTTCAGGGATATATCTTTTTATTTGATTTTATTTTTTATATTTGTCAGCGAAGTCCACACGATAATAAGATATATATTTTTCGCCGAGCCAATCTTGTTACCAGCATACACAGCACACAAACAGAAACTTGTCATTCACAAAGACGTTTCATTTTTAAAAGCAACGCGGCACGTGCTCCGCGCGAGAAGCGAGGGATGGGATATTTTAGCCCAAATCTTCCATATTTACAATCCATTATTGTTTTATCATATTTATTACGACAAAATTAAAATGAGACGAAACAATGTCTGTGCATCGAAAATACGTTAAAAAATAACAAACAAACAAAAAAATTATCATACTCTTAAAGAGATGCCACGTGTGTGTGTGTAGGAACGTGCGTGTGCGCACGCGCTCGACAAATTGTTTGAAAAATCTAGAGAGTAAAGTAAAGACCAAGTGGACAAAATAAATAAATAAATAAAATGAAAAAATAATGTATGGAAATTTTTAATTTATGCGAGTCGAACCGGCTTGCCATTTTTGAGAAACGGTACCGAACAGATTTTAAATTTTACAGAATTTATCAAATCGATTATCAAGGATGATTTTATTTCGGCTTTTATGTATGGATTAGAGAGTTAGGGGAATGCTAAGGAATGTATTATTTTCCAAACACGGTCAGCACATTGTGACCGTATTCATGGTTGGTATGAGTGTTAGCCTTTTCTTTTTCTATTAATGCTTCTATTATTTTTAGCGTTTTTATTTTTATTTTTTTTTACATGTGGATGAGACTATTATATTACAATACATCCACACAGAACATTCAGGCAATTTCTATAATACATAATACTACATTATACAAATGTCCAGAAAAGAAGAAAGCTTAAGAACTCAAGAAAAATTAAATGAGAAACTTAACCAAAATAACTTGTCAGACGTTTTTAATGAAAGCTAATATATGACTAATGTTGATCTTTATTTCATTTTTCTCTCTATATGGAGGTTGATTATTTTTATTTACTTTGAGATACTGTGGCGAATTTGACAATAATTATTTCTAACTCTAAATAAATTATCTCCCCGCCCACCAGCTTACTCAATGTTGAGTTAAAAGGTTGAAATTAAATTCAAACAAGAAAATATTCATGAATAAAAAGAAAGAGATGTGCTTGCAAATAAAGTAGCAGCAATTATTTTTAACAAATAATGCAAAATCATTTAAGATCATCTTTGAAAATGGGGTGACTTGAATAATGTATATTTTGAATTTTTTTTTTTTTAACTTTTCACTCCAAGCAAGGTGGGAGTGCCACTAGCACGCAAGGTGTTACAGAAAGTAGGAGCAAGAGTAAAGAGGCGTGAAAGGACGGGGAATAGATCAAGACATCTGGAGATGTCGAGTGACATTGCATTTGAATAGTTGGAGATTATAGCTATCAGGGAAGTAAGTAAGAGGGAGTTCCATAGACAGGAAGTCCAAGACATGAAGCTATTGGAGTAGAAGAGACGACTACATTTAACTGTTTTGACAGTGAAAGGGTGGGACTGAGTGTTGACTGAGTGGCACGTTTAAATTCATGTAGTTTGAGAACTAGTGAAAATAGCTCGTTGGAGCAGTTACCGTGAAAGTATTTGTAGAAAAGACAGAGTGGGGCAACAGCACATCCATGAGAGAGTGACTGTAAACAGGATGCCAGATTAGGGCCAACCACATTGCATATCCGTTTCTGGATTTTGTCGAGGACCCTAAGACAAACAGCAGGGGCTCCAGACCATATATGACAGCAATTATAGACTTGAAGGATGGACTCAGATGAGAAAAACTTTCTGGCATGACACAGAGAACCAACTTTCCTTGCAGTAGTCACAATCAGCTAGTTCAATAAAGGAAGCAGAACCAGTGCGTACTACCCCCAAACCCTCTGAAGGCGGGGGGGGGGGCTATTATGTGTAGAAAATAAAGTTTGGGTGTATTTTCATATAGTTTGTATGTAGATATGTAATTGTGTTGGAATTATGGTTTATTTCCTATAACTTCAAAGAATTCTGCTGACAATATCCGAATAAGTTGGCATCGTTGAAACGCTATTCTTAGATTTATCAACCAATCAGAGTAACTCTCAAAAAACCGTTTATCTGTTCTGACTGAAGGAACACTGTTCACCAGTAGAGTCTGTCTGTTCATTCATCTCTTTCAACTGTAAACACACGCACGCACCAAACACATGGGCCACCCAGTCAAAGAGAGTCAACTGTCCATTTCACTTCACACTGTCATCAAAGATGTAAATTTGATATCATTTGTTAAAAATAAGTATTTGAAATGTTATTGAAATCACAACTTTTGTCTTCTCATTTTTTTGGGGGGTGGGGGTGTTTGTTTCTGTTCATGCATTGTTTGAAGTTAATTCTGACTCCAATCGCTTCCCACAATGAAATTATCATCTTTTGATAATTGAAAGGAAAATCAATTGTTGAAATTAAAAGATTATCAACTCCGTCACAATGGTAACGTCCAGCACATGTGGCTAGTCTACTAGAATGGTAGACGAGTCTGTTACGTCTACCTTTTCCAAGGCTGAAGCAGGTGAAAGGGAATCTTGTCATTTTATAGATGGTTTTCTTAGAGGCCCTCTTCCCTAGGCAAGTTGCAGAATCGTGACCAGTTTCTCTATTGTAGCAGCATTCTCATCTTGTGGGGACAATGACCGTTCGCTTCTGTCTCTCGACATCCAACCAGTTGAAGACTTTCTGGTCAATCGTGATTATCCAAATTCCACTCCCTACCCATACGATCAGGATTCGTGGCTATGAGGAAAAAAAAAGAACAAAAAACGAAAACAGCCAAATGAGTTTCCAAAATGTAGCAAGTGAACTTGTGGAGAAGAAGCCAGAAATTCTTAGTATTATTTATCAGAAAATATGGAATAAACAAACAGAATCAAAGGCATAAGCAAATAATATATGTTTATTTGACTTTGACTTTGGAGCGAGTCCTTTGTAATTTGGGTTGGTGAAAGTTCATTCGGTTGCCTAGTTGATAGCTTACAGGTCAGAATTTGGTAGTATCTTGTCAGCTGTCGGAAGTGTGGTTACTTTGGCAATATGTTGTGGACGTCAATCTGCGGTGTATTCTCGGACCTCAGAAGGGTGTGAAAAATCTTAAGCAGATTACTGCTAAGCTTTTTCACATGACACACTTGGCTGAACCTTCTACTCTGCCTGTCAGCTGACTTTATATATATATATATATATATATATATACACACCTAGTGAGCCAGACAAACCTACCTAGGTTTCACCTAAACGGATCATCAGGAAAAGTATGGCCATTTCTTTCTTTCTTTCTTTTTTATAACTTCAGTTATAAAAATTTGGCGACTTTCTTATTTTGGTAGATTTACAGTCACAATATGGCCATACTTTCCCTGACGATCCGTTTAGGTGAAACCTAGTTAGGTTTGTCTGGCTCACTAGGTGTATCTAGGTCTGCTCTACGGTTGTATTGAGCTCTTTTGTTAGTTCTTTACTCGTATTGGGGTTTTTTCTTTGGGCTTCAGACCTGCATCTGTGCGATTTTTTTTCAGCAGAAGTTCATGTTTGTGGCTCTTTCTTTTTTTAAAACCTTTTTTTCCCTCGAGATTGATTTGATTATTGGCAAATCAAAAATTTGAGGTTTTTTCGAAACAAGTCTAGTTATCTATATTTGTGTGTATATATATATATATATATATATATATATATATACACTTAAGAAAGGCTCCAGACTACTTGGCACGAGGCTTGGTTTCGGCTAACCTTAAAAGTTTCTGTTTTTGATTGACCAAAATACTTTTACTTTCTGGCATTTCTTTCTTTCTTTCTTTTTTTATAACTTCAGTTATAAAAATTTGGCGACTTTCTTATTTTGGTAGATTTACAGTCACAATAACTAGACCCTGAACCAGAGGACTTCCATTTTTTTCTTCTTCCTCTTTTTTATTTGAACATTGTATTCTCATTAGTCTAGAAAGAGAGAGAGACAAAAAGATATTGTGTTAAAACACAATATCTTTTTGTCTCTCTCTTTTAAATTTCTTATTTTAATTCATTTTTTTTATATATTTTTACATTGGGGATCCCCACAAACTCACATGTCTTAGTTTTAAGTTGGTTCTGTTATTCCATCGAAATATGCCTTCTTTTGTTTGAACAGTTTTTCTCTTTTTTGTCAGTCAAGCAATCTTCAGCTGTGACAGCTATCACAGGGCTTTGTGTGGAGGCAAAAGGAAGTGGCTACCTTCCAGCTGATTACAGGACAACACACGAGTTCATACCAACAAACTTGAATATTCATTTGAATAAAATTTGTTTCTGTTTAATGTTGAGTATTGAAACAAATGAAAGTTTGTGCTCTTTTAGTTCAATACCCAAACAGATCTGCTGGTGTATGGTGGACAAATCTCTTCACATACCGATGTGCAAAAAAAGGTTTGGAACAAAATTGTTCGCTTTTCTCTTGCTTATATGTAAATGGATATATGCGATAATAAAGTTTGTAGCAAATGTCCTGTTATCATATTGTTTTCATTGACTCATTTTGTTGATCGCTCTTCTGTTGGGAGTGGAATTATATATCTCAGCTGTTATGGAAAAAAACAGTTCGTAATTTTGAATTGGGGAATGGGTAAAATAATAGAGAAAGGAATTAATATTTCATTTTGTTTCATTAAGAGTATTAACCCTAGAGCACTAACCATCAATTAAAGTTACACCACTACTAACCATGGGTATATCATATCCGATTTTGAAAATATCAAAAAAAAAAAAATATTAAATATAAATCTTTATTTGAAATATTTTACATGCAGGCACATCAAACTTTGTACTTTGAGTTAACATTAATAGGAACTGAAAAACATATTATTTAAGTAAGAAAATCAGGTACTGAAAATTGTAATTAAAAATAGGAAAAATTTTTCAAAATAAAAATTATCCTCTGATGACTTCCAAACTCCTCATATGGCTTTCCAGGTCCTGTGAGCCACTGCTGAAGTGGGTACTAGTCCTGAGCCTTACTTTATCTACCACAAAAATCACTTTTTTGCACTAATAATTTTTTTTAACTAAAATGACTGTAGCAACTATTTATTTGTTATGTACAAGTAAATAAAGTCTTCAGGTGCATTTCCACTTACCTCAGCCTCATATACAGTTGCTACACATGGTGTAATAGTGTTTGGGACACGTAGCTCGTTGACAGGACACCGGAAGCGTGTTTTTTGTCTGCCTTCGTGGGACAGACAAGACAGCATACCCCGGACTCCCTCATGTCTGCTGCAGGTAGTCCAGAAACTCTGGAAGGTCCCAGGGGTAGTAGGTAGCTCAAAAAGAGTGCATATATGAACCTTGAGCTGCCTTGGCAGAGTGTGACTTGAGAGGCGATGCACTGTCCAGGGTTTCACCAGTTCCTCAGACAACCTCTGCATAAACTGCTTCCTCTTCATCTGTCTGACACCTGTCTTCTGCATATTTTCCCCATGGATAATCCAGGAGTTGATGACCCCAGTGTTCAGCATGCCATAGAACACACATGTCCTTTGTGAATGGGAAGGTACTGGAACCTGGAGCCCATCTGGTCTTGTCCTTCATCTCTTCTGGTATCTCTGACTTGTTTCCCCTGACAGTCCCAATCAGCGTCATCCTACAATTGTGCAACATATCCTGGATGAGGGGCACAGAGGTGAACCAATTGTCTGTTGTTACATTCCTGTTGGTGTTGTAGTAGCACTGTGTCAGGTCCTTGGTGAAGGAGTGGCTAAGGTTTTGCCCGTCTGTCGCCCGTGTCACCTGCTTTCCAAGATAGGGGATCCCTTATAGCATGTATTTGCTCTTGACATAATTTACCATGATGATCTTGATGCTGTACTTCGCTGGTTTATTGGGGATGTACATGCAAAAGGGGCAGTGGCCACGGAAAGCAAGCAACTGCTCATCAACAGTCAGAACTCCTGTGGGATATAATGGGTGCCACAGGCCTTGATGAAAATATCCCACACCTTCTTGATTGGGGCAAACCTCTCAGTTCCTTTTTACTGTTCTCTGGTATTAGTCATCAAAGCATAGGCAGTTGAGGAGGAAAGTAAAGCTTCCCTCAGACATAGCTTCCCTGTAGAAACTGGAACCAACTTTAGGGCTCCAGACCTCCTTAGTGGAGAGGTAGTTGTCTCTCCTGTAGCCACTAAAAATGAGGACCCGAAACATGGCACGTATGTAGGTTGCATTGTGGCCTTCTGATGCTTGTATTTTGCGGCATCAATGTTTATTTTTTGGTTGGTCCACTGCAAAAATTCATTGATGACTTCATCCATAAACAACAAAAGAAACACTTCTCTGCAATGTTGGCTTGGGAAACTTGTTGGGAGTGGCCAGGCCGGACACCATGTAATATATTTCTTGCAGGAGTACGTACTACTCCTGCATTTGGCCTAGTGCTCTACATAAAGCCTTTTCTAGATCTAATGGTAGCTGTGTTGAAGCATACAACAAACTCATCATGATCTGTTTGAGGTACAGTGCGTCATCGTCATTGTCCACGGGGAGCAGCAGGGGAAACAGCAGGTGGATTAGCATGGCCAGCAACAGGGGCAGTAGCAGGTACAATAGAAGGGCCTACCATAGGCAAGGCAGGGCTAACATGCACTACTTTCTTTTTCTTTCTTGGTGGTACATCCTCCAAGTCACTATTGTCACTAGGTTCTTGCACATGTTCAGCATCAATATCACTGTCATATAATTCTTCAAACTCTAAATTGTCCACTTCATCATCAAAACTCTCAAATAAAATAGGCTCTATTTCACTGTCTGGAACTGATTTCTTACTCAAAGCCATTTTGAATAAACCTGTAATCTGAAAGGGTAAAATATATTTGTAAGTAACACACAATCACTATTTACACAACCCTCATAATCATGTTTTTCATTCCACCGTTGATCACTAAAATAGTACATAAACACTATCCTGGGTAGGCTATACCCGCCATGCACAACACTGTGTATCACCAACCATGGGTATACCTTACTCAAACGCAGGCCTACAGCACTGGGAAGTAGAGAGAGCAAGACGGTGCAACGTTTTCCTACACTGTCAAGTAGGCAACTGAAGCTACTAAGCAGCTGGGACCCCTCAGAGCGCGGGAACCATACACATGCTCAATGATGTTATTTACGCTGGGTACTATATACCCATGGTTAGTGTTCTAGGGTTAATATAAGTCAGGATGTGCAGCACGGTGTGATGTAATGGAAAACATCTCAAACAAAAAAAAAATTGAACGTGTTTGAATTCTGGTCGGGTTCATTGCAATCACTTATGCAGAAATACCCTTGGGAAATGTATAAATCTATCTCTACTCCTCCTAGCTATGAATTGAATACCAGGACAGGCTGCGTCCTATAGCTTTGGTTGTCAACCAGTCTATCGCAGAAAGAAATGGCAGCCTACTGCAAGAAAATCTTGTATGTAGTCAGTCATGAATCGAAAGAGACATGATCGCCCAAGCGTGTCTCACATATTGCACTTAACTGACTGAATATAAGCAAACATTTTAAGAAAATATGAATATTTATTTAATATATCTTAGTCATTTTATTTATGATAATAAAATAAGTAATATTTTAATGGCAAATTTCAAAGATAAGTCTACTTTAAATACTATAAATTGTTTTAAATTTTAATTTATTCTTGTTATATCAGGATTTAAAAAAATTTAATTGTCTCAGTTGTCTCCCTTGAAATTGTAGTAGATGTCTTGCTTTGTACATCGATCTCTTCACTATTCATTTCTATTGTTCTGGGCTCCATTCTCAGGTTTCTTATATAATGAAATATTTGTAATCATAGACGATAATTTCTTCTATGCTGAAAAGATGGTGTTTCTCTTAGTGTATCATATCATTTGCCTGACCATTCAAATCCTTGATATTTAATCTAGAGTTCGCCTTTCTGAAATATAGTTTTTACTATCCTTATATATCCAGTCATACATTCCTACTTTTTGTTAAACCCAAAATTTAGTTAACCTGTTGTAAACTAAATTTGGACCTGAATGTAAGCCTGTCACAAGTCAATTTATTTCTCATTCTTTTACTTATTGATTTCTAACCAATTGGATTTTTCTTTTGTGATACTCACACAACCACTCAAATATATTTTCTCCATTTGTCTACATTATTTCAATAAAAGCAGAAACCACCATGCTCTGGTTATCTCTAAGAACAAGTGTGAGGGGAGTGTTAAGTTGCACCCTAGTAACCTGGATGCCATTGCAAAATGCCAATATTAGTTTCAATTTTCGGAATTTGAGGGCGATATTGACTTTGGGCAATTCTGGTTTTGTGCAACTTTTGAGTTAGATTTTCTCAGACTAATGGTTAAAAATAGTTTCAAGCGAGTGAAGCATGTAGGTCTTAGCGAGGACCGTCTCTCACTTATGCATTCCCTTTATTAATTTTTTTAATCAATTTCAGTGAATTCCCTGCCTTTGAGACAAAAGACGTTCAATTACGCTGATTCCCAAAGAACAAATATTGCCAATATATCAAATACCTTTTGTAAACAATTGTTATCAACACCTGCCTAATTTGTGTGTGTGTCTTTTTTTTATCTATTGTACTGAGTGTATTTTCAATCTTGCGGTTTCAAACAAGAGGATTTTAATCTGAGTAAAAATTTCTAGAAACATGTAACGAACCCTTTTTTGTCTTTAATTCTTGTTCAAAATTTCTTGGATTAGGTACAAGAAAATATGGCATTGCTTTTTCAAAGGACACATTTTTTTCTTTTCGGACATTAATAATAAAAGAGAAATTATAGTCTTACACTTAATGGTTGAAAACGGTAATTGTTACTGGTAAATACAAATCCATATAACAAAACAAAGTAAACACAAAGTTCCCCATGAGGAACAAAAACAAATTTGCATTAAAACATTGCCCTGAGTCTAATTGGCAGGCAGATCAAATTTGTGGTCCATAAATAAAATGATTTAGTTGTGTATAGCAAACAGGCATACTCTTCCCACTTATATATACAGGGTGTATCAAAAATACTTTTACAAACTTTGGGGGCAGGTTCCTCAGACCAAAACAAGAACAAAAGTCCATATCAACATCCTTCGCTTTTGAGTTATTAAGTTTAAAGTTTACAGTAGATGCTGTTAAAGGTACAATCCAAAACACTTTTACAAACTTTGTGGCTGTGTTTCTGACACCAAAACAACGCGATGATAAACAGCAGCAAAGGTTGGATGACTTGGTTGCCCTCATTCTGGAAACACAATCTGATACAACCATGCAGCCTGACGTCCCTTACAATTCGTGTGGCCATATGGAAAACCATATAAGCCTGCTCATGATATGAATATCCTGCCATTTTAAACAGAATACTTTTCAGTTAACTCACTACTACACACATTAAACGTTGAAGACAGACTATCCACAAATGTACACAAATGACAAATATAACCTAGACTATGGCAATGCAGCGCCATCTACCATAAACTTTCTTTAAACTTAATAACTCGAAAATGAAGAATTTGCAGACATGTGTTTATATGGACTTTTGTCCTTGTTTAGTGTGAGGAACCCGCCCCCAAAGTTTGTAAAAGTATTTTGATACACCATATATATAGATATATATATATATATCAATTTTTTCAAATACTGTATCCCTTCAGGGGACATGGGCGATCATGCCTCTCCCACAGGTTATTTTGCTTTATTAACTATCCTGACTTCTTGGGAAAGATAGTGAAGTAGTTTTTTTACTTTCTCTATGGTTTTTGAATTCAGAAAATTGTCTTAAAGTTAGGCTGGTTTCCTTCCAGGTCTAGGGAGTCCTGTTTATTCTGCTATTTCTGTGAGAGGGCAGAAAGAAGCTTTTATCCAAGTGCATAAGTGCAAAGTGGACACAGCAGAAGATATTGGAACTTGAATTCAGTCCATCAGTTTCACTTTCCTCATTTCTAAAGGGTCTGGAAAAATACTGAGATCATTCTACATGCTTTAGGAAGTTCCTGATTCCTTTTGCCATTCTTTATTGTTACAAGAGTTAGATTATACCTGGAATGAAATATTACTGCTATATCTGAGATGGAGCTACTCAATCCTCACTTCCAGCATTAACAGACTTTATAGGAATTAAATTCTATATATATTTTTCAACCAATAAAATCCTATCAGTAAGCTTGTTTGAAAAAAAGTAATTACTATGGCAAATACCACCAAAATACATGTTGAACATAATTGTAGACCTACCACATTTTATTTTTGGACCATTTAGAAAATAACAATAACTCCCTTCACTAGTCCCACAAATTCGCGAAAAAGATTTTCATGAGCCAGTGTGAAATTATTTTCTAACCAATGAAAAAACATATATTCAAAAAGTTCACACCTCTTTGTAAAATTAGGTTTTGGATCTCTCTTATGGACATAAGAATAGAAGCATACTGCTTCTCAAGGTTCAAAACAATTTTGGAGACTAGTTTGATCTACACATGTGTACACAGACACATGCCCACAATGGAACAGACAGCAACCAGCAGCCTCCAATTAAGGCCTTGTCCACACACACAATAGATGGGAATAACCAGCAGCTGTTGACTAAGCTTTTCTCTATGAACTCACAAACACATTAGGCTGAGTGTCATGAAGTAAGTTTGTCCATACATTTCACACTGCACTAGGAACACTTAATTATTTAATAAAACAAACTTCACAGCAAGGAAAATTGAATATTTTATTTTTATTGTATATTTCTGAAAAGAATATATGTTATTTTAACTGATGTTCAGCTTCTACTTTTCCTCCAGAAAATAACCTTTTATATGTTTCATTTAAAAGATGTGTAGTTGTTGTTAAATGTTTGGAATTCCCAACACTCAGGCAACAACAAAACCTGGGTAGACGGATCCCAACAAGTTCAAAAGCATTTACACAGTCTTGTGTGTATTGTAGAGATTTATTCTTCACTCTTCAAATTCTTTCCAACAGATGCAACATCGTAAAACCTATCCCTACTCTATTTCCATGGTAAATGTTCAGATGAGCTCCATTCTTTAGTTTCCACCAATTTGGACTATTTTAACTTGGACACATACTATTTTTACAGAGTTGAAACGTTCTCATTTCCTCCATATTCAAAAGGAGAAAGTTTCACTCAGACAATTTTTCTCAAGAACTGCCACTTTGTGAAATTGACTCTCTTGTGGATGCCCCCACCCCGAATGCTATTTTCTTAAGCTCTTCAAATAAACGGTCAGTTATTATCTATCTTAACTTTCTATAATCTGTTCATATCACAAATCTTATTTCTTTATGAAGAAAAATACCTGCACATTCATAGGTATAGATTACAATAATATAATTTGTGTCAGAAAAATATATTGGTAAAAATAATATAATTAAAACTCTTACATTTTTTTAAAATGGAAATAGTAATAGAAAAGCAAAAGAGACACATGAAAAGAAAAGAAGTTCAAGAGTGGTAGATATGTCCTCTTTTACTGTGTAAACGATTTTGAACTCGATAAAGGCTAGAAAGTGAAGACTGAGCTGCTCCTGCAAAAATACTCCATTTTAAATCTAATCTGATTGTTGTAAGGATAAAGTAGGACATGAGGTGTCAGGTACTTCCTGGCGTGAGAACGAGCCTGTTGTGTATTTGAATGAACCCACTAAGAAAAAGGTGAGAAAGGTTTTTAAGTATAAAAATATAAAATATTTTTTTTCATGTTTTTACAACTAAAATTTTCTTAACGTGCATGAGTATTAAACTTTTTACAGTTCTTGTTTGTAGCTGTTTGTTAAGGTGAAAAGAAATGTGATTTCTCCACATGTATGTGTGCAAAAAGAGGCTAGGGAGAAAGTGAGGAAGAAGAGTACAAGTGTTATGTTGCTTGCTGAGTAAGATGGTTGAACAAGTAAGGAACCTGTTTGAAGTCATGCACGTCTTATGTTGCCTTTATTTCTCCTTACTGATTTGTCTGGCCTAGAGATTTTGATTATATACTCTTCAAAGGGATCACAAAGCATATTTTTTATTGTCGGTTGGAACCTGACCCATTGGTTGAAAAATGTTAAATACTTATTTTCAAAGGATTAATTTATTAACCAGAAGGATGTGCAGATTCTCCAACTCAGAAATCATTTTTTTGTCATTTGATGATTGTGTGGAGTGACCCCACTTACTTTCTTAAAAATCCGTCACTTGGGGACACTCTCTAAGTCTATAAATAGGCAGTGACATTCTATGTAATTCTCTTTTTTCTATTTCACCCAGGGACAGTAAGATGTACTTCAAATGTGGAGAATGCGTTTCACACTGGGGAACAAATGCGCACGCCTTTCACTTCATTTTTTTCTAGAACTTTCTTCTACACCAAACTACACATACACACATTCTTTAAATGTTTTCTTCCTATTCATTGTTTTGTCTAACGCAACAATCTTCTATTGTCTATGTATACCTTTGTTTTGTTACTACATATTTGTCTTTTGTTTATATATACAGTTTTGGTGTCACTTTTTCATTTTTGTACTTGGACTCACCTTCTGAGTCTGCCATTTTTGTTGTGCAATAAATATACCAGGAGACATGTGTTTTTCATCTAAACACCTGACCTGTACATACAGCACTCCCGCAACAATTTACTGTCTTGGTGTTTATTTTCGCATTCTCTGTGCAAGCCGAAAATTTTAGCAGTAGATCATATATAGAGTTCTATGGGGTCTGTAGTATTGGTGACCATAATCTTAACAACATTGTATATAAAAGAGCCAGTGCAAGGGTCTCGTAGATATGCTTGAATCTGATACAGGAGCTCCCCACTATAGTATATCTCAATTTTCATAAGTTAGTATTCATATAAAATACAAATTGTATTGTAATTTAACTATGATAATAAGCAGTATGTTTATGCACATAAAAATCTTTTTTTAAAATACTGGGGGATGCTAAATTGTAATAATCTTTTCCATTTATGATTAATAAATATAGTTTTTACTTATTAATATCACCTAACTGATACAAATTAATACAGAATTTGAAAATATTTAAAAGTAAACGTTATATAAATTATTCTAGTTAAAATTTTTAAAAAAATGGAAATGGACATAAAAAACTATTTTTACCAAGATTTTCTAAAATAATTTCATTTATTTATGAATAAGTCCTGAAAGTTTCATCAAATTAGAATCCAATAATTATTTGATTTTTGCAAGAATTTCTAAATCAATGTTTCTTTCACCGCAGAAAAGATGCTAAAATTTCTTAGTCTTTGGTCAGCAGCTCACACACACACAAAGATTTTAACCAAAATTTCAAACATTATAAAAAGGATCAAAAAATACAATAATCTAAAAATCCGTTGGTCTTTCCTCTTAACATGAAGATTTTTATGATAAATCTGTTTTTTATTAAATTTGGGGCATGTTTTCATCATAGTATGCTCATTTGTTAGTGAATCTGTGGAGGTACCTACTTTTATTTAAAGATTATTTTATTCAAATTTAAGCTCTAGGTAGAAAAAAAAGAAAAAGTAAACACTTTTATATGCTGAAATGAAGTTACTCTATGGAAGATTTTTCCTTCAGTTTGCCAGTGAAATCTGAGAGAAGTCTTCTCTAAGACTATGAAATGAAAATTTGATACTTCCCATATCCAAGAATCTTTTTTTTATTTATTACTCTTTGAATTTATGGCATTGTATCTCTCCACCCACCTTTTATATCTTTATCCTTTCTTTCACTATCAGCTCATTCTTTTTCTCACTTCCATGTCAAAAAAAAAAAAAAAAAAAATTAAAAAAAGCATTGACATGAAAAATCAAAATCAAAGGACTGGTACCAAAGTATGGACTTCTCACAAAGGTGTGAAAACTTTGATCTCAGGCTTTTCCAGTTGAATGCAAGAATCCATAGAAATTGGGTTTTATTGCTGTAAAAAAGTTAAAAAAGGAGAGACCTGGACTTCAAAGAAGAATTTATTTACCAGTTTTGTTTTTAACCAATTTTTCTGCTATTTTCTATTTTAATTTTTAGTTTTAATTCTTTTTTACAAAATATTTTTATTAGAATTTATCTTAGCTTTGATACAAAAGAAAAAACATCATATGAAATTTGTTAAAATTTTAGTCTTTTAAAGGAATATTTTGCTTATTGGAAATATTACATTTAAAAAAGCTTGAAATTAAAACTAAAATAAAAGCTTCAAGAAAGATTTTTCATTTTTTAAAAATTCATTTTAAATCTTATGTTTCTGTGAAGGTACTTATTTTTTTTTATGTTATTATTTTACATATTAGGATTAACAAATGTTTCTTTAAGAAAGCATATTGGCTGTAATAAAATGAAAATATCAGTTTTATTTTTGTATTTAGGATTCCAAAACATTTCTTTAATGAACCCTATGTTGTGGATTTGTATCAACCCGCAACAAAGAAAAAGGTATAAATAAATATAAAAATGTAAAATACTTTTGTTTTTGTGTTTTTTCCAACTAAGTTTTTCTTAGTGTGTATTAGTTATAAATTTCTTACAGTCCTTGATTGTAGTTGCTTGTTAAAATGAAAAGAAGTGTGATTTTTTTTGCTTGTATGTGTAAGAAAGAAGAGACAAGGGAGAAAGTGTAAGTGTTACGTAACTTGGTGAAGAAGACAGGTGAATGAGTAAAGGAATTTCTTTTAAGCTGTGCGCATTGTGAACTGTTTCCATCCCTTTGCTTACTGCTTTGTTTGTTCTACAAACTTTGCTTAAATACTCTTCAAAGGGATCACAAAGCATGTTTTTGTTTTTTTTTTATTGTTGGCAGTAACACAACCCATTGGTTGAAAAATGTTAAATATTTATTTTCAAAGTATTAATTTATTAACCAGAAGTATGCTCAAATAAACTGATTCAGAAAACATTTTTTGTCATTTGGTGTTTAACTATCTTGGTGTTTATTTTTGTTTTCACTCCACACCTAATTAAAAAATGAATAACATATCTAATCAATCCTAATTCAACAAAAAAGTAAATGGGTAAATACTGTATTTACGAGATAACCTTTATTCATGAAAAAGCAGTATTTATTCACGAGACATCATTATTAATTTATATATCATATCTATCTAATTTTAATTATCGTAAAATGACAAAAAATTTAAATATAAAATTATAATTTTAATATTTTTTTATTTAATGTATTTTGCTTGTGGTGAAGTTGTGTTCATTTTTCAAATTTCAATCAGTTATGTGCCATGCATTATTCACACTTAGGTGATCATGTATCTTTCAAAATATGACTGACGAGGCAGATTTTTTTCCTGCAGTAGGTTGCCATTTCTTTCTGCGGGAGACCAATTGCCATCCAAGGCTATAGAACCTGGTCTGTCTTGCTATTTATCCATAGCTGGGGGGAGGACAACAAGAGGATTCATGCCTTTCCCAAGGGTATGAGCACATATGTGAATGTAATGGATTTGACTGGATTTCAAACTTAGCTCTCTGATTCATCAATCCGAGCCACTATTTGTTACTCCACTGGTATTTTTTTGGTAATGTCCAAGCCAAAAAAGATTATAAAAAATAAAATAAAAATGATGCAGCCTCTTTTTCAAAATTTTTCCATAAGATTGTAAGTACTATTTTCACTGAGTGGTTAGGTGGAGCTTGTGTTGTCAAGGTTCCTTGTTATATCTTTTTTTTTTTTTTAACATCCAAACCAAAAAAAAAAAGATTATAAAAGATAGATCTCAGACAAGGCTGGTGGAAGCGTTTGAGGGTAACAAGGAGTCTTCTGTATGTGACTTATATTTCACAAGAGTATAGGGGGCAAGAACACATGCATTAGAAACTGATACCTTGGTGGCCAGTTTCAAACCTCACTGGTTCTATATGTGATCCTTCAGAGCAGTGAAGGCCACAGTAGTCTTCTGTAACCAACTTATTTTATCATCTAGGTTACATTGCCTGTTGATGGTACTGCCTAGGTAGGTGAACTTGTCCACGACCTGCAACCTCTGACCATACACATATATTGAAGGTTCAATATATGGTTGACCTGGTGCTAGTTGGAATATGACAACAGTGAGGCCAGAAGCTTAACATAGTCTATCCATCAATATTTGCATTTTGTTTTTGTTATGAGATACTAAATCACAATTGTCAGCAAACATAGGAAATCCCTAACCAACGTTTGAAACATTCTCATGATAGCTGATAGATGTTGAAGATTAAACAGTAAACCAGAAGTACGATATAGAATGTGGATTCTGTGCGAACAGTCTGCAATGGCTTTACATAAAAGCACAGAAAAGAAGATTAAGAACAGCGTAAGTGCTATTAGGTCATGCTGTTTCACACCTGTGGTCACCTTAAATAGCTCAGAATGTAGACCACCAGCATTTACTGAGACTTCCATCTCATAGTGAAAAAAGTGAAGAACATTTAAAAAGTGGTTTGGGCAACCAAATTAACATAGAATTTGCCAGAGAAGCTCCCTGTTTACAGTATCAAATGCTTTCATCATATCTAGAAAGACTTGGAAGAGACTGTGTCATTCCTACAACTTTTCTTGCAGCTGATGAGTGATGAACATCATATCCATTGTCCCTCTCTTATGTCAGACTCTACATTGGGATTCTGTAAAAACATTGTCCACGATATATGCGTTTATATATGATACCTACCTACTTTGCAAAAAAGACAAAATTTATTAAGAGTTGCAAAAGAGAGGAAACTTTGGAGAGCCATGATCACCTGAAGGAACACAGCACATAGAAGAAGAAATTACAGCAAGTGGGTTAGCTGAGGAAAATAGCAAAAAATTGGTGAAGGAGTGTAAGTAAAACAAACAAGAGTGAACAACCAATTCAGAATGTTGTGCATAGTAAAGGTCATGGACTTCCTGTCAGTGGGGGACGGGTGTTGAGAAAGACAAAATGAAATAAAAAAAAATACTAAGGCATACAGTCATTTTACATTCTGATATAAAAAGGCCTACTCACCAAAATTCAAGGCTATTCTTGTATTTTTTCTTCCTCTTCTCTATTTTCAGTCTCTTGACTGCAGTAAGTTAAACTATGTCATTTTTTACCATTTGTCTACCATTCAGTACTTTTTCTTCAAGGCACCCATGTACAAGTATAAATATTCTGTGGATAGCAATTCTCTAGAATTCTATTAAAAAATCTTATTCCATTAAAAAAAAAAAATATGTCGCTTTAAATACTGAGAAATGATAGAAAATGTTATGCTAAAACCAAAAGGTGCATTGGAATAGGGAAAGATGCCTTCCAAAAGTCAAGTAAAGTAAGAAACAGGAAAATTTCATTAGAAACAAAGAAAAGAGTTCTGAATTGCTATTCTTGTATTTTTTTTTCTAAATAAATACAGAAATTTAAATATCTAGGAAGGTTATTAACAGATGATGAAAAATGTGACAATGAAATCCAAAGTGCATTGAATAGAGAAAAATGCCTTCCAAAAGCTAAGTAAAGTATTAAAAACTATGCTATGTCATATCAATCCTCCTATAAAGCAGTAAATACTGGACAATTTTCCCAAACATGGATAGGCGACTTGAAACAACAGAGATTTGGTTTGATAGAAGAATGCTGAAAATATCAGCAATGAGGAAGTTCTAAGGAAAATGGAAACAAAAAGGACATACTTAGAATCAGAAAGAGAGAGGTGAAATTTCTAAGACCATAATGAGATAAGTGGACTTGGAGAATTTAACATTCACATGATATATTGAAGGCAAGAGGAACAGAGAAACAGTAATCTACAGAAAGTGCTAATGTGTAAATGGATGGGAGAGCAAGGAATGAGAGGGATAGTAAAAAAATAGATATTATTAATAGCTACAAAGGATAAGAAGTTGTGAAAAACCATGATTGTCATGTCCTAAAGGGAAATTGAACATGGAAGAAAAGGTTGCATTAATACAATGAACATTACATTGAAGAACAATTTTTGGTCTTTGATATTTTCATGTGTCCATCCTTAAGACTAAACAAACTAAAGTTTAGCTCCATGATTTATCCCACCATATTCTCTGGTCTTAACAATAATAACATTTATTTTCAAGTGCTCAATATACTTTGTTTTCATTTATCACACTGAGTCTGTTTTCATTATCCTCATTGGGGTCAGCCATTCATTAACCACACTTCAAGGCACTGCTTTTATAAACAAGGACCTAATGGCCAATTTTTGTAAAACAAAGGCAGAAAATATTCTGATTGGATATAAACTAAAAATAAATATGAAATGAACAACTGTAATTTTAAGCCAATAAAAGCTGCAAACAGTTTGAAATGTTATATACTTATAGTCATAGGAAGAGTGTAAGTCTATTGTGTCTCTGTACACACATTAAACCCAACTTTGTATCACATGCTATCTCAGTGGGGAGACTAGGGTAAATACCCACTTTGGAGTCACGGGCAAAGTGCAACACAGTTGTGTCTTTGTCTGCACACAGAGATGAATATAAATATATTTTTTATCTTTCCAAGTTCTTGCTACTATCTTAAAGTGATTTTTGAATAAATTTCCTTATCTTTGTCTTTTTATTAGATTGGTGCAAAAATAATGTCGTTTTCTCACATAGTAACATATGAGAAAACGACATTATTTTTGCACCAACCTAATATCAAAATATTTCAAATGTTGTATTCTCTGGTCATCTGAAATCAGGTGTACTGTGCAAAAGTCTTAGGCCATTTTATTTAAACTATTGTAAGTTTCTAATAATTACCATGCTATAAGTAGATGTTTTTTTTTTATTGTGCTGTCTACAGATGAAACTTAGGCCCTGTTGGAGTAATTTTCACACATAATTATCATGTTATTAATAGTTTTAAATAGCCAAAAGCTTATGGTCATATTGTGTTGAAACTCCAATGTTTTTAAGTTTTTTTTTGTTTTTTTTTTTTGGAAAACTTGTCCTTGATAAGCACTGCATCTGTGGTACTTACAGCTATATCACATTGAAACGCCAGTTCCTGTATCTCTATCTATAAAAGGCAGGATGTGTGTGTGTAACGAATGCACGGCCGCAATTTTTGACGGATTTGCACCAAAATTTACATGCACATGCTCCAAGTTAGCGGGAAGGCCAAGACCAACTTTGCATTTTCCAACTTCCATTGATAGTGGAAATAATCGATTTTTTCATGCTTCTACAGCAGTTTTCATGTAGTTTGTGGCCATTTTGTACTGACCAGAGTGAGAGCCTATAGCTGGCTGCCACGAATAGGCAGGAAGATTCTATTGGCCAGCATGAGAGCCAACAGCTGACTGACACGAATGTTAACTAGCATGCTAGCATGCAAAAAAAATCGATAGCTGCATTTGTCACAAGTGGGAAAAATTTAAATCTGCATGGCACTTTACTCCAGTTGGCTCATTCGCTTGCTCAAACTCAACGTTGATTCTGATTCCGCAGAACTGGGCTGGGTGTGAAAAAGTATGTGTTGTTAACATTCTTTTTTCATTCGGTTTTTCCAGTTACGAATCCTTTTTTAAAGCTGATCGTTTTGTATTCATTTTGTTTAGTTCTTTTTTCGTAACAGATTTAATGTTTAGTATAGAGCTTAGAAAAAATTTACGGTGTGAGATAGGCAAGAAGTAAGGCATGTAGCAACATCAGCATGGCAAGGGCACTCCTTTAAAGGTAAGGAAGGGCAAAAATATTTTAAGTCAAGTGATAGCAATGTGCTGTATGAGTCGTACGATTTTTGAATCAAGCACAGGCAACGCCAGGCCATGCTGCTAGTGATTACTAAAGTTAAGCAACAGCAAGTCTGGTCTATGCGTAGATGGGTTACTGCTTGGGAATACCAGGTGCTGTAAGCTTGGAAGTGTACGTGGTGTAACGGCTAATGGCTCTGAGTTGCTAATCAGAGAGCCCAGTTCTAATTTCAGTTGGGTTTGTTATATTCACTTAGCTGCAAATATCCTTGAGAAACGTATGAATTAACGTCTTCTCCCCCCAGCTATTGGTTAATTAGTAGGACTTGTATCAACAAATCAGTATTATCTTTAACAAATTTTTTACAATCTGAAAATACTTTCTGGCTTTAAATAACCTGTAAAGAAATCCAAAACAATCAATAAAAAAATAACATTGGGATCTACATGCATACATGTAGGCAAGGACAAAAATTACCTGGTCTCTGCAATCAATGTCATGAAGTTATGAAAATACTCCAAATCCCCTCTCATTTCATTTTTTGTTGTGTCCTCTCTAAAGATGAAAAAACAGTGCCACATACTGCTCAAAGACAAGAATACGGTCATGAAGAAGCAAAGGGTTGAGGAATAACACTTTGATTTTTGTCAGACTGTACAAATATTCTGATTATAGTAAGAAGTGCTGAAATATACAAAAATAATTCCATCATTTTTATGGGTACTATGCCGATTGTATAATATTATTCATAATCATAAAAAGCCAACAATTGATGCAGACAATTCAAAAATATATACATCATAAGTATGAGGTTAAATAAAAAAAATATCTGGCCAAAGGTATTTTATCAGTATTAAAGTATGATATTGAACACCTGTCATGGAAGCTGTTGGCTATGACGTAAAAATGTTAAGAGGTCAACTCTTTATTCTTTATGTTTGCATAAGTATAGTTATACATTTCTTAGTCAACATTTGAAAAATGGAATAGCTCGGAACACCTACGTATCCTTTATGAAAGTGATCCTTCTTGTAGTTTATAAAAATAAAAAGTATAAAATAACTTACTGCATATAGTTAACTTTGAACTGAATGCAATATTATATAACCCAGTTCTAGCAGGTTAGCATATTTAAGAAAAAAAAAAAAGTATAAAAAGTGAAAAGAAAACAAATTATGCTTTGTCATTGATTTATAAAGAAATAATACAAATGATGTTGTAATGTGGATGAAAACTTTAAAATTTCTTTTAGTTTTTTTTTTAGGTGATTGATTCATTCATTTTCTACAGCTTTTCAACCCTTTGCAGGTTATTTAAAGCCAGAAATTGTTAGAGATAATACTGGTGATTAACCCATATCTGGAGTAAGAAGAGTTGGATTCATACCATTTTCAAGAGTATCTGTGTATAAATGAATATAACAAATCCAATGGGATTTAGAACTCAGCTCTCCAATTAACAATAATGAATCTTGGTAGGACCTCTAATTCTAAGAGAATGACCTCACTGTATAGGTTGAAGTCCAGTGAGAATAAACGTCCTTGACATATCCTTTCTATTTTTCTATATTTACAGAACTCGTTTTCTATCCATATGCAGGTGGCTTGCTGCCAGTATGCGTTATATATTATTCAGAATTTTATTTTCTTAATGATATCTTTTTGGCAAAGATGAATAAATGTGCCGACAAAAAATGGAATGTCAAAAGGATGTTTTTCCCATGACACCACATTTTTTAACGTTTCCTCTTTGTCAATGTTTATATTTTTAAAAAGCAATGATTAGAATTGGAATAAAACCTAAACATATACTGAAAGTGAATTTATACATATTTTTTTTGTTCTTGAGAATTTACAACAAAAATAATAAACACTATCATATTGTTTATTAGAATGGTTTGCAAAACATCAGCTAATTGCCAATTGATTCAAAATTTATAAAATAGTAAATAAGGATTTACTTATAGTTGGTTTTGTATATTTTAACAATTTAATAAATGTTTATAAATTTATGAATAAAATATTTTCACATTTATTTCTTTATAAATTGATAAATGATAAATATTGCATTGAATTAGTTTTATTGTACTAGTTTTTAGAATGTTGTAAATATAAAATTATTCTTGTAAATAAACTATCTTTTTTTAATAATTTCACCCCAGGCAAGGTAATAATGCCACTAGAATGCAAAGAGTTACTGGGAGAAAAACTGGGAAAAAACATCCTCTTCACATTCCATTTTATTTTGGGCACGTTTATTCATCTTTGCCAAAAAGATATCATTAAGAAAATAAAATTCTGAATAATCTATAACCTATACTGGCAGCAAGCCACCTGCATATGGATAGAAAATGAGTTCTGTAAATATAAAAATAGAAAGGATATAAGTCAATGATGTGTATTCTCACTGGACTTCAACCTATACAGTGAGGTCATTCTCTTAGAATTAGAGGTCCTACCAAGATTCATTATTGATAATTGGAGAGCTGAGTTCTAAATCCCGTTGGGTTTGTTATATTCATTTATTATATCATACATAAAAAGTGACAACTTTAAACTCTGAATAGAAATGCTTAATCATATTCAAGGTCAAACTCACCAATCTTAAAAACCTTCATTTACTGATCTCTTGTTTTTTTCTACAGTTAATTTCTTCAAAAGACAGAATTCAAAATGTTTCTTTTATTAGATAACATGATAGACCTTCTCTTTTGAGCCTCATAAGATTCATTTCATTTATCTTCCTACATTAATATTCCTGGGACTTGTGATAAACTATTCAACCTGGAGAGAAAAAGTTTTTCAGTTTCCTAGATATCAAGTTTACAGTAGGCGGTAGCTAATAAGATATGCCCCCTATTTACATTTAATATTACAGAATTATAGGCTCAGACTGCAAACTGGTGTGTCAAGACTGTTTTTGTGTAATCAACTAGCCATGGTTTTTTTTAATTATTAACGCTTCCATTGTTGCGTGGATGTGCTGGCCCTTTTTTAGAAAAAATAGGAAATTTATAGTAATTGATTGCATATAAGACATGTCTCATGTTTACATTTAGTACCACACTATTATAGGCTAACTTAGAGCTTTACAAACTGGTTTGTTAAGATAGTTTTTTTTTTTTTTACAGTAAGGTTCACTCTGTACAAGGCCTTGGGGCTACTCAAGGTAGAGGGTTACATTAAGGGGTAGTTTATATGGATAGGAGGGGAAGATAACGGTTAACTCTAGACTTGAACAGATTAAGATTGTATTGATCAGGGAAACATCCTCTTGGGATTCTGTTCTACAGGGCAGTGGTTTGTGGAAAGAAGCTATTTAAATGGAACTTACTTCTTGTCGATGGATTACAGAGGAAATGTGAGTGATTTGCTATTATGTAAATGGCATGGTGGGTCCTAGCCATGAAGGTTAAACCTGGTGGAACCAAGGAATGTAGTTTGTTTGAGCACTTTCTATGGTATTAGTAATAGAACAGTTAGAGACTCATTACATCCTGCCTGTGAGAGAGAGTTTGGAGGGTGGAAAATAATTTTTCTTCGACAAGGACTTGGAGACGCTTTTGAACTCTATCAAGACTGGAAAGTGAAGACTGGGCAACTCCCACCCAAGAAAGGCAACTGTACTTCATTTTCACCTTGATCTGGCTCTTATAAAGATAGAGGATAGCATGAAGAGTCAGGTTCTTACTGGAGTGGTACAGAGAGCTGATCATTTTAACTGCATTTTAATTAGAGTCTGTCTATATTTCTGAGATGAGGTATTATGTACATTATTTACATTATTCAGACTATTGTCCTCATCTTTGTCACCATATTTATCACGTTTTGGCCGTTATACGCTCCGGCCTTCTTCAGGTGGTTGGAATGTTGAACTGAACCCTTTATTTCACTCACTGGTGTAGACTGTTCTAGTTCCATGTGCCGTGTTTAATGGATGTAAATTATCATTTATCTCTTGTTAATTTCCCTCTGAAAGCTCTCCACTGCCTCGACCGGGTATTGAACTCACACTCTTTGGGTCCTGTCACTGTATCTAACCAACGCCTTTATCCACTGTGCCATGTATCCTTGAGGCGTATGAGAAAATTATTTGAAAATACTGAAACTCTCAACATAATGCCCTATCTTAAAGAAATAGATTTATAGCAAAACATACAACTACAATAGACCATCTACAAAATATATATCTAAAACATACATTTATGCTTAAAGTACAAAACAACATATTTTTATAACAAAATGACCAACAGTACATTTTTATAATAAAATGGCCAACAATTCATTTTATAGCAGAATGACCAACAACACAGCACTAAAGAATATTAAAGTACATTTTTATAGTTAAATTACCAGTAATAGATTTTTTTTTAAATTATGATCAATACAATTTATCATCTACAAACTATATATCTAAAAAAACATGTTTACCCTGAAAGTTTAAAATTATGTACAAAATATATGTAATTGAAGCCATAAAATTGTATACAAAATATTGACATTTCAGCACTAAATAAACCATAGAGGTTGATATGCCACTAAACTAAAACAACCAAAACAAATCATATTTTGGAATGAAAAATGTGTGAATATTTGGAAAAATAATGATTCAATAGTGTTTATAGGGTCATAAAAGCATAGAAAAAAGTACTTTTCCTTTTCTTTCTTTCTCTTGATGCTTGCTTTTGATAAAATTGAATTTGTCACTCAGTAGAAAAATAGAGAGTTATCTATGTGACTAATACAACTGTGCTGATGTAATAATCTATCTTTAAAGTGAGGTGACCAACTGTCACTCCAAATGCTTACGCTGCAAATGGCTGATTAGTCAGTGAAAAACTAGCTGTTTCATTTTCTCTCATGATTTGTTGTTGTTCTATTACTGGAATTGATAGGAAATACAAAAGTTATAATCAACAGCAAATACACAATTGAATGAACACTGTTTAACCATTGAGTAACAAGCCATTCAAATATGGAAATTCACCAGAAGTTTCATCATTTCTAATCTAATGTAATGTAACATGTAATAAGTGTATGAAATATAGTGAGTAATTGATGACAAATTATGACAAAAATCTAATGGCAGGTAATTCTAAATTCTTAATCAGCCCCCCGCCCCCCAAAGGGATTAATAATTAAATCCTGATCTAAAAAAAATTTTAAAATACAGTGAATAAGTATGAATTTATTTTTTCTCCTTTTTAACCCTTTAACATTCGACCTTTGCTGTAAATATCAGTTCTCAATGTTCAATTTGTTGTAACCCATCTCATGTATATTCTGCCATAATATATGGTGACATCATCACAATTAATGCAGGAATTCATACAAACAATGAGACTTTGATAGCCAATATTTAGGGGACAGGTCTAAATGTGTTAAATGCTAAATGGCTTAGATTTATTTTTTGATGTGTGATTGCTGTAATGGATAGTGACTCAGAACTATTAATTGTAAAAGCCACGTTCACATTCCAACTGAATTTCATTACATTCACTTTCATGCAAATATCCTTTGGAAAGGTATGAATCTGACTCTTCCCCCAACTCTGGGTTAAATAGTAGAGCAGCTTTGGTGGACAACTTTCAGTTCAAAACCATATGTAGCCATAATGAAGCACATATGCAGCTAATAAAGAGATTGTGGAGTTCACAATAACTTTATGATCTTAACTACAGTCAGACTTTTATAAACAAAGTACTTTTTTTTTATCAGCCTACATTAACTAAATTAATATTTCTGTTAAATATACGTAAGGTCCCAAGAGAAAAGTATATGAAAACTTTGTTTATAATTAACGTTTTTAATTGAAAGTTAATTTGTAGACAAATATATATTATTACTTCTAACTCCAATATTTGCATCATTTACACTTGGACAATTATCCTCATATTTGTTGTTATTATCACAATGTTTTGGATATTGATCAGATGTTTGTGAAGGGTTCAGTTTGAAATTCCCTGAAGGTTACCAAGATTGACAAACACCTGATGACACAATAGCCGAAATGTTATGATGATAACTTAAAAAATGAAAACAATAGTCCAAATGTTAATAATGTAAATTTTAACTTTAAATTTAATAGATTGTAAATCACACTACATTTTTATTTTGTAAAATGTAATGGAATGAGTTGAGGCATAGACCCATTGAAAAAAAGTATTTAACACTTCTGTTGCTGTTTATGTAATTATGTCTTTATGGTTTGGTTTGGTTTGTTTTATGGCATATCAACCTCAATGGGTTATTTAATGCCAACAAGACTTTTATTACTGGTAATATTTTTTTTTAAGACTTTTATTACTGGTAAAAAAAATTTTTTGTTTTTTCCAAAAATGTATTGCTGGTAATACTTTTCCTTTTTCAAAAATGTATCCCTGATAATATTTTATTTTCAAAAATGTATTGATGGTAAAAAATTTTTTTTTTCAAAAATGTATTACTGGTAATATTTTGTTTACAAAAATGCATTGCTGGTAAAAATATTTCCAAAAAACTATTGCTGGTATTAAAACCTATTTTCATACTTCCATAGTTTTTTTGTTCCCTTTTGTGGGGTTAACTATTTGTCCATATCTGGGACCCTGACAGTTGCTACCACCCTGGGAACACCAGCAATTAAGAGGTGGTTTCATGCTTCTCAAAACCTTCTGATCAAAGGCCTTTCTGTCAGATGTAGTTTATTGTCATACCCAGTACGGATGTCTTTATGAAACTTATATAATTAAAGAATTGTCTACATAGTTTTTTCTGTTTAAAAATAGTGATTTTTTTCTGGTATATTAGACAATATCAAATTTTAAGATGCAAGTCAATGTTTTCATTATAAAATTGCTATTAACAATATCATCTTCATAAATTTTTCAGGATTTACTTATATTAATATAATAAAAATACAATATCAGTTTCAATGTATTTACTGAAATATTTACAGTAACTTGATAGATAGAAATATACTAAAATAGATAAATAGAAACTGACTGAGATAGACAACATCAAATTTTATGATGCAAGTGAATATTTTCATAATAAAATTTGTATTAACCACATCATCTTGGTAGATTTTTCAGGATTTACTTCTATTAATATAATAGACACAATATGAATTTCAATGTCTAATCTTGGTGATTATTAGAAATATTTAAAATAACTTATTTGGTGGTATGAGATTTTATTATGCACCTTAAGTGTTCTTTATATTGTAAATAAATATATATAATATTTATTGATATAAATGCACCGGCCCTGCATAGTGGACAGACTTAATAATAAAGGATATAAATCAATATTTAAGAATAAAAATGTGGGGCTCTATTTGAATATGTGTTACTTAAAGATTATAAAATTTCTAATAACTATACATACTTGAAAGCTGAAACTTTGACGATTAATAATTTGATACAGTGTAACCCGGATATAAGAGAGTTGTCGGGACCGGAGAAGAAGTCTCATATATCCGGGTTTGGTCTATTTTGTTTAGGTAAGTATGGTTCTAATTTGGGACCAGAGATGATCTCTCTTATATCCGGGTTTCTCTTATATTCGGGTCTCTTATATCCGGGCTACACTGTATATGTTTTAAATACTGTGTAATTTTTAACTGTCTCCATAAATTATCAGTTAAATTTTATTTTGTTATCCACTCAATAAGGATATTGTATATTTATTAATAATTTTTAATAAAAAGAGTTTTTTATTTTGTCTGAAACCGATTGATTAATAGAATATTTGTCTATGTTTCTGAAATGAGGTATTGTAACTATTTACATTGTTTGGACCATTGTCCTCATCTTTATTGTCATATTTATGACATTTCAGCCGTTGTACACTCCAGACTTCTTCAGGTGGAATTTCAAACTGAACCCTTTATTTATTTAGTCCATGGGAATGAATTGAACAATAGATTCTTCTAGTTTCACATGCCATGCCTTTTCTGGATGTCTCAGTTTCAGTTAATTCTCTTTAGTAGCTCAACTCTCCAAGTTTTTGTTCACTTCCGCTGTCAGGTATTGAACTCACAATTCTTTGGATTACTTCAACCAAAACTTTTATCTACTGGGCCATGTTATTTAAATTTTTGGGATGTATAAACCTAATGACTTAGTAACATTTTTTTACCAGAGCTCATATTAGAATTTTTGTTATTGTTGTTTTTCTCCAGCTCTCTGTATGGGAACCAGTAATATAGAAAAAATACAGAGAAATACCTGGTCACAAAAACTTGGAGAGTTAACTAAAGGGAATTATCTGAAACTGAGATACCCAGAAAAGGCATGGCACATGGAACTAGAAGATCTATACCTGTGGACTAAATAAAGGCTTTTGGTTTGAAATTCCAATATATATCACCTGAATGGCAGAAGTGACGTGAATATCACAATAAAGATGAGGACAACAGTTCAAACAATGTAAATAGTGTAAATAGAATGTTTTAATAATGTCTTTCATAATTTGAATCTGTCTAATTTATTCCTTTTGCTAAATGTTAATTTATATAGATTTAAGTTTTTCTTCACAAACATGCCCTACTTCTATGATAGCTTAAAATTTATCAACAAAAAGATTAATTAAGTAAAAGGTTTAGGAACAAATAATGAACTGTTACATAATATCACTCTTCCTATATGGCAATGAATACTGGACAATCTCCTCATAGATGAAGAAGAGATGTGAAGTAGCATAAATGTGGTTCTACAGAAGGATGCTAAAAACAGCAAGGATTGAAGATGAGAGCAACAACAAAGTTTCAGAGAAAATGGAAAAAAAAAAGGACAGTTACAATTAAAGAGACAGTTGAAATTTCCAGGGCAGATAATAAAAAAAGAAGACTTGGAAATTTGACACTCACATGACATATTGAAGGCAAGTTGGCAAGACAAAAACAGTTGACAACCTACCTAACAAGCTTGTGTGGCAGAACAGGGATTAGGAGAGATAGCAAAAAGACAAAATTTGTTAAGAGCTACAAAGGACAGGAAGTGGTGGAGAGAGATAATCACCAATGTCCTGAAGGGACATAGAAGAAGAATTAGATCTGATTGTATTTAGAATACATAGAGGCGCGATGGAGTAATGGATATCGGCTTGGATCGAGGAATCAGAGAGCCAAATCCAAATTCCAGTCCAATCCATTACATTCACTTACATGCTTATAATACCCTTGGGAAAAGTTTGAATCCTCTTTTTCCCCCCCAGCTATGGGTAAGTAGCAGGACAGACCAGGTTCTATAGCCTTGGATGGCAATTGGTCTACCACAGAAAGAAATGGCAACCTATTGCAGGAAAAAATCTACCTTGTCAGTCATGTATTGAAAGATACATGATTGCCTAAGCATGTATCACACATGGCACATAACTGAAGATACAAGAATAGTAATGCCACAAGTAGATAAGGAGAAAGCCAAGAAAAAGAGTAATAGAAAGGTGTTGGAAAAAGTTAGCAATCTGAAATTAACTTGTCCAGTACAAATGTGTAGAAAGGCAATGAATTTTATATGTATACTGATACACACCTGGACTGATTTTCAGAACAAGAAATGGCTGCAACTTGATTGCAAAAACATTTGTCTAAATAATTTAAAATGAACTAGTTACAAACTAGCAAAAATATACTTTGAAATAAAACAATGTGAAGAAAATACTTTGAAATATAACATATATGTTGATGCTACTGGTGAAGACATTAGTACAGTTTATTTTGTAGTTTATTTAAAAATAATGTTCTTGTATAAAATGTTAATAATATTTTTTTCCTTCAATATTTATTGCAATTTGTCCCAAGTTTAGACATCATTTCCCAAGAATGACTGTGAATCAATTATCTTTGATTTTAACTAAACATTCAGTTACATTACCACCAACAATTTATAAACTTTAGTTTTAATGAGTGGTAAAAAAATAAACATCTTCAGTGAAAAATGCCCTACCAAGTTCTCTGACCATCCAAAATATTTAATCAGTCAGCTGAAAAAGCCTGTTAATGACAAACTATTCCCATATGAGTAAGACCACCTGTTTATGAGTCAACCATATTGATATTACAGTTAATATTAGTGAGAATGGTTTGGCCTTCCCATGATGCACCTGCATAACATATGGCTCTTGTTTTGATATAATCAATTTGACAATTAACATAAAATTCATAAGATCTTCATAAATTATTTTCAAATAAATTTTGACTCAACAGCAATAAATTTTATTTTCAATTTATTGTTGAGAAAAAAAAATCAGGTACACAGGCAAGAGAGAAATAATTCTTGATGTTCATAAAACTGCTACGCCATTTTCAATTTTCAAAAGTGTCTATTCAAGCTGATTACTTCAGAATGCAATCAAATATGAAACAGTTATAAAGTATCTTTATAATGTTTCTATGATTTTAAATTAACTAAATTTTAAACATTTCAAATACCTTGATTTATAGACTATGGCAAACTGGCCCACTGAGATACACTTTAGAAATAACCAAAGAAAGTAAAAACTAAAAAAAAAGAAAAATATTGTGTAGATGCTGGGAAGATTTAAATAAGGCTTCTTTGATGCTGTAATTTCTTTTCATAGATAATGGATATCCTCAGTTCCTCATTTAATGAAGCAATTTGGGATTAGGCGGGACCTTTTGACTAGGCGCTTTGACGAGTTTTCCTGGTAGAAGTTTTAGACCCAGTCCCCCATTGTGCATAGATCAGTTTAGTGTATTTAACTGTTATGTAATATCAGTCCTCCTATATGGTAGAAAATATTGGACAATCACCTCACAGATCCATCCTGGGTATAACGATAAACTACATCCAACAGCAAGGCCTCTGATCAGGAGGCTTTGAGGACTGTGGAACCATCTCTTAATTGCTGATGTTCTCAGGTCTGCTCTGACCCAGGGTGGTGACACCTGTTAGGTTCTTAGCTATGGGAAAATAGTTAACCTCGAAACTGAGACTACATCTGTGTCCTGGATATGACGATAAACTACATCCGTGTCCAGGGTAAGATGATAAACTACGTCCAACAGCAAGGCCTCTGATCAACAGGCTTTGAGGAGTGTGGAACCTCCTCTTAATTGCTGGTGTTCCCAGGTCCACCCATATCCAGGGTGGTGACACCTGTTAGGGTCCTAGCTATGGGCAAATAGTTAACCTCGCAACTGAGGTAAAAAGCATTATAAAGGTGTAAAAATAGGTTTTAATACCAGAAATACTTTGTAAAGAATTATTACCAGAAATAAATTTTTAAGAAAAAAAATATTACCGGCAATACGTTTTTGGAAAAAACTATTACTAGCAATATGTTTTTGAAAAAATAGAACCATCTAGACATTTTTGAAAAAATAATATTACCAGTTATACGTTTTTAAAAAAAATAATATTATCAGCTATATATTTTTGAAAAAATAATATTACCAGCTATACGTTTTTAAAAAAATATTACCAGCTATATGTTTTTGAAAAATAATATTACCAGCTATACATTTTTGATGAAAAAAATATTAACAGAAATAGATTTTTGACAAAACAAAAATATAACTGGAAAAAAAAATAAAAAGTTGTTGGCATTAAATGACCCATTGAGGTTGATATGCCATAAAACAAAACAAACCAAACCACCTCACAGAAGAAATAGGAATGTGAGAATACCATGGACTGAACATGTGAGCAACAATGAAGTTTTAGAGAAAATGAAAACAAAAAGAACACTTATAAAGGAAAGTTGAAATTTCTTGGGCATATAATGAGGAAAGAAGGTTTGGAAAATTTGATACAGGACAGATTGATGGCAAGTGGAAGAGAGGAAAATAATGCATAACCTACCTAGCAATGGTGGCATGCAGAAAGGGGTTCACTCAGAAGGTGCAACAGCCCTGGGCATCCATATCTGGAGGGCATCCAATCAAAGAGTGAAATAAAAGTTTAGTTCATAATTACTTTGAATAAAGTGTTTATTTCATGTTTCATATGTTTTTTACATATTTAAAATATCTTCCTTTCTCACATTTTGAGACCCCCTATATTTAAAATGTCTTCCATTCTCACATGTATAGACACCCCCACTACTTGAGGAGCATAGAATCAAGGAATTGGCCCCAAGTATCACCAAATCTTTGCATATCACTGCCTAGCAATCTTAATTAAATGAGTAGCAGAGCAAGGTTTAGGAGAGATAACAAAAAGACAAAATTTCTTAAGAACTACAAAGGACAGGAAATTGTGGAGAGCCACGATCATCTTTGTTCTGAAGGGACACAGCATATAGAAGAAGATGAAGAAGAGTACTTTAGTTCAACACTGAAAGATGAAATACTGTAATACAACACTGTAATATTCTGTTTGGATATTGCTCCCACATCTGGTCTTGGACTCCTGCTACATATTTAGAGATTCTTGATAAAATACAAAGAATCTGCAATGTTATCAGTCCTGACCTGGCATCTTAGCTTCAGTCCCTTTCCCACCACCATAATCTAACTTCTCTGTGCCTTTTCTATAAATATTTTCATGGTAATTGTTTTGATGAACTTTCCACTATGGTACCTAGACTTTATGAATTTAAATGCAGTATTAGATTGGTGGCAATGTCTCATCATTTTACAGTTGAAACGGCTAGATGTAACTGTAAGTTCTATGCAAACAGTTTCTTCTCTCGCACTTGTCACTTGTGGATGTATGGCTTCTTACTTCCCAGTCAACTTTGAGTTTCAAAATTTTAAATGCAATGTCAATTGTTATCTTCTGTCTTCTTAAATCTCATTATTTTATTGTCCTCTCTCCTTAATAGCAGTTTTTCTCATATTCTCTAACACTCAGTAACCTCTTGTATCTTAGTGGCTTTATTGCCTTGCTTGGGGTGAAATGATTAAAAGAAAATGTTACAAAACCAAACTCAAGTTATGATCTAGACTCTCATAAATATCAAATATAGCCTCCAATTGATTCAGAAATGTTTAAACTGTCGTCTATATACAACAATTTTCACAGATCATTGATTAAAAATAGCTTTAAGCAAATAAATCCTTTAGGTCTTGAAAAAGGCAATCATCCATCAAACCCTATAAACTGGTGCTATAAAATCTCAAAGAACTATACCAAATATCCCTGGTAGCATTTTTTTTTTGTTCAGTCTTCGCATCCCATCTGCTTCTAGTTGAGAGGTGTCAGGTTTATATCCTTTTGACCAGGCTTTGAGGTTCTGGCATGAACATTGTTTTCAGCTTACATCAAAATTTCTCTTTGTGTCAATTTTTTTGATTTGCCCAAATTATTTTATTTTCCTTTCTTTTTCATTTATTTTATAATGGAGGTTATACGTGGAGCCTTCCAGAGTTTTGGTTTTTTCAGTCACAAATAAGAAAGCTCTGCTCCTGCAAACTTTTGGTGTTTTTTGGATAGATTCAGTTTTTTCTTTTTCTTCCTCTTTTTATTTGAGGGTTGCCATCTTGTTGAGAAAAGTATAGAAAGAGAAGTTCAGAGAGAGAGAGAAAGAGATAAGGATTTTAAAGAAAAGTGCAAATGTCTTATTTTAATTTGAATTCTTTCTTATTTTTGTTAATATCTTTCATTTTCATATTTTATTTTTATCAAGGTTCACTACAACATCAAGATGTTGATTTTACATATGACCTTAAATGTTTAGTAAGAAAAATCCCATCAGTACTACAAAGAGCTATAACTGTTGATTTGAGAAGTTTATTTTCCTGAAAATTTGCTCTTCAAACATGTTACCATGGTTACAGACAAAGTTTAATTTCAAAGAAGCAGAAAATATACTGTATATAAGCCTACTTCATATATAGTGCAACCACTGTATTTTTGTGAAAAACCAGATTTTTTTTATATGGCTCATGTATAATGTGACACCAGTTTGTAAGTAATATGAATAGACCTATTATAGTCAAATATTGTAGTACTGGACATCATCCTGGAGATATATTATAGCAAATAAATGACTTTAATTGTATTTTGTACAAAACTTCCCCAAAAATGATGAGAAAAACCACTATCCATAAAGTATCTGAAACAAAGATTTAGATACCGTACTTTTGATAGGATAAGGAACGCAACTGAAACATATATATATCAGACAAAAGGGATACTATTGGAAAAGGAATACTTCAGTGATGGGAACAAAGATGAATGCAAATTGGAGAAAGGGGTAAAAATATTGTTAATTCTTCATTTTCTAACGTATTTGTAGATTTTAAGCAGTATTCATAGTGAATGGCATTCTGCTGTTCATGTAGCAACAGAAAGAAAGAATCTAGACTATAGGAAGTAGGCTAAAGGAGCTTACCTGTACCATTAAGGTTAGCCAAAGGTACCATGAGAATGTACTAAGTAGTTTGCAGTCACTGAAAATGCATGAATTTTAACCTCTCCAGAAAAATTTTACTTGTCTATGATGCAACCAATCACTGAAAATGCATAATTATTAACCTCTTCAAAAAATACCTGTATATAGTGCAACACTCTATTTTTTGCTTAAAAAACTGGTTTGGTTTATTTTGTTTTATGGCATATCAACCTCAATGGATTATTTAATGCTGACAAAAATTTTTATTGCTAGTAATATTTTGTTTTGTCAAAAACCTATTTCTGGTAATATATTTCCTTCAAAATTGTATTGCTGGTAATAATTTTTTTCAAAAAAGTATTGCTGGTAATAGTTAACTATTTGCCCATAGCTGGGACCCTAACAGGTGCTACCACCCCAGGTCAGAGTGGACCTGGAAACAGCAGCAATTAAGAGGTGGTTCCATGCTCCTCAAAACCACCTGATTAGAGGCCTTGCTGCTGGACGTAGTTTAACGTCTTACCCAGGATGCAGATGTAGTTTAACATCTTACCCAGGACGACTTAAAAAACTGATCATAAAAACTCAAAATATACTTCAGTATATATACGGTACATTGAAGATTAAGAGGCTGAAGTTATAAAGTTATTGGGAGTGAATTTGATCAACATGTGAATTCAGTTTTGATATTAGAAAATATTATTATGTTGTGGATACTGTTACAAGTGTACAAATGTGGGTATTATAACTTGTTGGAGTGCAATGAAAGTTCTAAAAATGGTTACGCATCAAGAAAGAAAAGAAAATTGAAATCAACAGGAAATTCAAATATCTCTCTAAATAACTAAAGATATCTATTAAAATGTTACATACTGTTCGTTGAAGTTTCCATGTGGTTGTTTATCAGAAGCCAGCTCAGCACATTTTCACCCATCAACTGTCAGTAGTTAGAAGAGAGAAAAGGTTTTGTAATTATCCACAAAATTGGAAATGAGGCAAGGCTGTCATTGGCTCATGTATTGACCAATCAGAGGACAGGTTACATGCCGGTTACAGCAATGCCATTAAAGAGACCTGGATTAGCCATTTGTTTTAAATTCTTATGAGGGGCAATTAAAATTAAAAAGTAAATTGGTCTTCAGTTAGTGAAGATTGTATCCATCAGCTGTTAATTTGAACCTTCAATTGATTAAGGGAGTCATGCGTGTCAGAAGATGAAAAATGATGATATCAGATAAGAACTGGGCATGAAGAGCATCCTGGCAGTCACTGAGGAAGCTCAGCTGAGATAGTGTAAACATGTATGGAAATCACAAGAATCCTAAAAACATGCAAAGTGGGTAAGATTTTTAATAGAAAAGTCAGCAACAAAGGAAAGTCTTTGATGTCAAGGCATGGTGACCCAGATCTTATTAAAACAAACAGATGGCTTGATTTTGTCATTTGGAATCTGGGCCGACTGACATCAGGGACATAGAAAAGAATTTATAAGCACAAGTTTGTTATCGAAGAATTTATTGTTTTGAATAAGTGACTGACTACGGACTGCTTTATTTGAAGGTCAGAATCAGTTCTCCAAAATTGGAGAGACAATGAATTGATATGAATATTAATGAATTTTGAGGTAGGGTATGAGTCAGGCAAAATGCATACACATAGGTACTTAGATGACTTAAAATGCAGAAGCCAGGAGAAGCAAGTAGAAGGCAGAAGACAAAGTCATGTAACCTGCTGCCAAGAGAATTCCCGACCTCCTTCTTATTTTTTGAACCCACTCCAAGTTTTAGAAGAAAAAGACAAAGTGTCATGATAGAGATTTTGATGAGAGGGGTTAATTTTGTTGTATCAAGAACTATATAAACCAATTGAAAATTAACCTAGCAATCTTCTTTGTTATTTTGTTATATCATTTTTATTTTTATCAATGGAAAAGTTCTCTGTCCTTTTGTAGCATGGTTTCACTGCAGTTTGACCCAGTGCTTGAGTACAAACAAAATTTGATCTTCACTGCTCTGTTATCAAGGAACACAACATGGGGTAGACGCAGATGAAGGAACAAAGCAGCAAGCAGATAACCATCAATTGACCAACATCAGTACTAACCAACCGGATTGAGCTGGACTAGCCGTGTTAGAACAGATTGAGGGACAGAGGAAAGCAACGCATAATATTAACCTGAGAAATGGCAGAACAGGGGTTGGGAGATATAACAAAAACAGACCTTTATTAAGAGGTACAAGAAACATGAAGATGTGGAGGGCCATGATCACCTATGTCCTGAAGGGACATGGCACATAAAAATAATAGTACTTACTTCAAGCATAGGTAAATATTGGTTGTTTATATTCAAATCTGTAACAGTTGTCTAATTTAGATATGTGAAGAATGAAAAATATGAATACTCTTTACTAGACAAGAATTTTTAAATATAAGAGTGTTCAAAATGTTATATATATATATATATATATATTTAATGCCAATTCAGGATGGAGGTCATCATGAATCTCCATAGATTTCTTTTCTTTATTTTCTGTGAATCACCACAAGTTCTTGGGAAGGACAGGATAGTGGCGTGTTTTCAGATTAGTCCTTCTCGTAGATGGTTTACTATTCAAAACTAGAGAGCCAAATCTACCCTGCTATTTAATTCATAATTTTGGGGACAAGTGATGTACCTGGTGCCTTTTCCAAAGCCATTTGGAAATATTTATTTAACAAATACTTCTATATAATAAACTAGCAGTAGAGCCCGGCGTTGCCCAGGGATGTAACAGTAAGAGATTGATCAAGTATTGACCATCATAAAGACTGAAAAATAAAATTGACAAAGATTATTGTTTAAGGTTGATGGACACGCATGTCTTAATTAGTTTTTTTTATTTTTACAAATTGGTCCAACCCAAACTCAAACAAAAACATTGTTTTCAATCGTTATGAATTTTATTATAAACAATTGTCTTGTAAATGAAATTTTTAAAGCATTCTGAATGTAAAAATAAAGAAAAAAGTGTGCAAGACAATAAGAAACACTACCTGCCCAAAAAAAAGTGAAGTTTTGTTGAAATCGGTTGAAAAATGTAGGAAATCCGATCCTATATATAAACGAACACACACACAAACAACCTGGGTTTTATAATAAGTATAACTCGATATGAGTTATCCCCTTTTCATTCTCGTGATGTCTCTTAATTGTGTTTTCAAATTGATTTTGTGCAAAAACAATTGTGTTTTTCCAATTTTTGGTGCTGTCAGAACCACCGCAAGGTAATTTTACGTAGCCCTGTGAAGTTTTGTTGAAATTTGTTGAAAAATGTAGGAAATCCAATCCAATATATAAACATACAGACACACACACACACATACACAACCTGGGTTTTATAATAAGTATGATGTGAATGTCAGCATGTCACTCTTTTTCAACTTAATTCCTAGAGGTTATAGCCCAACATAACATACCATTTTGGAATCAGGCCAACTCCGTGAGGAAATTAAAAACATTTTGGGCCAGATCTGGACCCCAAATCCTGAAATTTTGAATTCCCAAGTTTTCAGTACCGCGATGGTTTTTGCCGATTTTTTTTTTTTTTTTTTTTTTTTTTTTTTTTTGTGACAAATTTTTTTTGTATGATAGACAATTTTTATAATTGAGAAAAAATACAATAGTAGAAATTAATTGTGAAATCCAGCAAAAATCACCCATGAAATAAAAATAATTGTTTGTATGGAAAGTAAGGACCTATGTACTTCAAATTGTCTTTAATTTAAGTGGCGGCAGAAGAATTATCGTTGAACTTTTAAAAGGTAAGCTTAAATATTAATGCAATACTTAAATGCAGTGATCAACTTTGAGTTCTGTAGTTTATTGTTGCCTATCACATTTACTCTTCTCTACCTGTTGTGATGAAGGCAAGCAGGAGCTAGCTTAAATACTGCCCGATATGGTGGCTTTTAAGCTGGTATTTAATAAAAATACAATATTGTTTTTCCTATAGCTTTTATTTAAGTTTTTATATATACAAGAATCCAGTTTCCAGTTTACCCTGTGTTTGCAAGAACTATGAACAAGGCTAAATGCTTCAAAAAGTTGGGATTTGGCTCCAGAAAGAAATATTTGTGTATGTCGAATGCTCAAGAGTAAGAAGTCCTAAGAATTTATTCTTCACTATTAAAAAGGAAAAAAAGAAATTTTCTTAAATATTCTTTACCATGAAGTCCCATTAAATTAGATTAAAGAAATTGTTAAACTGCAAAGTAGGGTTTTTGTCAAAGTATATTTCAACTTATTCAAATTTCATTGAGTGGTTTTCGAAATTGAATGAAACGTAGAGTTTGTAAATCTGAACGAAAATGTTAAGGATAACGTCAACAACACTAAATACTGTGAAGATTTTAATTAGAAAACTATCAAATTTTATTTCATGCTGCAAATGGAAATCTATTGGATGAACTGAACTTATTCAAAAACTTGTAATTTTCCAGTTCACATTCACTGGGGTGTGCAGGTGGTGTAATGGATAACAGCTCAGAATGAGAAATCAAAGAACTAAGTTTGAATTCCAGTTGAGTTCTTTACATGAACTTATGTGTAAATACCCTTGGAAAAGAAAGGTATGAATCCATATCTTCTCCCTACCAGCTATGGGCTAAACAGTAGAACTTGTATCTGGAAAAATCATTATCTCTAAAAAAGAAAAAAAATTGTTGTCATATTCACTTGCTAAAAAGAACTATTCTTACAATGCAAAAATATGTTTTGCCATTAAGTAACACACAAAGGGTTGATAAGTCATAAAAAACAAAACAAATCAATCTCATCCACGGAAATCAAAGCCATCAGTTTTCGATTACAAGTTGCTACTGGGTTTACAAAACAAAAGATACACACATATATAAATTAGGGTAACAGAAAATTCTCAACTATAAATTCCAATAAGATTTAGAGAATCTGATACTCACAAGACATATTGAAGGCAAGAGGAGCAGAAGAAAACCGTGAGTAACTTACCTTTAGAAGCTTGTGTAAATGTATAGCAAGAACAGTGAGTGAGAGGGATATAAAAAGACAAATATTATTAAGATGAAGGATAGAAAGTTGTGGAGAGTCATGATTGCCCATATCCTGAAGGCACAGAGGAAAACAATGAGTGACCTACCTTAGGAGCTTGTGTAAATGGATAGGAGAATAGGGTTTGTTTTTTTTTTTAAGCGTTTCACCCCAAGCAAGGCAGGAAGCCACTAGGATGCAAGGGGTTACAGAAGATTTGGAGCAAGATCAGATAGGAGTGTTAGAATAAAGGATGAGGAGAAGGGTAGTGGATAGATCAAGGCAACTGGAGATGTCGATTGACATTACATTTGAATATCTGGAGATTATAGCTCTCAGGGAAACTGGAATAGGGAAGGGAGTTCCACAGGCGAGAGGTGTGAGACATGAAGCTATTCGAGTAGAAGAAACGGCTACATTTAGGAGTTTCAACAGTGAAGGGGCGAGAGTGGGATGCCAGCCTCATAGGGCACTTGAACTCATGAAGTCTGGGAACCAGCGAATGCAGCTCCTCAGAGTATTTGCCATGAAAGTATTTGTAAAACAGACAGAGAGAGGCGACAACGCGTCTGTGAGAAAGTGACTGTAGACGAGATGCCAGATCAGAGCCAATTATATTGCATATCCGCCTCTGAAGCCTATCAAGAACCACGAGGCAAACAGAAGGGGCTCCAGACCATATATGGCAGCAATACTCTATGCAAGGGTGAATTGTTGATTTGTAGATCTGGAGGATTGATTCCAGGGAGAAAAATTTCCTGGTGCGGCACAGGGAGCCAACTTGTGGTGGACGAAGCAATTGACTCAATGTATTTGTTCCATCTCAGGTCAGCCGTCAACGTGAGACCAAGCAGCCGCAGAGAGTTGCTCTCGAGAAGTTGAGCGTCAGACATTCTAATGGAGGGCAGGGAAGGATCTCTGTGGTGATCAATAGAGAGCAGTTTTGTTTTTGAAGCATTAAAGTTGACCAGCCAATTCTTGCCCCAGTCCACAACCGATTGCAGGTCCTTTTCGAGACGCATGGCCAGGTTAGTTTTGTCAGTGACACTAGATTTGTTTTTTAGGCAGGAATTGGAAGGAATGCAAGAAAACAAACATTATTAAGAGCTATGAAGGATAGGAAGTTATGGAGAGCCATGATTGCCCATGTCCTGAAGGGATATAGGGAAACAGCAAATGACATACCTAAGAAGCTTGTATAAATGGATGGTAGAACAGAGTGAGAGGGATAGTAAAAAGGCAAATATTATTAAGAGCTATGAAGGATAGTAAGTTGTGGAGAGCCATAACTGTATATGACTTCAAGGGACAGTCGGAAACAGTGATTAACATACCTAACAAGCTTGTGTAAATGGATGGCAGAATGTAGTGAAAGGGATAGTAATAAAACAAATATTATTATGAGCAATGAAGCATAGGAAGTTGTGGAGAGCCGTGATCGTTCATGTTCTGGAGGAATAGAGGGAAACAGCAAGTAACATACCTAAGAAGCTTGTGTAAATGGATGGCAGAAGGGAGTGAGAGGGATAGTGAAAAGGTAAAATATTATTAAGAGCTATGAAGGAGAGGAAGTTGTGGAGAGCCACGATTGCTCACACATCCTGAAGAAGATAACAGATTGTTTTGCAAAATCAGTAGCTTTGCACTTTCTAAAAAAACAAAACCAGTTGGAGTTTTAGATTAAAAATATGAAAGTAAACTGTCCTGAACTCTATTCAACTTAGTCATGCATTTCCATTTATTGTATAAACCAGTTTTTCCTCTGAAATAAAATATGTGTACTGATCACAAGGACAAGGAAATGATCTGTGATATGTAAAATTTTATCCTCCCCCCCCTTCAAGTGTTTAATCATGGTTGCTGGATAGAATGTATTTCACATTCTATATTAGACAAGGAAAAGCCACCTGCTCCCTGTTAAGTTTGATTTATATTCAGCATTAAAAATAAAAAAAAAGAAGAAATCCCTATACTTTATTAACCTCATAGCCAGTATAGAAGGCTAAATAAGGGGGTGGATCAAGGATTTTAAGCAAGAGGGATCCAAATTTTTAAAGAACCCAACTGGGACAATGTTTTAAAGATTTGTGATTATTTAGAATGAATTATTTATTTTTATATAACTTTTCTTTACCTAGGTAAAAATTAATTTACTCAAGGAGCATGGCATCCAGACATCTTGGACTCTCCCATGAGATGTGCTTACGAATGTAGGTATTTTTGTTATTAACCCTTCACATACCATATATACTCGAGTATCATGTGACTTTTGAATACATAATTTTGAAGCTAATTTGACTACAGTATATGGATATATAGTTTGGTCAACGGTATAGCCAGGGCTATGCTAATTTTATTTCTTGTGTATGGTGTGACCCCCTTAAAATTAGGTCTTCAAAAGTTGTATGATACGCAAGTATGTACAGTAACATTTTTTTTTATTATTCAGCAAGTGGCAAGTCAAATTTTAATGATTAGTTAAGTAGCTTTCTGAATACCTTTGTTAACAAGGAGTTTCTTTTTATTTCATGTTTGTCTGAATTACAAGCAATTTATTTATTTACTGAAAATGAAGTGAAACCTGTTTGTACATATTTAAGTTTTTGAAACTTAAAAACTAATTTTTTAAATACTGGTCTTTTAATTCAATTTTTCAAAATAAAATGTTTTTATTTATCTTATAAAAAACATAAAGAACTCACAAGACTATATATATATATATATATATATATATATATATATATATATATAGTGCAATCGTCGTTCTTGAATGTCTCGCATGTTGAACAAATTGGTTTTTTAACAGAATATTGGAGATGAAAATGCCTTGGTTATCAAACAAAATCTTGGTTCTCGAACAACATTGCCAAAACCGAGCTGAACCGAGTTAACCTGGACAGAATCATTTCTTAGTTGACCGCCATGTTGTATACATTCGTGTATTGTGCTATGCTTTTCTTCTCCAATTTTATTGTACTGTGCCTTTTTTTCTCTTCATTAGTCCTCAGTCATGGCTCCAAAGAAAGTTAGCAGTGATACTGTTAAAGGAAGAAAAAAAGTTAAGAGAAAGACAATTATTGATGATATTGTCTCTTCTTCCTCAGTTTCATATGGAAAAATCAATGATCTATACTATTCTTATAAATAAAGAGATGATCATGTCTTTCCTTCCCTTTTCCAAACAATAACATCTCTTTCCTTCCCCTTCCACTTACGCCATCAACTCTCTTACATACAGGTACGGTAAAAATAAAGTGTTCGTCTATATTTTATCTGTATAGTATTGTTTTTTTTCTTAGATTTAATGATTTTCATTAGTTTTATGTATTATATGATTTTCATTAGTTTTGTGTACAAACTTGTGCACAAAGTACTGTTGTTAAAGTTTAAATAAGCAATCATCTTAGGACCAGGGATAGATTAATCCATTTGATTCCTATTGGAGAAATAGTTTCGTTTTACGAACAGGCTTCAGGAATGAATTAAATTCATGAACTGTGGTTCCACTGTACATTTTAATCTGTTCTCCCTAAGCAAGGTGATAATGCCACTAAGATGCAAGAAGGAACTGGAAATCCAATCCTAAATGAGAAACAAAGGATAAACCTGTTTAAAACCCAGGGAAGAGTGTGAATGTGATGACAAGCGAACCTTTTATATTTTTATATTAATAAGAAGAAAATTAAGAACTAAATGATAGCTGTAATATTTTATTGGGATATTTGAATAGTGTTCCATGAAACGAACTTCATGGTACTAATGCTATGACAATACACCACAGTACTAACAGAGAAGCTAATAAGCTGTGTAAATGTTGAAAGAAAGAACCCTAACAAAATATACATTTTCTAAAAACTTGCCAGTTATTTTTTTTAGAAACCACAACAAAAATTTCACAAATTAGGTTACCTTAGCTTATTGAACATTGAAAACAGTCATTATGTAGTTAAGTAAAAACCAGAATTTCAAGTTTTGGAACTCACTTTCAATTCTGGGTCATAAATATCACCATCTTGAAGATCATTAAACCCTTGTAGAATTATATTTACATCACCAATGCCACAAATTGATTCACTCATTTTTTTTTGTTTTATCAACCCTTTGCAGGTTATTTAAAACCAGAAAATATTTTTAGATTGTAAGAATGTTTTTTTTTTGTTTTGTTTTTTTAAATAATGATTTAGTGATGCAAGTCTTACTAATTAACCCATAGCTGTGAGGAGAAAAGGTGGAGTCATTGCTTCCCCAAGCATATTTGCACATAAGTGAATATAATGAACCCATCTGGAAGTGGAACTCGGCTCTCCAATTAACAATTTTAAGCTTACACCACCTGTTATTCCCAAATGGTCACCATCTAGGTACTGACCCAACTTGGTGTTGTTTAACTTTGGTGGTTGTATGGGAATTAGTATTTGAATGTAATGTGGCTGTAACCACCATAGATGCAGTGCTTATCATGAACAAATATTCCAAAAAAATATCAGCTTCTTACAAGAAATACCTACGCAGTAGAATATTCATACCATCAAACCACTTAGGTTGGTGCAAAAATAATGTCATTTTTTAACATCAAAAACCGACATTATTTTTGCACCAACCTAATATCTATTTGTGGATTTCTGATGCACACTGTCTTTTCACTTGAATCTATCTTGTACCTTTATAAGTTTACTATTTGTTTATGCACTGAATTATAGAAAAGGCACAAGGAGGCTACACTAGGGTGGTAGGAAAATGACTGAAGCTGAGATTCCAGGTCAGGACTAATAACATTGCAGACTCTTCTTTGTGTTTTATCAAGAATTTCTAAATACATAGCATAAGCAGCAACCCGGATGTAGCGGCAATATTCAATGTAGCAAGAGAACATGTTTGGTTTATAACAGGTAAGCAGTCAGGTATCCAAAAGCCATTAATGGAAACCAAAATGTTTGAAAGCTGACCAAAAAAAAACAAAAAAAACTCCTAATATACAGTGAACATTTCCAAGTTGATTTTGCGGCATTTTCAATGATCTGATAAATTATTGAAGCAACTAGACACTATTGCTGAAGCATGGTTACTCAACTTTGATCCCATGATGAAACAGTCTATACTGTGACAGGAAATTTTCAAATGACTGGGAGGTGATAGCAGCAGAAGAATGGTATTTCAATGGCCAAACATGAAAATGTTTTTGGAAGAGTTATAGGAACTTGGAAAATGATGTGCCAAGTCTGTTGAACTGCAGAGTGAATATGTAGCAGCATATACATTTCATGGCTCTTGGCTATTCCCTTCCTGAATATATTATTGCTCCTGTCAGCTATTGGCAGACTGAGGTATTTAGCTTTGTTAGGGCAACCAATCTTGAAGAATGATATCTTCAAACTTGCTGCCATCCCACCTACATCAATATAGCAGGATAAGGCCTATTATTTTTCTTATTAGACAAAACTTGTATCTTGCAATGAACCGAGAAAATAAATTATAATACACACACACACATATATATATATATATATATATATATATATATATATATATAGTAAAAAAAAAAAGAAAACCATGTTTAACCAATTGTTGTTGCAGTTTGCTCTTTCAGAGTTGGCTTTTCATCTTTTGTTTTTTTTTTTAATATCTTATAACAGCAAAGACACAGCCACCTGGCACCAACAGTACAAGGGAGATCACTCGAAAAATTATATGGTGAGATATTTGTGTAAAATAAATCCATTTTTCATCATTTAGCTACAGACCTTTGGATATTCCTATATATATATATATATATATTTTTTTTTAAGACATTTTATGTTTATACATTCTTTTTATAGATAGACTGGTAAATGTTGTTTAACACTGTTTATTATAAACAGAGCATTAACTTAAATATTTGTATCTATAAAAAGAATGTATAAACATAAAAATGTCTTAAAATAATTGTCGGACTTTGTCTATTTCATAATGTGTGACGTCATTTGCTTACATTTGATACGCTATGAGCAGATATAAATGCACATGAGAGATTCATGGATGATTGAAGTGTAAAAGTAGTAAATTCGAACTTGCTAACTAAAGAATCCTCTGTGGCCAAATCGGTTAAAATGCATGTCGGGCTATATGATGGTTCTGTATAGGATACAGGTTCGAATCCTGTCGGAGGACGAATATTTTTTTATGAAAATTTCTCGGACATTCAGGGCGGTAAACGTTGTTTAATACTGTTTATTATAAACAGAGCATTTACTTAAATATTTGTATCTATAAAAAGAATGTATAAACATAAAATGTCTTAAAATAATTGTCAGACTTTGTCCATTTCATAATATATATATATATATATATATATATATTTGATAAGTGTAAAACTGTTTTATTGACCTGATTATGCATTTCACAATTGTTAGATAGGTTTCCTCAGATCAGAACAAAAGAAATATATTTATTTTCTATTTGTTAAATTTATCAAACTTTGTCTGGATTCTATATTCTGTTTACACACACACACACACAAGCCTGTTTTTATCTATGTACCTTGCTAACTCTCTTAGTGTGCCCATTTTTATCTATCTGTTAATCAATTGTGTTTGAAGTTATGAACTAGATGCTAATATTTCTTTGTTCACTTCTGAATCAACCAAAATATGGGACAAATTTCACTTTGCCATTGTCCCTCCAGTCTGTGGATAGGGAGAGGTGGAAGTACTTTTCCCCACAAAGTTGTGTCTAAGTCTGCAGTTGTATTGACATATACATTTTTTCTATTAGCTTAATTATTCATTTTTTTTTGTTATTTTTTTTACCTAATTTCACCAACTAATTTAAACATAATACAAAAAATTTTACATTTCCTTCACCAAATTTTTCTCTAACTAAAAATAAAAACAAAAACATTATCCATTGCCTGTAGTTGTTTGTGTCCTACTGACAGTTTAGTTAATATATGACAGGTTCAAAATATGTTTGCTTTTATTACTGTGAGAATAAAATGCTATCTTATTTTCAGATTCTTATTTTTATTTATTTTTAAAAAATAATAATGCCATCTATGGATTCCATATTTTTCCCATTAGTTAGTGTCGAGAAATTATGCAGCCATTTTGAACATCTTAAGAACCAGATGCATTGTCTTCAGTAGCATGCAGAAAGGGGTGCAATGGCCTTGGGCATCTATATTGGGTGGGAATCAAATCAAAAAATGAAATAAAAATTTAGTTTATATTTAATTTGAATAAAGTGTTTATTTCATCTGTTTCTACATATCTAAAATGTCTTCCTTTCTCACATTTCTCAGTACTAGGCCCTATAGTCATCCCTCCCACTTCTAGAATATTATAGGCATACAATCAAGGAGTTGGCCTTGGCCATCATCAAACCCTTGCACATCACTGATTGTATTGATGTAATTTGGTAACCAGTTTGAGGTAACCTGATTGTTTTATTTTATTTTTTATTAATGGTCACCTAATGCAAAGCCCGAAGGCCACCCAAGTTAGAGGGTTACTGAATGAGATGTGTGACACAAATAAAAGAGTAAGGAGTAGGATGTGAAGTTTATGAGGATAGATAACAACTGATTCAAGATTTGAAGAGGTTAAGATTGTAGTGTTTGGGGTTTGATTGATTTGTTTTTTATGGCTTATCAACCCTTTGTGGTTATTTAAATCCAGAAAATATTTTTAGATTATAAGAATTTTTTGAACATCATAATGGTTTAATGATGCAAGTCATATTAATTAACCCATAACTGGGGAGGGGGATGAGAAGAGGTGAATTTATACTTTTCTCAAGGATATTTATACATATGAATAAAAACAAATCCATCTGGAATTGGAATTCAGCTCTCCAATTAATAATTCTGAGCCATTATCCATTACACCACCTGCACATCCAAACTTACAGCATCTGGTATTCTCAAACAGTCACCTATCTACGTACTGACTAGGCTCGACATTGCTTAAATTTGGTGATTGGGCAAAAACCAGTATTTTGTCATTGTGATATGGTCATAATCCTTTAGTAAGCATCTCACTGTATCTGAAGAAGGCTAGGGTGCACAATCTGAAATGCTGTGATCATAACAGCAAAGATGTGGACAATAGTCTATATGTAAATAATGTAAATTTAATAGGACCTATAATTTTACTACTGACAACACTCACCCACAATATTACTCCACCTCCCCACTGTTGTCTTCTAAGTTGTTTGTATTGATAGCTCCCAGGATGGATCCAAATTCTAACCTAGGCATGAGGTCCATTCAATGTAGCTCTACATTCATCATTAACAATTACTGTTGAGAAATTATTCTTTGTCTACTTCTTTGCCCAACTGACACCTTTCTTTCTAAGTAAAGGATTTTGCTTGCTTTCATGCCTTTCATCAATGTTTTTAATATTCTGCATATTTTCTCTGTTTACATTTGCAACTGCAGCTTCTACAAATATTTTTTGGCTTGTCAAACCACTTTTATTGCTTATTAGCCTTTTAATTTTTCTCAAATATCTTTTCTGTGACATTCTTAAAACCAGTTTTTTTCTTGTTCTTGCCAAGGTTTTCAATTTCTTTTTTGATTGTTCTGAAATTTCTATTCGATCATTTCCCATTTATAGTGTTATGTTCACATCTGTCAATAAATTTACAAGAAGGTATTTGTCTTTTGAGTATATACCTTACTTACAACCAGGACCAGGTTATGAAATTTTGGGGACCCTAGGTTAATGAAATTATGGGGTTCCCCTCAGATGGAGTCACCTTTTAACATACCTGCACTGTCTTGAATATTTTTTATTCATGATATATATTAGTGACATTTATGTAGCTTGAAGTAAACTTATTGGAAATTCTTTAAATAAACTAGAATAACTATCTTTTTTTCCTCTGAATAAAATATTCTTTAAGAAATACTACTATTTTACTATTTATTGCAAACCAAATTAGCACATAATTCAACACAACTGTAGTAAAAACATTTTTTTTATAACCAGCATTATAACAATAAAACAAAATAAGTATGAGTTTGTCATATTGATATTTCATTTTATGAAACTATTTATGTTATCTACTTGAAACACAATGACACAAAACATTCTTTTCCTTGTTTTGTTTCATGCAAAGTCAAATAAATATGAGTTTGTCATACAGTGTAACCTGGATATAAGAGAAACCCGAATATAATAGAGATTTTCTCTGGTTTCGACTGTATTAAAATCAATTCAGTTTTGAAACTATTTAGAAGTTATAACATCTAGAAAATTAAAATCACAGCTTTATAAAATTTTATAAAGATTTAAGCATACTGAACTAAAATCAAACATGTTATTTGCTTGAAACACAATGACACAAAACATTCTTTTCCTTGTTTTGTTTCATGCAAAGTCAAATAAATATAAGTTTGTCAAATTAATATTTCAGTTTGTGAAACTATTTAGAAATTATAACATCTAGAAAATTAATATCATTGTTTTATAAAAGCTTGAGGGGTCCTAGGCTGCAGCCTATACTAGCCTAAAGGATAATCTGGCCCTGCTTACAACCCATAGCAATCTTTATATATTGGAAATTAAAAAATAAATATCAATAACTATACTAATTTATGGAAGCATGGTGGAGTAAGGGATAGTGGCTTGAATTGAGGAATCTGAGAACTGTTCGAATTCCAGTTCATTGCAAAAATTCTGCTGGTCTTAAAAATATGTTAAATTCTAGTAAATTCTCTGATCTTAGAAAATGGTTGCATACAGCTGACAGTTTAGATATTTCTGAATGAGTTTGGTAGATGAAGTTAACTTATTATTGGCCACATCACAAGGCATAACGGCCTCTGCAAAACTATCATGCAAAGCACTGTTGAAGGTGGATGCAAGTGGAGATGTCAACACAAAAGCTGGTCAAACACCAAAGAGTGGATAGACGTGACAGTATCAGAATTCCACCACCAATAGATCATCCTGATAAAGATTGTCTGTTTCTTCTACCATTAGGTGCCCCTATGATGATTGAAGCAGTCAAGGGACCTGATGATTGAAGCAGTCAAGGGACCTGATGATGTTGATTAAATAGGCTTAGCATCAGTTCACTGTATTGAGTATTACATAAGTGATTTTCTAAGTGTAGCTTAGATGTGACACAAAGCCTAAAGCATAGGGCACCCATTGAGGATTGAACTCACTATTCAGGTGTAATTGATCTAGTAAGAAAAGCTTCCTAACCATTACACCAGACTGAAGTGCCCTGACATATGTATCATAACTGGAACAAGAAATGTGATATTCATGATTAGAATGATATCAGAGAGAGCAATACATATGCAGATAAATATACACTTATGTTTTATAGATTACACAAGGATCTATTTGAACTGCTAGGAAAACTCAATCTATTTGGAAATAATGTTAGAATAATCCAAATCTTATACTGGGAGGAAACCACCTGCATATGGATAGAAAATGAATAGTTGCTCGAAAAATAGAAATAGTCATAAGACAAGGATGTGTCTTCTCCTCAGATTTATTCAACCTCTACAGCAATGCTAACCCAAGGAAACTAGAGACCTCACCAGAATTTATTATTGGTGGGCATTATCTTAACAATATAAGATACGCAAATGACACTGTGTTGTTGGTTGACATGGATGAAAACCTCCGAGAGAAGATAGTAAAAGAAAGTGAGAAAAAAGACTAACCGTTAATTGCAAGAAGACAAACAGTCTGGTTATCAGCAAAAGAAAAATTCCAAGATGCAAGCTACAAATTGGAGATGTCAACATCAAGCAAGTACATTAATTTAAACATCTGCAAAGTGTTCTAACAATGATGGAAAATGTGATACCGTAATCTGAACATGTATTGGACTAGTGAAATAGGTATTCCAAAAGTTAAGGTGCTTAGAAACAGAAAAATGTCATTAGAAACAAAGAAAAGAATGCTGGAATGTTGTGTTATCCTCTTATATGGCAGTGAATGCTGGACAATCTTCCCATAGATAAGGAGAAAACTGGGAATGGCAGAAATATGGTTCTACAGAAAGATACCGAGGATCCCATGAACAGAGCAAGTAAGCGATAAGGAAGTTTTAAAGAAAATGACAACAAAAAGAACACTTATACCGAGAATGAAGAAGAGATAACTGAAGTTACTTGGATACATAATGAGGAAGGAGGGCTTGAAAAATTTAATCTTCACTGGGTATACTGATAAGCTTGCATGAATGAATTGCAGAATGGTTGGTCAGAGCTTGAGCAATGGGGGGTGGGAAAAACTGCAAAGGGCCACAAGGATGACAAAGTTTTGGAGAGCTATGATCACATATGTCCTGAAGGGCTGTGGTACATAGAAAAAGAAAAGAATTTTTAATACTGTAATATTGCATGCTAATCAAAATTCATGAATATACAGTGTAACCCGGATATAAGAGAAACTCGGATAAAGAAGAGATTTTCTCTGGTCCCAAATTAGAGCCATACTTACCTAAACAAAATAGACCAAACCCGGATATAAGAGAAACTCGGATATAAGATACTTCTTATATGGTCCCAGCAACTCTCTTATATCCGGGTTACACTGTATAAGAGCAATAAACCCTAGTAACATCTGCAAAATGAGGCCTGAAAGAAGAATTCTTCTTTTGCCTCAAAACACAATGCAATATTGCAATAAAAGAAAAGCAACTGGTGAGAGATCTGAAATTCATGGTCGCTTCATAATTTCTGTTCAACTCTGACTTCACAACATCAGATTTTTGGTTGTTCTCAAAATTAAGACATGTTAAAGGTCAACATTTTTTGTCCAATATTAATGAAAGGATGCCTAGGATGATTATCTCCCTTTAGTTAATCTATAGTCACAAAGGTCACTTGACAGCCAATAAGTGGCGTGAGTTTATGAGCTGATGAAAATGACTTTATTTTTATTCTTTCCTATTTAAATTGAAATTTAATTATATTTTGTTAATTTTATGTTTATTTTATTTTTTTGTGTGTGTGACAATTGTCAAGTCAAGACCTTTGCATAGCACTATCTCCTCAAAGCTACATTTAATATTGTTGAAAACTGTTTTAATCATTTTAAACTGAATGTTGCAGTGTCCCAGTTTGGGAGGATTTAATTCCTGGATTTTCAATACTCAGAAATTAAATCAAGCAATACTGACAAAATAGGGCTATTATATATATATATATATATATATATATATATATATATAATATAACATAAATGATTTTACTATAGAAATGCATTAAAAATCAGAAAGAAAGGAATTATCAATGGCCAGGAGTTGAAATAAGTATTACTGACAGAATATAGCTATTATATGTATAGTGCAAATGTACTGCTAATGATTTTACTATAAGGATGCATTGAAAATGAGGAAGAAAAGAGTTATCAGTGATTTGGAATTCAAGTAAGTTTTATTGATAGAATAGAGATATTATATGTATAATTAATACATAATAATTTTGTGTATATAGTTACCTATAGGGAGGTATATTTCTGACACTTTTCCAAAACACATACACCCTATTATATGATATTATCTTGCTATACCCTACTACCCATAGATCTTTTAATAGTTTATACCTATCTACAAGATTTCAGTATGCATAAGACTATCAGTATTGTTGCAAGATAGCCTGCCTGGTAGAAAGTATATAAATATATAGGTTTTGCGATATGACACACAATGGCATGGATTGCACTTTGACAAATTATCTTTTCATCCAAGATCTAATAACATTTCTTTTTAGCTGAAACTCCATGCTATTTGATTATAAAACTAAGATTTAAAGGCAAATTTGTTAAAGTATACTTGCTAACACTTATATTTAGCCACTGACAACATTTTATTGCTTTTCTCTGAGCTAGAATGTTGAAGAATGTAAGAGTTGAACACAGAGGAATACTTTTTGCAACAAGTATCATAGGGCCCTTTTTTATCATCTTTGATATGCTGTGTCCCTTATGGACATGGGCAATCATGGGTCTCCCCAACAAACTATCCTATATAGAAGTAAGGAATGTTTTGTACCTTTACTATACCTCCCATTCCATGTTCTACCATCCATTTACACAAACTCATCAGGTATGTTTTTGTTTCCCTCTGCTTCATATTTCCCAAGCCCTCTTTCCTCATCATTTGACCCAGTAATTTCAACTGTCTCTAAGTATGTGATTCTTTAAAAAATTTTTATTTTCTTCCAAAATTTCCTCATTGTCTACATGTACTGTCCATGGTATTCTCGGCATCCTTCTATAGAACTACATCTCTGTTCTGTGTGGAAATTGTTCAGCATTCACTACCATATAGAAGGACTGATATGACAACAGTTAAGCACTCTTATTTTTGCTTCCATGGAAAATTTTCCTGTTTCTTAATATTATGTTTAGATTTTAGAAGCATTTTTCACTATTCAAATGCACTTAGAAAAATTTGTTACTGTAATTATTTATGTATAATTGGAACTTTTTTTCCAGATTTTTAAACCTAAAATTTAGGTCTATATATTGTACATAAAAATTAAATATTAAATATTATGCTGGGCCACAAAAATCTCCTGTGCCGACTAAGCATAGAAATAAATACAATATGGGAACCAGTAATAAGGAGTGCCAGAGAAAAACAATGATAACAAAGTTGCAATATGAGCTCTGGTAAAAACACGCAATGATAACAGCAAAATTGCAATATGAGCACTGGTAAAAATGGTTGCTGAAGACATTAGGTTTATAATACCCAGAAATTCATACCCAGATGTCTTCAAGGCACAGTGGATAAAGGCGTTGGTTAGATCCAGTGACAGGACCCAAAGAGTGTGAGTTCAATACCTGGTTAAGGCAGTGGAGAACTTTCAGAGGGAAATTAGCAGGAGATAACTGATAACTGATATCCATCAAACATGGCACGGGGAACTAGAACAGTCTACCCCAGTTCAAAATTCCAACCACTTGAAGAAGGCCGGAGCATACAACGGCTGAAACATTGTGATAAATATGGCGACAAAGATGAGGACAATAGTCTGAATAATGTAAATAATAATTGTTTTTTATAACCACATGCATTGCTATATTCAAGGAAAGTATAACCAAAAGTAAGTTATGTTGGTAATGCCGATTTTACTGTTAACAACCTGAAAGTAACAAAACAAAAAAAATGGAGTTATCTCATTGAGATAAGTAAAAGAATTTTTTTATTTCCTATGATTTACAAGATCGTTTGCTTGTTCTGGGGTATAGTATACCATTCGTGGGGATAGTGTTTTTGGGGTATAGCACAAGGGAGTAGTCAAGATAGAGACATGGAGAAAATCTGCATGCACATGTAGTCAAGTTAGATACTCATGGGAGAAAATCAACATGCAGATGTAGTCAAGAGTTAGTCTCTGCTGTTGCTGGTTTCATTGCTAACCAAATAATCACTGTTGATGGAAATACCTTGGTTTTGTTAAGCTTGCCTAATACCTCGGTTTTGTTAAGCTTGCCTGCTGTGGGGTTCATTCCTAATGCCAGCCAAACTTGTATCTGTCTACATTAGTTCATCAGTGTTGGATTTATAGTTAGTAGTTCAGAAATGACTGCTGTGAAAACTGTGTGGGCCTTTTTCTGATTGGTCAGAAAAGATGTTTTATGACCCTGGTATTTTTGGCAGTATTCTGAAAGTGTGTGCATAGAGTTGGATGAAATTATGGTCTGTTTTTGTCATATAAGTTGTTGAAGTGGGTAGTTCCATTTGAGTTAAAGAATTGGAGTTCCAACAGCCTATGATACATTTATAGTCCAAATTAAAGTGTAACAAAAAGTTTAAATCACTAACCAAACATTCAGTTATGTGCCATGTGTGATATATGCTTAGATGATCATGTATCTTTTGATACATGACTGACAAGGCAGATTTTTTTCCCACAGGTAGGTTGTCATTTCTTTCTGTGATAGAACAGTTGCCATCCAAGGCTATAGAACATGGTCTGTTCTGCTATTTACCCATAGCTGGAGGGAGAAGAAGAGGATTCATATCTTTCCCAAGGGTATTAGCATGTAAGTAAATTTAATGGATTCAACTAGAAGCACAGTGGTGTAATGGATAGCCTTGGATGGCAACTAGTCTACTGCAGAAAGGAATGGCAACCTACTGCGGGAAAAAATCTGCCTAGTCAGTCATGTATAGAAAGATACATGATTGCCTAAGCATGTATCACGCATGGCACATAACTGACTGAATTGCTTTACATTACAGCTATTCAGTCCTTCATTCTCCTTTTGTTTTGGTTAGCTGAGTTTGAATTCCAGTCAAATCCATTACATTTACTTATGTGCTAATACCCTTGGGAAAGGTATGAATCCTCTTCTTCTTCTTCCGCCCAGGAATGGATGAATAGCAGGACAGACCGGGCGGCTCGGATTGAGGAATTGGAGAGACGGGTTTGAATTCCAGTTGAATCCATTACATTTACTTATGTGCTAATACCCTTGGGAAAGGTATGAATCCTTTTCCTCTCCCCCTCAGCTATGGATAAATAGCAGGTCAGACTGGGTTCTATAGCCTTGGATGGCAACTGGTCTACCACAGAAAGAAATGGCCAGCTAATGCGTGAAAAAACCTGCCTCATCAGTCATGTATTGAAAGATACATGATTGCCTAAGTGTGCATCATGCATGGCACATAATTGACTAACGAAACATTTTATTTGTTAAAAAAATATTCTTAGAGATAAAGTACATTTTAGTTTGCTTCATTGTTATTGATGTCAAAGTTTGATGTCATAACAGTTTTATCAATATAATAGACATTTCCATCATCTTCAATACCATTATTATTCACAGAGTAATTGAGTCCTTCTTCCTCAAAAAGGATACCATCTTCATTACCATCCAGTACAATCATAATGTAGCATTTTTTGAATGACTTTAGCACAACTGTTTCAAAGATGCTCTGCCAACCTTTTGTTATTCATGTATATATTGAAATCTCTGTTCAGCTTGTTAAAAATGAGTCACGTGCCCCTCTACAAGCTACTCGTTCTGCTTATTGTGAACAACCAAAAACTTTGTTTCAAAACAATATAAACTGAATAAATTTTAATCAATATGAACTGGATAAAAAGGGAAACAATTGTTAAATTTAGGTGCTACAAATTTTACAAAGTCTCTGAGTATTATACCTGAAAGATACTGTTATCCAAAATTTAATTGCCCAAAGCCAAGGGCACGTTTATACCCCATTAGTTATAAAATTTCAAACTGTAAATATATTTCATTTTTTTGGTTATTATATTCTGAGATTTATTGTAACATCTTTGTCTTTGGCTGTTGTGATCCCTGTTTTTCTTCATGTGAGTATCCTTATCTTGGTTGTTATAGTCATAATACTTTAACTGTTGTTTCCTAAAGAAAATAAACTACATCCACGTCCTGGGTATGACGATAAACTATGTCCAACAACAAGGCTTCAGATAATGTTTTCGGAAAAATAATGTTGCCAGCTATACGTTTTTTGGAAAAAATAATGTTGCCAGCTATACGTTTTTGAAACAATAATGTTGCCAGCTATATGTTTAATAGTACTGTATATTTAATATATGTATAGGTATATGTGTATGTATGTATATGTGTAATATATATATATATATATATATATATATATGTGTGTGTGTATATTTATATATATATATATATATATACCTTAATTTGGCATTAAATGACCCACAGTGGTTGATATGCCATAAAACCCAACCAACCTAAAGAAAACCAATGTGAACAACAGTCAAAATAACAACCAAGATAAAGACACTAGTCCAATTAAATCAAGATATAATAATGACAATTATTTATACAATCCTTTGTATACAAATATATGACACGTACAGCAGAGTAGGGGCATATTCAACATTTTATAATTTTGCGGCAATATATGCTTAAAGGTTTCAGGCAGTTTTGATCAACATTTCTTTTCATGGTTAACTGTAAAGAACTGTAAATGTAGGACTACCTTACACTTAAGTAAAATAATAACAATAATAATATTTATTAAGACTTTATTACAGGAAATGTCAGGTTTTACAGAAACATTGCTGACAATTATGCATTTACTTACATAACAAATAAAAATAATGTAAATTTTGATGCTATATTCAATTTGTTATTAGGTATTTTTTATTTTCTCCTTTGTTATTGGCAGCATTTTAGAATACTTTGGCTGCAATACTAAGTTTCTTAAGTTGAACAAATTGCAGCTATTTTGTTTATGCTTTGTTACCTCGCTTTTCCATTGTTGTTTTTAGACTGCTTTCTTCCAGTCATTTTCATGGACAATAATGAAATTCTGAGATTTAGAATAACCTTATTCAATTTCAAAAATAAAGCCGGTAAAAAGGAATATTTTAAATTAATATATAACAAAAAATAAAATGCTTTTGAAAAAAAAAATCATAAGATTTCATTGTAATTATATTCCACAGAATATTCTTCAGTTTATATTACCTCATCTCCTTGCATGGTTATGAACTATAAACCTAAATTGAGCTTGAAAAATTGTGCAATCAGCTCTAATTTTTTGTAAAATGCTTGGATATGATATAATGAATGATTTGCAATGAAAAAAGCCAAATGCTTTCGACCACTTCCTTAGCTATTTTCAAGGGCATTTTGTTTTGGTGCTGTTAGTTTCTTTTCTTGTTTTGACTGTGTGAGATGTATTATTTGTGTAGTTTTTGAATTCTAGTTGGAGCATTTATTCTAAGCCATCACATGAAATGGCTAAAGAAGTGGCCAAAGGTCTTTGGGACAATGGACAATAAGAACAATTTTTGTACTCCCTTACTCCTGCCAAATGGAAAAATGAAAGAACACTGGAAATATTAAATAAAAATTAATAAAATTTTCCTTGTCTGTCATATTTAATGAAGGATATATATATTTTGATAAGATTTGATAGAAGCACTCTCAAGGATTTTATGTCTAAGTAAGTTACTTTCTCTTTTAATAAACTGGATAAAAACAAATATATAATACTACCTACTAACTCCTTAATACCTATCATCCAAAACAATTCATCGAATCTTAACAATATCAAAATAATTACAAGCACAACCAAAACTATTATGGATATGATCAGAACAAAAATACCCACAACAATAATAATTCTGATGCAGGTATATATAAAATAAAGTGTCAGAATTGCTCTTCACAGAACTTGCAGAAATTTAAAAAAAAGTATCTATGAGCACAAAGAGGATCTTATATGCAACAATTTGTGAGATAATGATATGTAAATTTTTATATATGAAGAACAATATTGGGGGAAAATGTATGACAAAGTGAAAAATAGTTTGTGTAATGTGTTTCATCCTTTAGGAATTCATTGGACAAAATTTGTTATGTTGGTGTGACTACACATGCACACAAATGGAGGATGCTGGGAATTAAATTTTTTTTTGATATATAATCTAGCCAATTTCCTTTAGATTCTTTTTCAGACTTTTTATTAATTATACATAAAAATGAATTCAACCACAACCTTTGATTTAAAAAATGCCACACTTATTAAAAGGAAAATTAATTTAGAAAATTCTCAAAAGTGTTGCTACTGAATCTTATCAAAATATAAATCTGCACTACAGATTTTTTTACCTTAGAATCTGTATATATATATATATATATATATAAATATATATATATATATTATATATATAGAGGGTTGGTGTGTACCACTCCTGGACCCTCCGACCAGTGGACAGAAAACCTGATTGGGGGACCAAGGCTGTGCTTTGTGACTTGCTATCTTATCAATATTTGTTTTTTTTTCTACCTAAATTTATACACGTTACAAATTAAACTAAGCTAAGCACAACTGACTATTAAAAAAGGATGTGAAAAATTGAATTAAGGAAAATTCAGTAATTTTGACACAGCAGGAAAATTAGTAACTAAGAAATAAAAAGTCAATTGAAAATTGATTTTAAGGCCATTTTTGAGTGGGGATTTGGGTGCTAAGCCTCCAATCGACTTTTAATCAACTTTTATTTCATAGTTACCAAACTTTCCTACCTCGTCAAAATTACCGAATTTTCCTGGCACTGAAAAATTTTTGCGGATTTTGATGTCATTTTGAGGTCTTTTTTTTTTTTTTTTTTTTCGGCCAAATCTATGAATTTTTTTCCCCCAACATTTGTTTTGCTCTTTGATCTAAAACTTTGTCTCAAAAAAAGATACAATTAAGAACCGTGACAGCATAAACTCTCTACATGCTCAGTGAAAATAGCACTTAGAATTTTATGGCAGAAATTAGGAATAGCTTTTTGTTTTCTTTATTGGTTTGGACTTACAAAAAAAGTTGCCATCCAAATTTGAAAAATAGACAAAAGCCCACCACATCAAAAAATACATTAAAAAAAAATAAAATTATGTTTTTATATTTAAATTTTCTATTATTATTAATAATTTTAATGATAATTTTAAAATAATCTGATAATATTTTTATTATTAGATATGATATATAAATTAATTAATAATTATGATTGTCTCATGAATAAATACTGCATTTTTACCTCATAAAACAGTAGGTGCTGCGGCAGGGTTGGGGGTGCGACAACCTTGGGCATCCATATCAAGAGGGCACCCAATCAAAAAGTGAAATAAAAAATAAAAATTTAGTTTATATTTAATTTGAATAAAGTGTTTATTTCATGTTTCATCTGTTTTACATATGCCTTCCTTTCTCACATTTCTCAGTACTGGGCCCTATAGGCTCCCTACTTGAATCTTCAGGGGCATACAATCAAGGAGTTGGCCCTGGATATAACCAAACCTCTGCATGTCATTGACTTTTGAATTAGGATTGCTTTAGATACGTTATTTATTTCTTAATTAGCATTCACTAAAGAAACTTATTGGAATCCTAAACGCGAAAAATAATAACAATAAAAACCAATATTTTCTTTTTATTACAACTGATATACTTCCTTCTTAAATAAATGTTCAGTAAATAAAATAATTATATCGGTACATCCACAGAAACTAGATAAACCTAAAGTTTAAAAATGAAATGATTTTTTTTTAAAAAATAAAAAATTTTCTTGAAGCTTTTATTTTAGTTTTGATAATTTCAAGCTAATCATTAAATTTAATATTTAAGCAAAATATTCCTTTAAAACATATAAAAAAACTAAAATTTTAATAGAAATTTCATACAATATTTTTCTTCTGCAGTTGTTGCATCAAAATTAAAGAAAATTCTAATAATAATATTTTATAAAAAAAGAATTTAAGCTAAAAAATTAAATCACAATAGAAAATAACTAAAAAATTGGTTAAAAACAAAGCTGGTAAATAAATTCTCTTTTTTGAAGTCCATATTTGTCCCTTTTTAACTTTACTTTTTATAGCAATAAAACTCAATTTCTATGGATCCTTAAGTTCAACAGGAAAAGCTTGAGACCCAAATTTTCACACCTATGTGAGAAATCCATACTTTTGGCACCAGTCTTTTGATTTTGATCTTTCATGTCAGTATTTTTCTTATTTTTTATTTTTTACATGGAAGTGAGAAAAAGAATGAGCTGATAGTGAAAGCAAGGATAAAGATATAAAACGTGGGTGGGGAGATACAATGCCATAAATTCAAAGAGTAATAAAAAAAGATTCTTGGATATAGGAATTGTCACTTTTTCATTTCATAGTCTTAGAGAAGACTTCTCTCAGATTTCACTGGCAAACTGAAGGAAAAATCTTCCATAGATTTCTTGCTTTTATAGAGCTTAACCTCTATATGCCAGTGGATGAAAACCAGTTACTGAGTGCACTACATTCTCATTGGACAAGAAATGTTAAAAACATTTCTAATTTACATTTTCATGTTAGTTATAGATTTTCGTGCAAGCTAAACTCAATCCAGGCTCAAGACGCAAGTTTTACAATAATTGCTTCTGATTGGCCAATATATCTCAAAGTAATAACAGCACCTATGCACACGTGTTTAAACACAAAATACCGCCAAAAATCTTAAATGTGTTCGCGAGCCACCCACATGACCAGGAATGTAAATAAATACAATGCACGAACACAAGTTTACCAGTGAGCTTCATGATGGATAACCAATTGCTAAACTACTCCACGTCACTCATACTTTTGAAGTTGTAAAGTTAAATTTATTTAACACGAAACAACTCCAATACACTCACTCACCAACCTCTGAAATCACTCCTGAACTTTTACCAACTTTAGAACTCACAATTCCAAACTTTATTCTTCTAAATTACAAGTTCAATATTACTTCTTCTTAATATGAATTCCGGTACAACTATTACCAAATCAAAGGGACATGACTCTGTCCTACCTTTTCAGTTTGCATGCTTGTACATCAAACATTAATAAATCTAATTGTTATGTTTGAAATCATTCCGTTGAGTTTTGTATCTTATTCCATGTATGAATATAGAGATTTTAATGATAGTGGAAATTGTTAATTTTCATGCAGCCTATTCTCAACAAGTATTTACCCATTATAATTAACACATCCACTACACTTTAAAAACTTTAACATCACTTCAGCATATAAAAGTGTTTACTTTCTCTTTTTTTCTTTTTCTACCTAGAGCTTAAATTTGAATAAAATAATCTTTATATAAATACATAAGGTTTAAAATGATTTTTTTTAAATGAAAAATCTTACTTGAATCTTTTAATTTAGCTTCAATTTCAAGCTAATAGATTAAATTTAATATATCCAATAAGCAAAATACTTTTTCTGTCTTTCAAAACTACTTTAAATTGACTGGAAGAAGTTTTTGTTTTGAAATTGTTAAAATAGCTGATTTTAGTACCATTTTTAGCCATCTATATGTCTCTCATCACAATGGGATTCTCTTATTAAAAAATCTTTCAAAAATAAAATATATTTTTCTGAAACTTTATTTGAGGAATATTAGCTGATTTAAAGTATAATTAATCTGTTTTGAAACAAATATTAGTATGCATTTAACATGACGGTACCTGTTTGTTTAAGGTATTGACAGGTTGACAAACAGGAGTTTATCTAATTTTTTTTCCTACAGTGGATATATCTGTAAAAATTACTTGAATATAATGTGAGCACCTTATATAATTTTAAACTACCCAGTAATCTTAAAAATTTAGGAAAATATTCTCCATAATCTAATGTTTTATTGAATTTTAGGTACTTTGGTTTTAACTTTACTATAGATATGACTCTTATTCATGTATGGACGTCCATATTTACAATATTGGCACATTTATAGTAGAAATAAGTATAAAATTTATATGTCTATATTTCTGAGATGAGGTATTATGTACACTATTTACATTATTCAGACTATTGTCCTCATCTTTATCACAACGTTTCGGCTGTTGTACGCTCAGGTCTTCTTCAGGTGGTTGGAATGTTGAACTGAACCCTTTATTTCGCTCACTGGGGTAGACTGTTCTAGTTCCATGTGCCATGTCTAATGGATGTCAGTTATCTCCTGTTAATTCCCCTCTGAAAGTTCTGGGCACATGCGTTAAATGCGTTAGTTTGAGCTAGTGACAGGATCCAAAGAGTAAATAAGTAAAGGTAAATAATTTGTTCACTTAAATCTAAATAATTTCACTTTTCTCCTTCCGTAGAACAAATTATCCTCACGTAATCTGTCAATATGTCATTCATCACCTGTCAAGTGACGCGAAAGTTATGACCTGCTTTGTTTTATTTTCAAATTACATCTTTTTGGCACAGAAACTAAGTTAAGCTTGGTTCAAAATATTTTAAATAAACATTATAATTTCTGATTTTCTTAAAATAAGTTTTGAAAAAATGCTAAATGGTTTTTAAAAGAATTTTAAACTGAGATTTTCATTTTTTTTATAAAATGGACAAAAATGGTTGCCATGATCAATTATCTGTCAATTTTGCTGACTAAAAAAAAAAAAAAAGATTTTTAATGAAAATTTCGGACATGCTAGGAACAATTAAAAAATGTAAAAAAATATCCCCAAAATACTTTGATCTTTCCTCTTAATAATAACATAAAAATTTAGATGATAAAATTTTGTCCTCGTCAAGTTTGGTGTCTTTTTCATCATGCTATGCTCTTTTGTGCATCTCATGGATGTACCTAACCTAACCTCTACAAAGTAAGTTAAAATTTTAAAAGATTTAAAACTTTATAAATTATTATAATTAAAATTTAAAAAAAAATGAAAACCATTCTTGTAAAAATCTAATGTTTCACTTTCATTGAAGCTTCAATCTCTGACAAAGCTTTAATAAAAATGAAACATGTTAGATTGATATGTTTCATATATATGGTGGACTCTCCTGTTGTATTCGATGTAGGAGGGTCAAGCAGTTCAGTTCTTAGGAAGCTCCCCAAACAACCTTCTGTAGGTTTTAAATTCAGAGTTGTCCTTCTCCTAGATCAGTTGACGTCCAAGGCTATAGAACCCAGTCTGTCCTGCTATTTAACCATAGCTGGAGGGAGAAGAAGAGGATTAATACCTTTACCAAGGGTATTAGCACATAAGTGAATGTAATGAATTTGAACTCAGCTCCCCAATTCCTCAATCCAAGCCGCTGTCCACTACTCCATCATGCCTCCTTTACATATATATATATATATATATATATATATATATATATATGGAGGAGGCATATTTGGTGTTTATATACATCACGTATATAATATGTTAAAAGATTCCCTTTCTCTGCCATGTGCTTAGGAGTAGAGTCTCTGACTAATGCCAAATCGGTTGAGTTTTGATGCTGGCTTGAAGTAATCAGAAGTCTAGCCACACTGATGAGCTGTGATACAGTGAAACAGGCTTGTATGTATATGTATATATATATATATATATATATATATATATATATATATGAATTACTTAGTCCTATTTCTGAATTTCAAATATACATTATGGATGTTCTACTGATGTTTTTACCTGTGAGAGAACTAGGATTTGGGAGGTATTGAAAGTGATATAGAATGTGATAAAAGGATTTTTAGACAGAGGCACTTCCCTCCTGGGGAATTAAATATAAATAATTAAGTAAATCATATCAATGTTCCATATGTTTAATTTCTTTATCATCATAATGAAATGGAAGACAAGATTAATTGCTTATGTATTGGATGATTCAAGAATAAAACAATCTCTTAAACAAAGAACTAGAAAAATAATTGCACAGAATTTGTTTTTAAAATGGGACACATAAAAAAAAGTTAATTTGATATCTAATTACTTTTGAGACATAAAATTAAATTCATGTGAAATTTGAACTGGACTTGCATTTCAAGTTAGTGAAGCTGGCTAACTTTGCCATATTTAACTATATTTGATTCAGCCCAACAGTTTTATTTTTAGTTTGTTATATTTTTTATTTTTATACAAAGTTTCTTTGTTGTCAATCATATAACAATATAAATGAATAATTTCATTTTTTTTTTTTTTTGATAGAAGTTTTCTATTCTTCATCTTTCCCCAAATAACAGATGATGGATAAAAATTAAGTATTATATCTTGAAAACTCTAAATCAGTCATTCATCTTAAAGAAAACTAACACTAAATAAGTCAGTTTTAGGGTAATGTTGCCTTTGTAACCAGATTTGCTTCTTCTAAATATTTGAAAATAACCGTAGAACTTTTAGTAGCAAGTAGCACATGCAGAAAAAATTAACTCTATCCATTTTTAGTACATAAGGTGCCTTATTTAAATAATATGTTGAAACTCAGAATGTTTAAACTGAATATATCACTCTGAAACCAGTGTTATTGAATCAACTTTAATATAATTTTTAGAAAATTTAATTTAAGAACTAATTTAAAAAAAGAGCAAATTAAAATAAAAACACATGCTCAACAAAATTTATCAACAAAAACAAAATAGTTACTTTATCCACTAATGGTTTTCTTAAAAAAATGTTGCTGTTAAAACTATCAAGTAAAAATTACTTTTTATACATTTTCTTTTTTGTTAAGAAAAAAATCAAGTACAAATTGCTTGCATTAAGAAAATTTATATATTTTTTTTTATTTATTTCTAAAACTATTTTAATTTTTTTAATTGCTTATTTAAAATGTGCTCAAGATTATTTTTATCCAAAATGAAACCAAAACATTTTTCTTTGTTTAGTCTAAAATAAAGAATATAGATTTTCTTTGTTTTACTTTTGTTTAAATGAAAAATATAGATTTTCTAATCAATATTTTCTTTCAAACTAAATGTTTTTAGTCGGTTAATTAATGTATCAATAAATAACTTATCCCACGAAATTATTAGCAATTTTATATTCACACAATAAATTTAGAGCTGACTTGTACGTTTTATTTTAAAAGTACAGATTTTTAAAATTTTTGTTAATTAATAAAAGTCTCTTTTGAAAATTATTGAATTTTCTTTCTAATTTGTCAATTTGCAACTACAGTACATACGTCCACAAAAGCGACGTTTCAGAATTCTTTTTTAAGCATTTTAAAAAGAATTAACTCTTTATTAAAACGACCACGTTTATTTTTATTTTAAATTAGTTTTGATTAAAAATATAAATAAATCAGAATATTCATCAAGTTTCTTTTTTTGTGTGTGTTGTTGATTATTTGTGCCACAGGGATTTAAAACTAGTTGCTAAAAAAAAGTGTTATTTTTATTTGTTAAATTTATTTTTTGTGAATAAAAATATTTTATTTATCATTTATTAATTCACTTTTGGATGAAGTGATTAATTATCAAATATTTATTTTCTTGAATAGATAATAAAATATAATTTTTTCTCTTTTTATTTTTCATTTTTAATAGTAAAATTTAAAGACGTTAAAATTTTTCTTTGTCAACATTTTTAAAAGCATGAATGAAAGTCGGAAAATTTTCTTCTCAAATATTTTTTAGTGAATAGCTGTTGAAAATGGTTTTCCTTCTTCCATTAATTCTTTTTAATCATTTGCCAATATTTATACAACGAAGCCTTTAAAACTAAATAAACAGACGAATTAGAAACTGAAAGTCTTTGTTATTGTCGGCCCGAGTAGTCGACAATAACAATAATGGCAGAAAACGTGAATCGAATGTGGATTATGTTTGCTTTTCAGTAAATAACAAAAAAAAAAGTAAACTGTCTCTAAATAAAATTAAAATATTTTTTATATTTTAAATAAGTGAAGTAAATTTATTTTAATACTTTAAAAAAAAATAATTAAATTCGTTTCAACTTGATTTTTGCTTCAACAAGAGATGATATATTGATAAGTATGGGAACGCATTAGTGAAATTTTTTAAGATGTAAAGAATTTTTTCTTTAGTTCTATGGTTTCTATTGGTAATCGATGAAAATAGATTTATGATTTTAATAAAAAATTTCGTAGTGGGTATTTAAAAAAATCATAAGAAGATAATATTTGTTTATTATTCGTTAGCAGACGACAATGGATGCAGTCCCTTTTCTGTTTACTACGTCATTGTTAAATCTATAAATAAACTCGTCCGGCAGATGATCAGACCGTTTCAAGATGGCGACTTTCATAGGTGTTCCGCTGAAAAAAGCTTCCGAGACGGACTTGGTCAAGCCATTGAGGAATTTCATTGAAAATACATTCAGTAATGCTGAACCAAACGATTACAACACGGCTTTAAATGAATTCAACAAGCTTCGGAACTCGATGATCGCCAAATCTGTAGATCGCCATGAATCTGCCCTAGAAGTTTTACTTCGGTAAGTAAAAAGACTAGTTTTTTAACTAAGGTTGTCACCACTCCCTGTGAAAATTTACCTTTCGGCTGATAAAAGCTTAAATTTAACAAAATCCACACCGAATCGATGTTTTATTTAATAATCGAGCGATTCTATAGCTTTTAAAATGCCGTTTTAAGTTAAACACGAAGCGATTTGTTCGTTACATCTTACCAGAATGAATCTTGTTTCTTCATCGTCATTTTTAACAAGACACCCATATCTTTTAAGAAAAAAGCCTGGCCCAGATCTTTTCATCTCATAATTTTTTTTAGTTCTGAATATGTTAATACTAATCTGTTAATCGTTTTAGACGATTTTAATTGTCTTTGTATTGCTATCACATTTGTTTGACTATTGTGTTGTGTAATAATGATTTGTCATTGTACTGCTGCTACTACTAGAGAGATTATTAGGTAGTGGTTGTCTATTCTGGTCAAATATTATTTAATTTCACGTTTAATTTTAATTATTTTTAAATAATCAGTTCCATTCAGTTTCTTAGGCTATTTATTCTCGAAGACCCTAAATCTATTCTAACCGTATCATGAAGAACATATTTACTATTTGACAAAATAAATTGTTAATTGCGTCAAAGTAGCTTTTGCTTCCATCAAAAGAATGGGTGTTATGGCTCATCTGGTAAAGACGGATTTTGTTTTTAGATCATTTAGTTTGGGTTCGAAAATTGGTACAATCGTCTCCACAGAAAGTATTCACTAATAAATAAATGCAGTTTGCTAGGTCGTATACTTGTAAAATCTTTTAGTAAAATATTCCAGTTTTCTGTCTTGCTTGATTAGACGAGACCGAGTAATCAACAAGAAACGTATATATGAAGCTTTAAAAAATTTGTTTACATAATTGTGTCGTCTTATTTTCAAGTTCAGTACTTTTTATTTTATATCTTGAATTGTTAGAAATTGACAGTTGGTTATTCAGTTGTCATTTTAAATGTTTTAAAAAGAAACATTTTGATATGACAAAAATACATTTGTCATTTTCTGGTTTCAAATCTTTAGTTTAAAAGTTGGCTATGTTTTTTATGAGCCATACCCTCTTGTTGTTCTGTTGAATAATGCTAATATTAACAACCCCTTCCTGTAATCTAAACATCAGTATGTTGATGAGAAAAGGTGACAGATATGCTCAGTATTAGGCTCGAACCTTTTAAAAACAAGCCAATTTGTTAACGAATTGATTTCTAATACCCCCATTCTCTTGATAGTAGCACTTTGTGTTAATGTTTATTTGGGCGAAAATTGTAAAAAACTTGATATTTACAAAAAAAACAAAATAATAGTCTATAGATTTGAGAGCAAAATTATTTTCTGAAAGTGAAAAATCTCAATTCCTGTTTCTGGTTTCGAAGCAGCTGAATTAATTCTCTCGTCTGTTGTTGTCCTTTGTTCACGTGATTTATTTCTTTTAAACAGACAGACGAGTTTTTTAGTCTCTAAAAATTATTTCCAATGTCTAAGCCTTGTTTAACTGATTAATTTTTTCCTTTAAAGAGTTGGGTTGTAGAAATGTAGCCTTATCAGCTTGATCTCGAACCAAATGTTTATTAAACAATGAAGTAAATATTGTGTTTAAATAATTAAACACGCTGACCAGATGATCACTTCTCGTTTTACAGATTTCTTTTATGCTCCCAACAAAGATTTCTAGGTTCGAACCCAACCCAACCCAGCTGTTAAAAGTAACGGGTGTGTGTTAACCAGCTGATCCGTTCTCCTTTCCTCTAGCTCGCCTTTGTTGTTGTGTGGCTGTAATAATCAAGTGTTGCAAGTGTCTACAAGTTATGAGGCAGCGGGCGAGTCTATTATTGGGCTTTCCGAGGGGGTGCCAGGGTTGTATATACTCGCCTCCGCCTCTTTGGCTCTTTGTCATTCTGGCTTTGCTCCCTGAACAGGAACAATCCAGTGAAACGGACACTTGCCAAGACGGGAGTTGAACAAAAACAATGCAAACAAAGGTCAAAATTAAAATTTCAGTGCGGAGACTTAAAAAAGTTCAACTAAGGTGAGATAGAATTTCTATCTACATGTTTTAATTTAACGCTCTTTAAATATTTATTTTTTTTCAAGCCGTAATTTTTTTCATTCATTTGAATAAAAACTCATTTCTGTTCCTTTCTTGTTGCTTTTTAATGTTTTATTTTGATTTTTAACATGCGGAAATGCTCTTCTAGTCTTCTTTCATTAGGTTTTATTCATTTATTTATTTTATCTTTTACTTCTAGTTTGAAAAATATTTTAGGCGATTAATAATAATTTGTGATATCGACCCATTTAAATCTAAAAATTTGAGTAACCCCAAAATAAAATCAAAAGCGTCATGTAAAAACAGTACATGACTAAGTATCTCCTTTCTTTTTTTTTTTTTCTTTTTCTACATTTTTATCCTTTCTTTTAAAATTTGCTAATAAGGTCAGAGTAAATGAAACTTTATTGTAAAGTCTTCTATTTTGTTTTAAAATATCTTATTTAGGTACTTTTGATGGAAATTTTTTCCTTTTCTTTTTTTTTCTTTTTGTTTTGTGTTCTTTGTATTGCATAAACATTAAAAACTGTTTTAGATGCTTTTTATTTGTTTTAAAACTTCGAAAAACTTTCAGTGTTTACACAAGCATCTTTCTGAAATAAAAACTAATTTTTCTCTTCTCCGCAATTTCCTACGAAAACTTTAGTACTAACTTTCCTTGTTCGAATTTGTTGACTGTTGTTGTGTATGAATAATGTTGTATGTGAGTCATTATTTCTCTTTCTTTACTATTCGTGATGTTTTAATTCCGTTTTAATGTTTTCTGCGAATTCATGATGATCGTATTTCATTTTCTCTTTTGACTGGTCGAAAAATGCGCATTTATCATTTAAATTAATCTATCGAACGTTACGAAACAGTTTGAAAAAAAAAAAAAAAAAAAAAAAAGAAGCAGTCTTTGTATTTGTCATTTCATTTATCAGTCAAGATGATAGATAACTGATTAATCTGTCCTCTTCTCTCTAACCTAATGTCTCTAATCAGAATTAAAACAAGTTTTTTGTTTTTATCGGGATTTGTTCAATTAAACTTTGGTCGAGGTCGGTGCCTGCTGCGAGGAGAGAAGTGTCTGCTACAGTTTTTTTACACTTTTGTTTATCAGAACTTGTAGGATTTTCTTTCTTTTTAGCTAAACTTAAAGTGACTTCTTTATAGCCTTTGTCATTTAAGCTAGAAAATATCACCATCTCCACACCGAAAAAGTTTACTTTTCTTTTTTTTTTTTTTTGTTTCTCTGGGTTAACTTTTTCCCGAGAATTCTCAGTACGAGTCATTTACATTGTAGTTTCTGTTTATTAGTAGTCTTATTTTTGCGTCATGTTTTGAAATGTATTTAAATGTAAAAATAAACAATTGCTCTTGTGATTCATTAATAAATAATAAATGCTGGATGAAGAACCACATTTCTTTTTTTCTTGGTCTTTTTGTTGATTTCTTTTCCTTATCTAGTTGTTGTTATTCGTACAAATTGCCGTTCGGTGTTACGTCAGCTAGTTATGTTATCTCAACATAAAAGAAGAAACTCAATTTGCATAGATTTTGGAATCTTCATTTTCCACTTACTTCATTCCCCTATCTAATTTTCTCTGTTTCTTGTGCTGTATTCTATTTATATACGTTTCCTATGCTCATTATTTTCAAGTATACCCCTAAGGATAGGGAATCTCGCCCGTATTTAGTAGCTGTTTTGAGTGTTTCCTGTTGTAGACAACACAGTACTTGCGAAATATTCTATCACCCTTTAATTCCTTACTGCTAATGTCAGGTCATGGCTCCTAAAAAATTATAACTGAATCCTTAATCTTGTTAAAATTTCGATCGTTTTCTCATCTTCCATATTCAGTCTAAATGTTTTTTTTTGTTGTTTTTTCTTTAATAACTAATTTTGGTTTGATTAACCAACAAGACTGACTACTTTTCTCCTTTGTTTTCTATTTCGCTTCCTCCTCCTCCTCACGCTAACGTTGTTCAGTGTTGAGCGAATGAGTCTTATCACCCCAACCATCGGAAGTATGAGTGTGTATATATATGATTTGTTCTTTTTCATATTTTTTGTGCGTACAGTCCACTAATAAAGGGTGAGTAAGTAAGGGCCTGTAGTGTATAAGGACAAATGAGAGACAATAAAAAAGCATCATGTTTGCTGCCTGTTGTCGAATCTCTTTTTCTTTGAGGACCTTCTCTTCGCACAAAGGCCTATTGTGTATCCAACGGTTTGGTTTGGTTGTGACTAAAAATTCTTTCTCTGTTGATGACACAATGTTGTGATGCCCAGCAACAGCAAACGGTGTCAGAAACAGAAACTAAAAATGCAAATGATTTTTCATTATTTTCTTTGACATTTTCTAAGATTATTATAATTATTAATATTATTATTGCAATTCATAAATTAAGATTTATGCATTTTTTAATTACTTTTTTTCCTGTATTTAAGTTTTAGTGTTGCTCATTGTGTGTGTGGGGTGGACGTTTCCTTGTTTCCTTTCTTTCTTTAACCTAAATTGCTGTATCTTTTTTACAACTAAGGAATTTTTTATAGCCCAAATCTTTCTTGAAATTTATAAGAATTTAGCATCAAACCGAAATAAAGGTAAATGTCTCTAAACAAAAAAAAAAGGTTACAGGTTTTTATTCGACCATTTTTCTAAGCAAAAATGGGATAACAATTTTACTGACAACTTTTTAAATGTTTTTTTTTCTTCTTTTTTTTTTATTTACAAGAAACCTCTTTATTTCGTAACTTTTTACGAGTGATCTCTTTGACAATTCTTGTCTGTACATGAATTGACTGTTATTTTTCATTAACTTCATGCGTACTTCATTATAAAACTATAATTGACACAAGAATATTAAGTCATAAACACGGAATTGCTAAAAAATACAAATGGTTATCGTTATATTGACAGGCATTTTAAAGCAAGCTCTGATATGTTAGTTACCAAGTCCTAAAACACTCCACCCCCTTTCTCTCCTCTATTTTCTTGTTGGATCTTGCCCTGATAAATGCTATAAATTATCAGCTCGGTGATCAGCCTTTCCTTTAGGATGTGCAAGACACTGACATGAAGATGCTAAGACTGTCAGGTTGCAAGTTCTTACAAGTCTTGAGTTGACTCTGCTGTTCTTTTACCAAAAATAAATAAATAAATAAATATTTTTATTTAAACTTTAAAGAAAGTGACTTGTCAGCTGTTTTCAACAATGTTACATGGTTCGCAAATTGGATATAGTTTTTTGTACCTAAAAATATGAAACTTTCAAATTTTTTTTTTTTTTTTTTTTTTTTAACTAACAACTACGAAGTAGTATATAGGATTTCCTTGGTGCCTAAGAAGAAAAAAAAAACATAAAATGGATGTTACGTAAAAAAAGAAAACTATCCATTGTGCTCGAGTTTAAATCTTTATTCTTTTTCCTTTGTGAGATTTTTCAAGAGGTTATATATCTGAAGCGAAAAGTTATTCAACTTTTACGTTGAAATCTACCTACATGAACTGGAATATTCCAAGATTTTATTTTTGTAATTTTAAGAATTTTTACTAATACAATACAATTTAATTTACATTTCATTTTTTTTTTTTTTCTCAATTTTTATATTTTAAAATTTTTACCAACTGTTCGCATCAAAATAAAATCCTGCGGTTATATCACCTTTTAAAAATTAAAACTCATATTGCAGCAAACTAACTTCATGAGAAATATAATGTAAAATATTTTATCAAATTTGTCTCTGGGCATAACGAACATAATTTGAAAAACAAATGGTGAGACCATCTTAAAATTTTTGTGTCACATTATTTAACGATAATGTGACCAAGTTGCCAGAGTTCCCTGAATGGAGACTTTCTTTGCAAGTGTTGCTGTTCAGTGGGCTAATTCAAAAGCTCCACCTGCTCTAACGACAGCTGGTCTGTGGTTGCTGCTTGGTAGCCCTTTTTTATACTCTATCTCTCTCAACAATAGTCACTCTATTTTGATTCTGACCGCTTCTTTTTCTCCACCTGTCGTTGAAACAGGTGAATGCTGCTGGAGCAGGTGTAAATAACCATACATTAAAAATTTATTTTATTCTTTTCTTGTTTACTTTTGTTTTAAAGACATTGTTCTTGAACAAACTTTTTAGATTGATCTTTTTATTTAAACAAAGATTTTTCAAAGATTTTAGGAACAAATTAGCTATAAAATTGATTCATTAGAAAGATACAATTGAAGACTCCAGGAAAAATAAAATTGTTAAAATTTTCTTAATTTCGGTTTAAGTGATGTGGTGCTGAAAAGTTTTTGGTTCGTATTCTAAACTCTCTAAAGAATTCCAAAATAAATTCTTCTGTTTTGTTGGTCAGATTTGGGGAAATGGGCCAGGCTGAGAATTTTTCAGCATTCCATCGTTCCTCTGTCTAGAGAAATTGTTATAGTAACGTAACAACAAGCAAGCAAACAAAGAAGGATGAGTTGAGGTAGAGGAGCTTACTTTGTTGCTTAGTGTATTTGTTTTATATTATCATACAGTGTTCAGCTCTACTTGAAAGATTGGCGCAACACTATCTTCCTGTCTACACTTGACCTTTTGCTATACAAAGCTAAACTTTGTTTTTTCAATACTGTGTTAAATGGCTTGACTTATTCAGTTTGATTTTACAAACTTGATAAATTGTAGATCTTCAATAATAAAAAAATTTCTTCAAGCAAAAAGATAGTTTTTTTTTTTTTTGGAGAACTGTAGTTACAGATCCAAAACTATCTTTACAAGAATGATATTTGGACTATGCATTTATTATCTTTGGGGATGTGGGCAAGAAAATGTAAACTTTCAGATTTCTGAAAAATGAAATAATTTAGGAAGTGCTTAATTGATTAAAGTGTTTAGTTTAAGAAATTGTATTGCTGAAATAGGAGTATATTTTTACTGAATAATTACTTTAATATTTTTTTTAATCAAACCTCTCGCCTTATTATTCCTACTTCCATGTATACTGGTAACTGGTATATTTTGTAGTCAAATCTGTAACATTGTAATTTTCAATTCTTAAGGGTTGTATGCAATTCTCCCTGTGATGGGTTAGCAGCACAGAAACGGTTGAGGTTATGGTTAGAATACCAGAAATTACTGTTGAGAAACATTCATTTCCTCTCACCTGACATGGATTCATCAGCTCAATTTCAGTAACTAAAACTCTTTTGATTTAATCTCCTCTGCTTGTTGCGGCTGTTACTTATTTCCAATTAGAGCCACTTGTAAAATTAATTATTGTCAATTGCTAATATCAACATACTGTTTTATCAAGTCTTCAATTTGATAATGTTTGTTTACCAGCACTCCTGATTGCTAAAAAGCTTGTTTAACATCTTTTTATTAATATATGCATATTCAATAAGATATTTGAATTATTATTGCTAATCATGTGATTATTTGCTATTCTAATGAAATTAATGAAATATCAATCTCAGTCTTTTCATTATTTCATTGAACGAATTAGTGTAGAAAAAATAACTTGGACAAAACTAAGTCTTGAAAGATTCTAGCATTTGATATGCAGTTTGCTAATTCAATCTTTTGAACTGAAGCAATGTCTGGACAATCTCCAATGGGTTTTTGCTTATGTCTCTTGGGGTTTGTGTGTGTGTGTGTGTGCGTGCCATTGACTTTTCTTCTGTGCCATGTTCTGAAGAGACATGGAAGATCATAGCTCTCTACATCTTCCAGTCTTTTTTTGTAGCTTTAAACAAGTCTTGTCTTTTGCTCTCCTAATTCCTGCTCTGCCATCCATTTCAATAAGCTCATTAGATAGGTTATTCACTGCTTTCCTCTGTTCCTATTGCATTCATATATGTCCTGGAAGAGTCAATTTCTCCAAGCCCTCTTTTCTCATTATGTGCCAGAGAAATTTCAACTGTTCGTTTCTAATTTGAAGCATGTATCCATTTTGTTTCCATTTTCTCTAAAACTTTGTCATTGCTATTGAATAGAATAATTAAATGACTTGAAATTTTTCAGTTAGATCAAATGACTTAGTGTTGTCAGTGTAAAGCAGGAAACTGATGATTGAAATACCTTTTTTCTTTGTAAAAGAAACTTTTTCACCTTTATGGTTTTTTTTTTTTTACTAGTCAGTCTTTAAAATTATTAAAACAAGTAACCTGTTCGTATTATTGATCTCTAATCAATAGTGTCTTTCTGTTTGGTAATAATTCACGTTATAAATCTTTTAAACTGGGTTAATAAATACAAAGACTAAAAAAAATAAGTTTCAATAGCCGGAATATCGGATAAACTTTTTTGTTTATTGATCTCCTTTTCTTTATTTTCTTTTTACATATATTTATTATTCTTTTATTTTGGGAACTAGGCTTGGTTGTTAAAACAACGGGGGCATTGAATACATTTATTTTAGTAGTTAGATCACTTCCGTTATTTTTCTGTTTTTGTTCGCTTGTTTTAAATTCATTATTAATTTGAAAATCGTCAGCTATTAGTGAGCCTTCTTTTCTCTTGCCTGCTGGCTTTTAAATTTTTGGAAAATTTATGTATGCGGAACAACCGACAAAACCCCTTTACACAAAGAAGGCCCAATTTCTTCCCTTTCCTTCTTCCAACGCCTTTTCGGACCCCACCCCTACGTCATACCCCACCCCTACGTCATACCCCTACTACTCCGACAGGAACATTACTACAACAGCCCCTACCCGTTTTTTGTTTTTATTTTTAAAAGGCATCATAATCACTAACAGCAGCAGCAAGCCGGCAGGGGATGGCACGTGCCACTTGACAACAGGCTCTTTGTCCTAGGATTGTCACCATTGGCTTGAGATATAAAACTTATTCTACAAACCTTTCTGTGTTTCTCTTCCCGTCTCCCATACCTCTAATGCTTTTTTTCTCTTTTCTTCCGAATTTCCGTCAGCTCCATGCAGAGAGAATAACAGTGCCACATGCTTCTGACGCACCTGCCAAAAATAACAAAAAAAAAAAAAAAAAAAAAATTCTTTCTTTATCTACTCTAGAATATTTTTTTCTCATAATAAATTTGATTGGTGATTTTTTTTTTTTTTTTTTTTTTTTTTATGACAAAGACCCCCTCCAACTCTCACGACTTTCTCTACACATTCAGTACTTGCCTAAGAGGGTCTTGCAACAGATCAATTTATTAGAAAAAATGCTTCTCAATGATTTTCTTGCTTTTTTTTCTTTTCGTTTTATATGCTACCCCCCTCTCTCTCTCAACAGAATTTAGTTTTTACAAAAAAATCTTTTTCCTTTAATAATCTCAAGGCGATTATTATGGTTAACAATTTAGAAACGATTTTTGTACTTTTTGCATGTTAAAAATATTCTTAAACAATTATTTAAAAAAAAACAAACCCCCAAAAAAATCCTCTCTTGAGTGACTTTTTTAATGTGAAATGGGTGAACACCTGTCGTATTTTGAGTCTCTTTTTCACCGTGGATCATTGTTACTGACCACAATACTGTCACGGGTCAGTATGTACGTCTATTGGTTTATAACCCAAGCCAGGCACGTGCCAGCGTACCTTGCCAAGACGATACTATTGTATTGTTACTGTTTCTTTTCTTTTTGTTACATAAATTATAACGGGATGAATATTCAATTGGGTTCTGTGTTATCTTACTTATGAACTATTGGCTGTTACTTTTTTCTTTTTGTTTTAGATACCCCAAGGAAGAAATATTGTTTTAGTTTTACTTTTTACTACGGTGCTTTTTTTATTTAATTCATGAAAAGAATAAACTTCAGTAATGAAAATAATATTTAGGTGAAATACTTCATCAGTTCATTAACTGATGACAGCTGGCCCCCAAATATTTCAGGCTTTTATAAAATTACTTTCTCTCTCTCTCTCTCTTTTTTCTCTCTCTCTCTCTCTTTTTTCTCTCTCTCTCTCTTTTTTTCTCTCTCTCTCTCTTTTTCTCTCTCTCTCTCTTTTTTCTCTCTCTCTCTCTTTTTTCTCTCTCTCTCTCTCTTTTTTCTCTCTCTCTCTCTCTTTTTTCTCTCTCTCTCTCTCTCTTTTTTTTCTCTCTCTCTCTCTCTTTTTTCTCTCTCTCTCTCTCTTTTTTCTCTCTCTCTCTCTCTTTTCTCTCTCTCTCTCTCTCTCTCTCTCTCTCTCTTTTTTCTCTCTCTCTCTTTTTTCTCTCTCTCTCTTTTTTCTCTCTCTCTCTTTTTTCTCTCTCTCTCTTTTTTCTCTCTCTCTCTTTTCTCTCTCTCTCTTTTTTCTCTCTCTCTCTTTTTTCTCTCTCTCTCTTTTTTTTCTCTCTCTTCTTTTTTCTCTCTCTCTTCTCTCTCTCTCTCTCTCTCTCTCTTTTTTCTCTCTCTCTCTTTTTTTCTCTCTCTCTTTTTTTCTCTCTCTCTTTTTTCTCTCTCTCTCTCTCTTTTCTCTCTCTCTCTCTCTCTCTCTTCTATTTCTAATTGTTTTTTCTTTCTTTTTCATTTCTCCAATTCTTCTTAAACTTGAGTTGCTTTTTTGACTCAAGGTGAATCTGAATATGTAAAGAAAGTATACATTCTTAACCACACTTAGTTTTTTTTAGTTATGAATTTCCGCTACCCAATGCTTGCTTGTTTCTAATAAAAGCACAGTTTCCTCGTGCTGTTAGTTAGCTGTATTACTCATGCAGTTCTTGGTCAATGAATTATTTGCAACAAAAATGTAGTACTCTTCCTGTCTAGATATTGTGTTGTTATTTAAGCAAGTATATATTCATTTTCTCTATGATTCTCAAATGTACAGCATTCTTTTTCTATGCTTCCTCTGGGTGCAAAGGATACACTGAACAGTTGTCTTAAGAGTTAACTGAAGAAAAGATAGAAAGAAGAAAACTAATTTTTTTTATTTACTTTCCCTTTTTCTTCTCTCTATCTTTAGGTCATTATTCTTAACACGCTTGATATCTATTCCACTGTAAGACCTGTTTTCTGCATAACATGTTTCCAACTGGTACTTTTTTTCTCCCTTGCTTTGGTTCCCACAGACTAGGTTGGTTCTCTTCTCTCCCTTCCTACCTACCCTCATATTTACTGGAATTTGAGCTAAACTGTTCTCTTATCACTACTGCTAAGAAACATTACATTTCCATTGACAGTTGAAAAGATTGTGGTTAAAATAAAAAAACTTTTCAATTTTTCCATTTTTTTTCCTTTTATTTTGCATAAATTTAACGAACTTTTTCTTTTTTTTTTCTTTTTTTTTTCTTTTTTTTTTAACTTCTCGTAAAATAGCTATGATAATATTCGCATATTAAAATCATTTCAATATTTAAAATTTTAATTTTTTTTAGTCTTTTTTTAATAAAAAAAAAAAAAAAAAGTGAAAAAAACAAAACGTTTCACTTAAGAAAAAGGGACCGAGATTGTGCTTTCAGAGCTAATTAAATGTTAACTAGATTTAACTATTTTAAAATTATTTTCATAAGTTGCCATTTTTTTTATTAATAGCTTTAATTTCCAAATTTAGTTTATGTGAAATAGTAAATTCTTCGAGAAGAGGTACAAAAAATACCTAAACACTGTCCTAAATCACAATCTGTAATTTTGTGTCAGACCTAAGTCTCTTGGGCTGCTGCTGCTGCTCCCTTAGAAGATAACAAGCAGCAGGATGGCCCAGCTGTCAACTAGATATTGCCTCCAATGGCCATTTATTCAGAATAAATTCCGAGGGAGCAAAAGCACAAACTGTTGCTTGGATTTCCTGCTAATATTGTCATCAACAAGCAGCTTGTCCCCATTCAATTTGGAAACTAGTAGAAATGCACATCTTATTAAATCGTTCTTGACAGTATTGTGGGAATAACAACCTTGTCCTGCAGAGTGAAACTTCAATCAAAAGTCTTTTAAAATGTAACAAAATATTTCTAAAATTTTGTGCTTTTAATTTGTTTTAAATTATACAGCAAAAGAACAATAAAATGACTTATTCTTTCATTTTTATAAGTATTTATCAAACACTAAATGAGAGTAAAGATCAGTTTTTCCTGGAATCATGAGAGGTTGTAAGGGTATTGTAGATTTTTCTAGTTATATATCTACTGAGCTATTACTAAAGTTATCATCTATTGTTTAGACTTTCTTAGAATACTCTTTGGTTTGTAATCAGAATTTTTGACATCTCCATTAAGTCCAAACATTTTTTCCCATTACTTTCTTTATCCTTTATTTTCCTTTAAAACTTTTATCTTCCCTAAATTTTAGGAAGTCTAAAAAAACAAAAAAACAAAAATAAAAAAAAGCAGTCTGGCTAATTTTTCTATGATAGATGTTGAATGAAATGATACACGATACATAGAACATTGCAAATGCCAGACAGCTATAATTTTGTTTGGCATTTTGTGTTTGCTATCAACCACTTTTAATTTGGTTGGCTATTGCTTTACTGGGCAAAGAAATATATATAATCACAAATGCCACAGTTGCATTTCATTCAAAAATTCCATATGATTATGCTTTCTTGGATATGAAAAAATCAAAACGGCTTTCCCCCAACACAAACAAATTAGATTAACATGGTGTCTGTCTGTGTGTATTTTTCATATATGATGAACATACCTCAATAAGATGCATTTTTATGATTATGGAGTGGACACATGAAATTACATTTACTTTTAATCCACTGATTTTATTATTTTTTTTTTTTTTTTTTTTTTTTCTATGGATAATGGAGAGCAGCAAATATTCAAGCTAAAAAGTTGGTATGATTTGATTATCGGTTGTCAAAAATGCTTATGCAAAACATGTCTTCTAGTAATGTGTGTGCTTTATCTTTTTGCAGAAAGGTAAATTACATGAAAATAAAATTCTGGCTTCGTAGCTTAAGTTTTGATCTAATAAAATATTAAATGTTCTATAATCTATAGTTGACAATGATTGCAGTTATAGTAACAGTAAAACCAGTTTATAGGCAAATAAAAATTTTGGTTTATTACTTACAGAAAGATTTATACACTATAACTTAAAGCACTGCCTGGATTTGTTGGTCAAAACTGTTTTTTTTCTCTTGGGAAAATTCAATTGGTTCTGTGCTTTGTAAATATTAATTGCTCTGAATATTTAATGAATTTTTTTATGTTCATCAGCTAGGGATGTAACTTGAAATGGAAAATTCTTAACCCTCGTATATCAATGTATTTTTAGATATTAAATCTGTCTGGACAAATGATTATTAGAAGCAATTTACCAAAAATATTCTCTTTTATCAGGTATAGACAATTCAAGTTACAAGCATAAAAAGAAAAAAAATAGTTTTATAAAACTTGTATTTTGCTCTGTGCATTGTAGTTTTTTTTGTTTTTTTTTTTGTTTTTTTTACACGTGTAGCACAAAAATAAATAAATAAATAAATTTCAAACACTAATCCCTAAAAATGTTTAAAAATTGAATGAAGGTCATCTTTTATCTATCAAATTTCCACTCTCTATCTTTCTCAAAGTATGAGAGACATAGAAAATATAACTTGATAACTTCAAAAGGAAAGCAGGGGATTTTTTCTGGTTAAATACAGATAATTTTGATGCAACAGGAGTGTTCAAAGTGCATCCACTTTGCTTATTTAAAGCATTGACAAAAACTAGGACACTGATAAAACTTCCAATCGTGCCATCTTATGAAGAAAGTTATTGCTTCTTTTTCGTCTCATCTATTGTTTCATAAATCCTGTATATATTCCATTTCAATATTCCTAATCCTTTCAAACCTTTTCAGTCTGTTTCTCGTAGATCTTTCAAATAAGACTTCTTTAAAATGTCTTCCTGTTCATTTTCTAAAGATCACTCTTCACAATGAAGTGATCTAGTTCTTTATACTGTAGATATCAATTTTCACAAGCCTAACTTTGGGGTAAAGAGCTCAAGCCATTTTCTTTTTGGTTGAACCTCTTAATATAGAATGAAATGTTCAAACAACAATACTTACAAGTGTAAAAAAAAAATGTTGTTTTTAAAGATTGTTTGTAAAAAGAATTAAACTTTGGCTTGTTACGACTGCCTTCATATGTTTTCATTTTTATGTTGGCTTAAAAATGCATGTCAGTGCATGTATATAGTATAGCAAGTGACTATCATTGAAAGTAATCAAAATTATTAGTTAAAAAAGATTTTAATAGTTTGAAAACTTGATTTCCAGGAACAGTTGTTAAAAAAAAAAGAAATCACTTGTGTAGCTGTAATAAAACTGAAATGAGTTTCTTCTATGGTTTTTAATGCTTTTTTTTTTTTTTTTTTCCACATCCAGTTATCACAGTACAATGCTAGACTTAACTATTTCTCTAAATTTTCATGTATTTTTTTCTGATGACTATCAAGATACTATCCACTGAATTTATGAATGCAAATAACCCAAAACAGCAACAACAGCCCTTCTATTGTGATTTATTTACCTTCAAGCTGTTGCATGTGGTGATTGAAGGTCTCTTTTCATTTGATTAATTCATGCAAACCAAAACTTAGATTTTCTTGAGGTTTTTATTTACTTTTTATTTTCATAACATCTGCTTTCTAGCCCACATACCAATACATACAGCTCTTGAATCCTCTCATGACAAAGATTTCTTCAGTTGCCATAAAATTAGGCTTAACTAGATGGGCCACTGTTCATCTCTGTATGCTGCCAACATTTGCTCTGTTCACTTGGTTGGCAAAGTATATAGGCACTTAATTTCCTAGCAGTAATTTTTTTTTTTTTTTTTTTTTTTTTTTTTTTTTTTTTTTTTTTTTAGCAGTTCTAAGATTTTTATATCCCTGAAGATTCTCATGGTGCCTGTTGTAAAAATATAGTTTTAATATTTTTATGCTTTTTTTGCATCTGAATAAAACTAGTTTTGACTGAGATCATTTTTAGTGAATTTTTCCATTTAAATTTTCTCAGTTCTTTTAAAGAGTAATTTTCTTACAGCATTTTCACACAATGATTATAAATTTAATTTTCATATCAATAAATAAGTGAAAATTTAAATGCTATCCTTTCAAGTAATATTGAGAAATGTGCAAATATATTTGGCAATATTTTTTTTTCAATCCAGATAAGTTATGTGCTTTCTAGCAATACTTTGAACAGTTCTATTAATTCAAGCATTGTGAATACCATTGCAGTAGCAGCTAATTTAAATCTACTGCAGAGAAAGTTTATAATTCCTATTTGCTTATCTACTTATAAATGAACTTAAATGTTTAAATTTCAAGCTCTGGGTCCAGGTTTCTTGACTCCTCCCTTTATCTTCTGTGTGTAAGTCTTAAGGCATGTCTTTTGTGACCAAGCCGTGTACAGAATGTCTTCAGTTCTTTTCCTGAAAAGAAATATGCTTTTAATAATAGTAAACTGATAAATAATTTAGCACTTGTGCTTCTTGACATGACTACTAGTCTCAAGTCTATTATTATGATAGCCTTAGGTTGAGTTTCATCTTGATCATTACTTAAGTAGCAACAAAGAATAAGTACACATATTTCCTGTTACTTTCTTTTCTTAAAAAAACAAAACATTATTGCTGTTCACTGACAAGACATTGTAACTTTCTAATTCTTTTATAAAGAATGTTGTAACTCATTTTTTTTTCCTTGCTTCTGGAAGAGGAAGGTGAAAACTGGTTATCATAAACTGACCTAATGGGATTTTATGGTTGACAGTTAAGCTGTTTTACTTATTCCTTTTACTAGTATTGACTACTTCATGTTGAATGCGATTTAGTGCATTGTGACCCTTAATTCTATTCAAAATGTAATCATTGTATTCTACTGAAATGCAACCAAGCTGACAGAGAAACTGAAATTTTTGAAGGTATTTTGCTGGTTATCTTAAACTTTTCCCCTTGGTTTCTTTAATCTGCATTAATAACACTCTACTAAGTTTGTGAGACTCTCAATGAAATGGAGAGAAAAAAATTGTACTAGCTCACAGCTTCTACTGACTGCAACCTATTATTAGATGCTCTAAACGTGTGAATGAAAATGTGAACTAGATAATTTCCATTTGCATATTTTTCCCACCTTTCTAACTTGTAAATTTTTTGTATTGAATGTTTAAGTGAAGTGTACAGATTCTCCATTGTCATTCTTCTCACTCACAATGAGAATTTTATTCTGAATTTTAGATTCTTGAACTTGATACAAAATTTTTTTGATTTCCAATAGATATCACTGTGCAAAATATTCATATTTATAGCAGCTCTCCTCAAGCTTTTCATTAAAAGTACAACTTGTATAAATCAGATACCATAAACTATAAAATATCCTGAAATGAATACTTATTAGAGAATAAGAAAAAAAAAAATCTTGAATTTTGAGTTGTCTCTTATCCATGTTCAATAACTTCTTAGATTTACTCTTTGTAAATCCTCAAAATGCATCTGTTTTGCAATCTTTTCCACCTTAACAATTACTCTCTTTAAAATGCAAGTCAAACGGTACAATGGTTTTGCTATTGGTAATTGCTACATTGCAATTTGTTACATTGATATTGTCATCTACTAATGGTTCTTATAGACTGATGTTTGCTTTTTGACAGATAATTTTTTTTTTTTTTTTCCCCTCATAGATATAAACTTGAAGTGATTTTCTTCTCTTTTATATATTTAAATCTACACATGGCTTATAAATTGGTTAATAGATTTTTCATTATTATGGTAATTTTTGTTTTTCTCTTTTGAGAAGGCGGCTGTTACCTATAAACTTGTGTTACTTTTGTGTATTTTTAAGTTAACATTCCAGGAATCTGTTCATACATTCTAATTGCAACTAAGATTATTTTTTTAAATTTGGAGACAAATTATTTTAATCTTAAATTGTTTTATTAAGTGCAATATACAAACAAATTTATGCATATTATGTATATCATAAACACACTTATATACAAGGATGTAATATTTTCACTGTATAATGATATCACTACTGAATTAAGTGCCTTGACAAGGTATAGGATTATGTTTGTTTCTTTTTTGTTAGACTTAATTATCATTACCTGAGTTGTGGCTACATGAGCATAATGTCTGTGCTTTTGTGTGAATTGCTGATATCAAATTATGTATCTCCCTTTTTCTGACTGACAGTTGTTTTCTAGCTCCCACTTAGTTAAGCATGTATATCTCTAGCGTATTTGTTGGATTTCATGTTTTCTAAGTTTGGAAAAAAAAAAGGTTTGTTTTTGAAATGATGAAACTCTACTTGGTTGGACAAGTATAGTTTCTGTCTGAACAAGTCCCTACTTGATGGGGACAGTGTAGAGAAAAAGCCTCCACCTTGTGTGAACTGACCCTTCCCTTCCTGCAATGCCAGCAGTTCCCTTTCATTTGTTACCCTCCACAAACCCCCTTATCCTTATACAAAGGGTACAAGTATATTATATCTCTTGTTTACCTACTTATAATAACAGTGGAGTCTATTTTGCAATTTGTTATTGGCTTTAATGACTGTTAGTGTGTCATAAATATTTAAACTGGTGTCTGATTATTATAGATTTTAAATTTGCAAAATACTAAAATGCTGTTTGATTTCAAATTTTGAGTATGATTTTTTTTTTTTTTTTGCTTTTGCTTTTGATTGCATTTAAGTACCTCCTGTTAAAATTTTTTTCAACACTGCTTCATTATTTACAAGAATCAAATTACCTTTCTTAATTTATTTTCTTGATTTTTCTTTTGATCTTATTGCTAGCTGTCTTTGGTCAAGTTATTGTCTAATCAATTTACAGACTAAGTTTTACCAAATTTATTTTGAATCCTGAAAGTTACAAGATAGATACTATTAGGTTGGTGCAAAAATAATGACGTAATAATGTCGTTTTTTGACATATTTTTTAACGTAAAAAAAAACTACATTATTACGTCATTATTTTTGCACCAACCTAATATATTGATAGACATCTTTGGTTATATAGTCTTAAATGTCATGTCTACATGTGTTAAAAAGATGTTGGTACATAATCAATTAACAACCCAGTGAAAGTTGCTTTTCCTCTTAACAAATGTTTTAAACTGGTAAAAATAAGGTATTTTGATAATTTTTTTTTTTTTTTTTTTAAGTAGTGAATATATTCAGTTTGACTTTGAGAGCATTATGACAACACTTCCATGCTTTAATTGTATAATATAAGCATATAAAGAAAATTTTATTACACATTGAAACATTAGCAGTGTCACACCATTAACGTACTACAATATTTTTGAATTTTTTAATACAAATAAGTAATTTGCAATTATTTATAAAAGTTTAATGTTACATGTGTTAATATTTAGTATTAAGCATTTAGAAATTGTTGTTTTTGGTCTTTTTACACTGGCAGTGATTGAAGGCAGTTCGTAGATGGTGAGGAGGCACGGTGGAATAATGGATAGTGGCTTGGATTGAGGAATCAGAGAACCAAGTTCAAATTCCTGTTGAATCCATTGCATTCACTTATGTGTTAATACCCTTGGGAAAGCTCTTCTCCCCCAGCTATGGGTAAATAGCAGACTAGATTCTATAGCCTTGGATGGCAACTGGTCTGCCACAGAAAGAAATGGCAACCTACTGTGGAGAAAAAAAGATTGTATTGAAAGATACATGATTGCCTAAGCATGTATCACGCATGGCACATAACTGACTGAAGTTCATGATTATCCTGGAGCAGTTGACTGATGAGAAATTTGACTGATACCATATATTAAAAAAATAAACAATCTTTGTCCTAAATGGTTAAAGTGATAAGAACAAACCTCTTATTGATTTGGCTTAAGAATATTTACTTGGCTTATGTGGATCAAATAATGTTTGGGTTAATATTAATATGCAAGAATGATATGAAATTCTTGTTTGCAAATACAATTCCATCAACAGGCAGTAATGAAGATCTTGAAACCTAATTCTGTAAAAATTCAAATTTGTTGATTAATGAAAAAATATAATATAAGCAATATCAACATGTCTATCAGTTATTGTTCTGATTTGGTATTTGGGAAGAGGTTGAGTTGACTGTTACAAGTTTGTACATGTGTTTTTACTTGGCAGTGTTTCTCTTTCTTATCCTACTTCCAAATTATGGTTATAAAGCTATCCTTAATTGCTTGTCTTTTTTTTTTTTTTTTTTACTTTCCCTAACCCTTCATTCTTGGTATCTACAAACCAACATGGACTTTGTGTATGCTACATATGCTTTTGCAGCATATCTCTTTTTTTCTAACATATTTTCTTTCTTCACAGATATTATGATCAGCTTGTTACCATTGAGAATAAATTGCCAGTGTCAGAAAATCAGGTGTGTTCATTTTCTTTGAACTTTTGTTTACATAATATCTGTATAAATGCATATATAAACATAACTAATGTATTTGTGTTAGACGTTTTTTTCTTTTTCTCTTGTGTTTTTGAGAAGTTTTGTCTAATGTTGTAGCTGGATCATTCTAGAGAAAAATGACTGGATTTTAGATCAAAATATTTTTGCTCGATTCAAAAATACGTTCTTTTAAACACCAGAAACTTTTTTGTTTAATAGGATCTATATTTTTACTCAAGATTTCTTCCAAAAGTGAAATAATTTTCTTGTGTAAAAAAAACAAAAAAAAACAAAAAAAACTGAGACCTAATTTTCCTCTTTTTACATTATAAAATTTATCTTGATAATCTTGTCAAATACTTTAATCTGTAACTTAGATTTTTTTTTTCTGTCTACTTCTACTTCATTTATAAATCCTTTATACCTGCTTCTTTTTGTATAAAACCTTTAGGGATTACACAATTTTGTAACAAAACTTAAAATACATCCTAAAGGATAAATACTAACTTTTCTGAAAGCATAATTAACTTTCGTAATTGATACCTGGATTTAATTGATACCTGGATTTAGTTTCCATTCTCCATTGTTATGACCTTGTAAAATCTCAGGAAATATATACTTTTTGGAGAGGAAGCTGCTAAGGTTCTTTTTATTTGAATGTTCAAATGCTGTTTTTTTTGTTTTGTTTTTTTTTTTATGTTCTGAAAATAAAGAATTGTTTTTTAAATTTTGATGTTTCATTATTTTGAAGAACTAATAAATATGTATCAACATTTTTATCATTTTTATTCATGCATTTAATAAACTACCAAGTGCCAAATTAGTCACTGGGAAGACTGTTAAGTTGTTTTAGACTTGCCAAATTTTTATTTAATTATTTATCTTCTATTTTATTTATATATATATATATATATATATATATATATATATAAAAACAAACTCCTATCTTCAAAAATGTTTAAATAGTAAATATCTGAAAAGATGTAAGGATTGCTCAATTCTTTTGGAATTTAAAAAAAGAATCTATCCAAGACTTTTAAGAAAAAGCTCAGTGTCAATAAATACAATTGGCCAAGCAACTTGTAACCAGCCCTCACCCTGATTGCTAGTGTCTGTTTCTGGTACCCAAAATATTTGCATTTCTTTGCTTACATTTGCCGCCTTTAGAAAGCTCTTTGTGCTCCATCTTCAAGGACTCTTTGGCCTATTTAATGCAGAAAGAAATTATTGAAATGTAATCTTTTATTGCTATATCCAACTTACTTTAAAAAGCAGTTAAAGTGGAGTGGTGAATAAGAAAATAATAATATCAGTTCTAATGATATAGTTTGGAATAAGCTTTATATATATATATATATATATATATATATATATATATATATATTAGATGCATATTGACAATTTTCAAACTTTTTATTTATTTTTAATTTTTGGTACCAAAAATGTCTGGTGCTACCAGAACACATGTGTAGGGTGGGATTCTAGTTGCTGAGTGGCTGAGAAGTGGCAGCCACAGCCTCAAGAGGATCATATGTTCTTTCCAGTTTCTTAACATGCCCCTGCTCTCAAAGTCTGTCCTCTTTCCTTCCCCACTTCTTTCTCTTTGGTGTCTGCTGAAGATTGAATTTGCTCCAGCTTTTCAGTTAACCCAGATATTAAGGAAGAAAAGAAAAACCTGGCTCCAACTGATTTAAAGTTATCAAAATATTTACATCCTTGACTACATTAATGAGAGAAGGCACAATCAATGCAATGCCTTGTACTATATGTTGTCAATGCTTTTATTTAGGAAAAAGATAACTTGTCACTATACAAAATCTATGGTACTATTCCTGAAGTCTTTGTTCTAAGTATTCTAGATTTCTTTATTTTTGTTTGTTTTTAAATGTTAGCTAATGCTTGGTTATATGTTCTTTGTTTTTAAATAATTTTAATCCTTGGAAAATTTGAATTAGCTACATCAGTATCATTTCGAAAATATTAATGCTACTCGAGGAGTTTTTGATCAAAATCTTTTAATAAAAATTCTTAAAATTGCAGCATTTTAATTTTAAACATTTTCAGGATAAAATTCAGTATTTTATTTTTGGTATTAAATTTTCTTTTCTGGCAAATTTCAAATTCTTACAATTCCTGATGTACATTTGTCAAGAAAAAAATATTTTGTGCTTTTCCTTTATATCTTAGAATAAGTTTTTCAAAACAATGAATTAGATTTAATTGTAGGTTTTTACAGTTGAATATTGATTTGAATGGATTTCACTGTCTTGTTTAGGGAGCTAATACTCAAGATTCACATGACATGATGTTCAAGGCATTTGTCTCCACTTGCATTTTAAATGTTAATAATTCTTTGAAGTTTTTCTTGTCTTCTACTTGAACAAATATTAATCTCTTCTTGCTTTCAAAGTAAATCAACTCCTGTACACTTGTCTTATATATAAATATAAGACAAGTGTACAAGAGTTGAATATGTCAGTTTTAATTTTTGAAGAACTGTCACAATCCTTTTGAAAATGCAGAGAAAAATATGCTACATAATTTGAATTTCTTCGGACAGTTTCATTAATATTCACTGAGCGCTGACTTTAACTTTTCTATTTTCTTTAGATCAGAGTTCAGTTTAAATGGAGAGATGCATTTGACAAAGAATCTTTATTCTCTGGCAGAAGAACCCTTGGTAAATATCTTTTTACATTTTTACCAGTGCAATTTCTAGATAACCTTCAAATTTCTTTTTTCAACATGATACCTGAATATCTGATATAATTGAATAAAAGTGTTTTTTTTTTTTTTTGTATGTTTGTTTGTTTTTTTTGTTTGTTTTTTTTTTTTTTTTTTATAACTTTGAATGGATTGTTAAAAAACTTTTAAAATTTATCATTAACTTTGTTTTTGAAAAACATCGAGGTAACTTGTGAGTATTGTTTGTATAGCTTAAGTAAATAATGTCATAACTGGTATTTAAAAGTAAATTTGAAGATAACTAAATAACTCTTAGGTTGATGTAATTCACCAGTTTTCCCTATAATACCACGTCAACACTCTTGAATTACTTCAAGCAAATTCAAGATTTCTATTACAATTATTTTGTAATGTTGTATTTCATTACTTATATTTTTTTATTCCCTTTCAGCTATTGCATCAGGCTTGTATGAGAAGGTGTGCATACTGTTCAATATTGCTGCCTTGCAAAGTCAAATTGCAGCCACACAAAACCACGACAGTGATGAAGGACTTAAAGTATCAGTCAGGCTATTCCAGGTAAGTTCTTTTGACTTAGAGATCAATGTTGCTTGATTCATTGTGGAACTAGAACCTGCATATTCTTACAGTGTAACATTCACTCAGTATATATCCCTTCATTTTTATTTTTTTCCTTAAACAAATCAAGATGTTCTTTCTGACACTGTTTTCATTCTTTATTTAAAGCTTTTACTTGTTTTTATTGATTAACTCCTGTTGAATTTGTTCAGCTGTGTTTTTTCTTTATGCCCACTGGGTCAAATGAATAGAAAGAAAGAAAAAAATCCTGAGCCCAAAATGATTATCAGCCTTTTATTTTGATAATTGTAAAATGCATCTGTTAAAACTGAACAATTTCCTTATTGGCTCAAATAGGATAATACATTACCAGGTGTTATAGAATGTATAGGAGTTGTAGAAAATTTGCAAACAAACAAATACTTGCCAGTTTTAATATTAACACATTGGACTGACAGAAGCCTGTTAGGAAACTAAGTAGGACATTTCATCTTGTCCAATTCAAGCACTGAGACAAAAATGTCTGCACCTAAAGCAGTGTTTCTCAACCTTTATTACTTCAAGACCTACTTGTAGAATAACTAAAACGCTAGGGCAAATTTTAAATTTTAATAAGGAGAAAATAGTCATGAAATTTAAAAATATAAAATTTTGGTTTAGCATTCACAAAAAAGATTAGTGGTACAGTTTACATTTTAAGGGATTTATGAAGAATCTATTTTTACTTGGGACAATAATGATTGATTTAAATCCCTTCTGGAAATCATAAGGGAAAGGATTATCCACTCCTTAAAAATTAAGGAATTTAGTATCCAGTTTAAAATATCAAATGACAACTTGAATTAGACATGAAAGTCATGTGCTTTGTGTCTCTAACTTTATAAAAATAATTCATAAATTACTTTTCTGTTAGCTTAAGGCGCAAATGGTTACCTTTCAAGGTACATTAGTGTGTCTGGGCACACAGGTTGAGAAATGCTGGCCTAAAGCCTAGTACAAGCCATATTTATAATGGGAATAAATAGCCTTTCAGAATTGCTTACTTATAGTTTTAAGTCTTTATTTGGCCAATGAAACATGTATTTTCTTAATAAAGTGAAATTGTTATCTAATGTAAATTATGACTTAAGATATTTATATATTGATCAAATTTTTGCTATTCCAGTAACAGAAAATGCATTTTAGTAGAAAGTTATAAGTTATGATTGGAGGGGAAGTAAATGAAAGCAACAGATGTTATCGCTTGTTAAATAATAGCAGATTATGAGAATTTAGGCAAACTAATTTATCCTTTCTCTTATGTTGTAACTGAGTTATCAAAAACAACACTATAAAACCAGAATTGGTTAACAAGTTTATTACCTTTTGCTACATGTAGAATAGAAACTAGGGAAGAGAATGTTTAGACATGAATGACTGTTTTCAGCAAAAGCTACTGCTACTATTCTTGATGTAGGAGTATTTTTATATCTTTCATCCAACAGTAGTCCAAACTTGTAGGGGAATATTCTCCCTCACAACATCTTGGAAAGAAGAAAGGGGTCAATTAATGGTTGTGGAAATGTTGTGATCAATTTATCCTTTTTTAACTTTAAATGTTTCTACATTATTTAAATTTTATACAATGTATTTTATTTTCATGTTCTAAATTTCTACAGCCTTGTATGATAATCTTGCATCTGTCAATGTAAAAGTATTTTGTGAAGAAAAACCTTCCTTTCAAGGATACATACATTTGACTGAAAAGTTCTCAAGCCTGACCAAATATCACTTTTAATTCATTCTGGGCCAGGCTGAGAACTTTTCAGCATCTCTTCATGTCAAATAGCATTTAAGCCAGAAAGTTTTGCATTCAGTCCACTCAATTATGATCATTGTTATAAAAAAATTAAAAAAAGAAATCTGATCTTTTAAGGTTGAAAATTCATAGGTGATATTTTTCATGTATTCTTCATGCAATGTCTCTGGCAGGCTATGAGACCGAAGTTAAAGGCATTCTAAATATTCTACTCCAGGTGGCACTTTCATCAACCCTATTCACAACACATTTACTTCCTTTGGTAAAATTATTAGCTTGAGTATCAGGTATTGGAATGTTGTTGGCTAAAGAATTTGAATCCTATTTCCTTTTCTTGAATGATAGGTTTGTTTATCATCTGATTTACACTCCTCTCCAGTCTATTGAACAGGAGTATAGGTTTATTCCTTGTTTCCTGTTTGGGATTAGGTTTCCAGTTCTTTCTAAAGCCCTTCCTTTCTCTTTCACTTCTGGTGGCCCCATCCTCTTCATGGCATTATCACCTTGTTGGGGATGGTGCCTCTTGCTCTGTAACCCTTTACCTCAAGTAGCTCTTGGGCCTTGTACAGAGTGAACCTCATTGTTAAAAATTAAATTTGTAAATTTATTATATTGATAATAATTGAGTTTTACTTTTCTCTATTAATATTAAAATGAATTGAAGAGGTTTTTAACTGTTGTGAGCCTGTTGAATAATGGATACAACTACACCCTTGTTAAAAACAATGTTGTTTGTTTTCTAGAAAACTAAAACCGATTAAAACTGTTTTCTTTGTCAACAACTGTAGGTAATCAAGAGGGTAACCAAAAAAATATTTTGCTTTCTTTTCATACATAATGTCAATATTTAAAAAAAAATTCCATCCAATGAATTTTGTTCAATTTTACATTTCTCAATTATAAAATCACTGTTGCTATTTAATAACATATCAAAGGTGTCCATGTAGCATAATCATTTTCGAACATTAAAAACTTGTTCATTTACTAATAAATGAACAGAAGTCTTTTGAAAATGATTTTTAATAGATTTTGCAATCTAAGTCTCCAGTGTATAAGCAAAATATTTAAGTTTTATTCCAATTTTTTCTAGTTTTGGGAATGTCTTCTACATTTTCTTATGAAGCTTCAGCTAAAATTTTTATTTATACTTGCTAATTTAAATATAGTGTGGTTGGCTTAAAAATGGAAAAAGGAATTTCCTTTTTTTTTTTTTTTTTTTTTTCTCACAAAATTTTAATAAATAAATACATAAAATTTTGTTTTCCAATCGTCGTCTGATTGGGATAAGGATTATTGAGATAAACTTAACCTGTCAAGTTTCAGGTATTTTTATAGACACATAACCTTGTTTTCAAAAGTATGGCAGCACCTAATTAACTGAATGATTGTTGAATATCTCTGAGATACCCATCAATACCTTATCTGCCAAAACTTCCATTTTTAAAGTTTTATATTAAAGTTTTTTTTGTTTTGTTTTTTTAATGATTTTTTTTTTTAATGATTTTTTTAAATTTATTTTTAAATACAAACTTTCTATTGTCTTCAATTATATAATTTTCAGTTAAAATGAATCAATACAAAATTATATACAATGGATTTTTTCTCTTCTAAAAAAAAAAAAAAAAAAAATTGAAAACAGCTGTTAAACTTGTCTTTATAGTCAGACTTAGAACTTGAGTAACATCAATTTCTGGAACAGGCACTTTACCCTTAATAACCATTTATTGATTAGATGATTGCATAAGTATTGTTTTGACTAATGTACTTGAATAACTATTTTGTTTTTTGTCTGCTTGTCTCTCTCTTCTCTCTCTTCTCTCTCCTAGTACATTTCAAATTTTAATCCAAATAATGTATTCCACAGTTAAGGTAGTCTCAATTTAAACATTGTCAGTTGAATCTAACATTAGAAATAAAAACTTAGATTTTTTTTGATTTTTTTTTTTTTTAATTGTTGATTCTGTACACTTGGTAGGGATGGGGAAGCTAATGAATGCTAAGGCTGTTTAGATGTTTATAAGATTGAAACTGTTCAATCTTACCATGTATTTAAAATGTACTTCATTAAAACTTAATTGTGTTCCCCAACTGTCAAGTTTTGTAATTGTTTAAAATATTTAAAACTTTTCAGCAATCAGCTGGTATTTTTGGTCACCTGAAAGACATTGTCTTATCCCACATCCAGCAAGACCCAACTCCAGACTTGAATCCTGACACCTTAGCTGCTATCAGTGCCCTAATGTTGGCCCAGGCTCAGGAGAGCTTCTATCGGAAAGCCACAGCAGGTAAATCTTTGATGTATGTATGTTGTGTGCGTGAACATGTGTTTAAATATTTTTAGATGTTTTCAAAACATTTTGTCTTTGTAATTTTCGTGTTGTTGGTTGTCAACAACTTTATTTACTTTTTCTCCTATTCTCATCAGATAAAATGAAGGAAGCAATGATTGCCAAGTTGGCGTATCAGTGCTCTGATCTCTATGCTGATGCCATGAAACTGTTGCAGCTGCAAACAATTAAAGAGCTTTGGCCAAGAGTAAGTTAACATTCTTTTACTTTTTTTTTTTCTCAGCAACATTTTTTAAGACAACTTCTAATAACTGAAGTCTGTACCAAAAGAATATATGACTCCTGGACACTGATCTATATTGATTCATATTGAATCCAGATTTTCAGTTCTTTGTCAAATATTCTTTTCCTTTCTCTTCAGGAATGGATCCCAGTGGCTGTAATGAAGCAGGCTGCATTTCATGCCCTGGCAGAATATTATCAAAGTGTTGTTGCTCAACAGAAAAAGTTATATGGAGAAGAAATTGCCAGATTGCAGGTAAGCAATTTACCTGATTCTATTCTGAATGTTTTTTTGTTTTTTTTTTTCTTTCCCCTTTTTTTTTCTTTTCCCTTTTTTTTTTCTTTTCCCTTTTTTTTTTCTTTTCCCTTTTTTTTTTCTTTTCCCTTTTTTTTTTCTTTTCCCTTTTTTTTTTCTTTTCCCTTTTTTTTTCTTTTCCCTTTTTTTTTTCTTTTCCCTTTTTTTTTTCTTTTCCCTTTTTTTTTTCTTTTCCCTTTTTTTTTTCTTTTCCCTTTTTTTTTTCTTTTCCCTTTTTTTTTTCTTTTCCCTTTTTTTTTTTCTTTTCCCTTTTTTTTTTTCTTTTCCCTTTTTTTTTTCTTTTCCCTTTTAAATCTCTACTTGTAAGTTTTATCCTTTATAGAAACTTAGTTACTGTAGTCTATATTCTCCAATAGGACAAGAATTGCATTTCTGAAACTGCTTAATTTCCTCATGACAGCCCTTTCAGTAAATTTCTCATTTCTAATTGGTAATGCAGAATTGACTGAACATGTAAGCAATTCCAGTTTTAGAGAAAATGGAACTAAAAAGGACATTTATACTTATCAAGAAGACATAGTTGAAATTTCTAGGGCACATAATAATGAAAGGAAGAGGCAAGAGGGACAGAGGAACATGGGTAGCAAAGCAAGGCTGAGGAGAGATAACAAAAAGATCAATTTTATTAATAGCTACAAAGGAGAGGACATTGTAGAGAGCCATGATCACTAATGTCCTGAAGGGATATGGCATATAAGAGAAAAAGAATGCAGATATCCTGATTATCCATCAAAGACTGATTTGCAGCTATTTTATTCAAATGTTCCTAAGTGACAAGAGCTTATTTGTCAAAGGAGAATCTCATTCAAGTAGATGTTCTTGAACAAGAAAATCCAAATTGCTCAAATCAAATAGAAATTTGTTTTAGTATACTTGGTTATTTCCAAATCGAGGACATTCTTACTCCTGTTGAGGAACCTTTCTCTTATTGGCCATGTCTTCCGAGGTGTATTCATAGTTACCATGCTTGAGCAATTGTGAGTGGGTGTATTTAACCTTAGTTGGGGTTTGGAATTCAAAGTTGTCCTTCTCAACCAGTTGCTACTCAAGTTTATACCCATAGCTGGGAGGAGAAGAGATGGATTCGTATCTCTCCCAAGGATATTTTTTGGCTATTTATGTACATCTAAATAACCTTTTTTTATGCTTGTCTTAGAAGATTAGGGAATTGGTAATTTATTTAATGTCCTAATTGTGCCAATGTCTAAAAGAAATCTTAATTTGTGAAGTTTTGGATCATTTGACTTCAAAGGAAATTAACATCTGACTAAAGTAGGTCCATTTACCTAGAGTTTACAAGAGCTGAAATTCTGTTATGGTAAAAATATATCTGCAAACATTTTTCCTATATGTATGTATGTATGCCTGTTTTTATGTGCTGAAATAGAAATTTTAGTTATACCTATATATTAAGCAGATTATTGTACCCCCTCATGATTTATTATTAGTTCTTACATTTTCAGAATGATAGTTGTGTTTCTTCCTTTCAGCATGCAGATGAACTAATGAAGGCTTCCCAAACAAGAGGAAGTGGAAGCTTCTGCTTCCGTGCTGAACACAACCGAATCTTGCGTGCTCTTGAAGCAGCCAAAAAGGATAATGACTTTATTTATCATGACAAGGTTCCAGACACCAAATCCTTGCCGCCAATTGGAAAAGCTCCAGTGGCAAAACCTATTTTCCCTTCTTCCCCTTTGAGTTCTAACTTTATAGGTAAATACAATTTTAAGTTTGTTTAATTCTTTATCCTGTTTTTAAATAATTAAGATAAATGTCATTATACACACACACACACACACAGACATATATATATATATATATATATATATATATATATATATATATATATATATATATATATATATATAATTTATTTTACTCTGCTAAAATTGTTACTAGAAGTACATGGGAAAATTTCAGTTTTCCTTTTTGAATTTTGAAGTTAATGATTGTATAAGTTCCTGGCAAGTTCTACAACAATTAAAATATCTGTAGAAATTCCCCTATCACATTAAATATTTGAGCTTAATAACTATTGTAACAAAATATTGTAATAACAATCCTAATTATAAATGCTGGTCATTATTTTAAATACTTTTCTCTTTTAGTACTACTTTATAATTGCTCTCATCTTTTGAAATAAATTATTAAAATGGACAGTTTAAAATTGAAAATCACTTTTTGTCCCATAAAAATAAGTTTGCAGAGAAACAATTCTGAATAAGCTTTGTAGGCTTTTGTCAAACTTTCATTACTTTATTTTTATTTTTTTCCATTTTCTCCAGAATATTTGAATCCTTTCCAGAATGTTTTAACTCGTATACAGTTCTTTGTTAGAAAACTTTAAATAAGCTAACTGTCCAAATTGAAATTGGCGGTTGTATGACATAACTTTGTCGGCTAGCAACAAATGTTTTTTTGTTATCTTTTATTGCACAATGCATGGGAATTTGACACAAAGCTAGGGCCTATCCTTTATATAGTCAGACACACATGACTACTATCTTCACTTACTATCATTGTTATTGATAAAAAAAAAAAAAATGATTTAGCTGTTTTACATAAACTAATGGCTTTCTATTGGGTCAAGGTTTTTATTGGTACAAAATCATTCAAATAACTGAATATTTCTTTTAATAACAACTTATTTATACTCATGTTTAAAGCTATTTGCTATATACAAAACTGAACTGGATTAAAATTTAAATTATCCTTTAAAAATTTAGGGTGTATTATGCAGGTTCTAGCAACCTCCACCCTTGTGTGTGTGTGTGTGTGTGTGTGTGTTTTCTCTCTCTCTCTCTTTCTAGCACTGGTACTTCCAATATCATTAAATATTTACATGTACCATTTTCACTTCAACTTCTGCTTTAATATTTTATTAATGCAACTATTTCAAAGAATTTCTTGACTGAATGAAAATGTGCACTCCCTTTTGAACCTACAACATGGAAAATATGACATCTCCCAAAACCTTGCACGTGTATATATATATATATATATATATATATATATATACACACACACACACCTACTTTCTTTTACAGTAGGCTGATGAAAGAAGTTAGAACCAAAATAACAATAATAATAATAAAATACTGAATGTAATTAGGCCTTTAGACTTTGATCAGCCTACTATATCTATATATTAATAAAGTCTCTCAGAGGACAAAATATGTCAGCTAACATTAGTATTTCCTCTTGTCTTTTTATTCATTTTGTTCCTTTACAGATGCACATTATCTGAAAATAATTTACACACGTAAATATATAAATTGCACATAAAGTGCTGGTGTTATTGAAACAGAGCTATAAAGTATATATATATATATATAATGCTTAAATATACTTAATTTCATCAAACATAAAATTTTGGTTTGTTTGATTATTGCCATGTGTATAAAATTTTAAATAGCATCAAACTGAGTCACAAAAACACACACACACACACACACACACACATATATATATATATATATATATATATATATATATATATATATATATATATAATAATAAATTGTTTGGCATTTTCATTATTTAAATTTACATTGAGGACTTTTTATTCATATAACCGTTTTTGACACTTAATTTTTCTTTTTCTTTTTTTTTTTAATTGAAAAAAAAAATATATATATATATATATATATGCTTTGATCTTCTATTGATTAATCATTTCCAGCTTGTTGATGATCTTTTACTAGTGCTGTATTTTATCTCTACATTTAATTATTCTCCAACACTATCATTTTCTCCATTACAAGGTTTTATTGGTCTTCACTGTTGTCTCCCACCATCTCCAATTTTTTTCATGCTGAAATCTGTCAGCTTATCTCCCTATTTCCCATCACATTTATGCAGGTATTGTTCAGTGACACCCATTTTCACCTGAATTGTCACAGCTTATACTGCTTGTATTATTAGCAAGGTTTTTTTTCTAACCCTGTCTCTCACCACTACACACACACACACCCTAGTAGGGTGTCACACCAACAATGATGGTGTTAGGTAGTCTTTCCTTGAATTGGGAAGTTGTAGATTTTGACCCACTTTTAAATATGTAGGCTGTTCATTGAGTATTTTTGATTTTACTTCAGTTTTAAGATTAGTAAGAATCTTACTATGCTAATCAAGTCTGAAATTATTCTTTTAAAATCTCCTCTTGTGCAAAATAATTTTGATATAGTTTTAAGAATTCTATTTTATTCAATCAAAAATTTATGCAGGTTGAGTACTTGTAAATTATTTACAATAATATGCAATATTTTAATTAAATCCACCATCATACTAGAATAAACACTAGATTTTCTTTGCTTTTATTATGTAATAAATATAACTACAAATTCTTAATAACTTGCAAGGAATTTCAGACAAATTGGAGAGGAGTTATCATGGTTTACAAGCAGACTATTATCCTTATCTTTGTTATATCACAAGGTTTTGAAATGATTAATGCATTGATTCATGAATTTAGTGACATAGCAAGTAGGAGTTCAATCCCTTAGCCAGGTAGTGCAGACTTAGACGCAATAGAAACTAAATGAGCAGTACTAAATAAGAACTAGACAAAATAGAGAATGCGAACCATGTATCTTCGTAGATTAAATAAAGAGTTCAACTTGAAATTTATTTGAAGTTTACCCGGACTGACAAGCACCTAATTTAGGCCAGAGCGTACAATGGCCAAAATGTTGGGATAATAACAACAAAGATGAGGACAATAGCCTGCATATAAATAATTGAAATGAAGATTCTATACTAAATATTTGCCACTATATGCAATTGCTAGCAGAAGATTGGTTATTAGTGTAGGTTGGTTTATATTGATATTCTAACATTTAAATTTTATTACTGATCTTGTTCTTTAGACCTCTTAAATATCTGAAGACAGAGTTTTGTTAGCAAAGTAATATCCTGTAATGACAATCTATTTGCAGATCTCTTTGAGAAATTAGTTCCATTGCCTGTGCATGAAGCAATGGTTAGCTTTGAGAATCGGAAGAATCAAATAATCAACCAAGAATGTGGTCGCTTAAAGGAGGCTACACAACTGCTGAATGGGTATGAATGCATTTTAATTAAATCTTCATTGGTTAATGAGACCAGTTACTTTCAATTTTATACTATAAATCTGTACACTTGTTTGGACAATGCATACTTTGTAAAGGCAAGAATCCTTTTAATTTTGTTTTTGATGAAGTAGGTACTCTTTTTTTGATTGTTGCTTTTAATTTGTTTGCGTTTACATCATTTCCATTTCCATATTTCAACTTCCATGTAGTCATAAATCTGAAAAATTGTGATTTCTAAGTATCTATGAAATTCAGAAAGATAAGTACTCTGTCTTAAACCATACACACAGAACCTTTTAAAAATTGCCTATTCCTAAGACATGTCTCTTTTAATTTGTTCATGTACAAATCGATGAAATATTTTTTATTTCTTAAATGTGGAATTTTATTTTTAAAAGTGTACTAGCCTCACTCAACCTTCCTGCTGCTATTGAAGACCTGTCTGGTGACAGTGTTCCCACATCACTGTTAGAGAAGGCTCAACAGCTGAGAGATGGTGGAGGGGTTACTGCCCTTAACAAAATGATGCAAGACTTGCCTGAATTATTGGAACGTAATAGGGAGATCCTAAATGAAGTAAGTGGATATATACCAAATTGCTTTGACTTTTAGCAATTGTTCGAAATTGTTTAATTTGTAACTTTTGGGTTGATGCTCTAATCATCAAGCTACACTTCATTAACTGAATTGTGCTAATTGTAAAATCTTATATAAAATGACATAACAATGCCATGACAAAGTTTACCACGTATTAGGTAAATAATTTTCATTGAGTCATAAGTAATTTCCGTTTTTAAGAATTGCAATGATGGCTGCATTATTCTAGATACTAATGATTTATGGCAGTTAATAAATTTAGAGTATACTAATGTATGACCATGTTCAATGCATAAAAGGTAGTGGATTGACTAGGATAAATCTTCACATGACCCCAAAAGCTGATCACCATGAAAGATAGGTAATGTGCATGTGATGGGATCATTGGATATTATTCATTTGGAGTTTTTAACATGCAATGAAACACTATAAATGCACATTTATACCTCCAGCAGCTACAACCTGTCCATAAAAACTTGATCAAAAACTCTATGCATTCGTCAGTAGGAAAAATGCTTGTCTTCTCCATGATAGCACAAGGTTGTATACAGCAAGAATAACACGGCAAAAAAATATTAGAACTCGTTTGGTTTGTTCCACCCAACCTTTCATATTCACCTGACTTTGCAACAACTGATTATTACTTTATTAGTTTTTTTTCTTTGTTTACTGCAAATCATTCTGATGGGGAAAACCATATTCAAGGGTTTGTTGAAAACATTTTTACATCAAAACCCCATGAAATTTTATTCAAAAGGTATTGAAAAACTGACTGGTAAGTCGTAACAAGTCATTGCAAATAATAGTGATTAAATAAAATGTAGCTGCACTTTATTTTTTGAAGAATAAAGTTCATAAACAATAAACAGAAACTATTTATGATTCCACTTTTAATAATTTAAGGTTTTCTCCTTCAGCCTTAAAAGAATAAGTTAATAAAATGATCCTCATAATTTAAGTTTCATGGAAAGTAATTGTTTTTGTGAGTATTTGTTTTCTTGTAAATGAATGTTGAGACTTTAAATCATTTAACAATAATTTAAGACTGTCTTCTTTCACATAGATAATTTTGAAGGTACTCAAGAGAAAACCGAAATAACTTTGTATAAGGTTTCTCGTTTTTTTTTCTTTCTTTTTTTTTTCTTTTTTTTTTCTTTTTTTTTTCTTTCTTTTTTTTTTCTTTTTTTTTTCTTTCTTTTTTTTTTCTTTTTTTTTTCTTTCTTTTTTTTTTCTTTTTTTTTTCTTTTTTTTTTCTTTCTTTTTTTTTCTTTTTTTTTTCTTTTTTTTTTTCTTTTTTTTTTTCTTTTTTTTTTCTTTCTTTTTTTTTTCTCAGCAGATTTTTATCTTTCTAATATTGTTACATGCCATATTTTCTTGTTTATAATAAGATTTGAACAAAAATTAAAACCGTCTTGGTTAAGACAATAAACTACGTCCAACATGCAAGGCCTCTGATCAGGAGGTTTTGAGGAACGTGGAACCACCTCTTAATTGCTGATGTTCCCAGGTCCACCCTGACCCAGGGTGATAGCATCTGTTAGGGTCCTAGCTATGGCCAAATAGTTACCCCCCCCCCCAACTCGGATCAAAACACTATAAAAGTGTAAAAATGGGTTCTATTACCAGCAATACATTTTTAAAAAAACAAATATTACCAGCAATACATTTTTGAAAAAACAAATATTACCAACAATGAAAATTTTCAGTATTTACATTAGTTGGACTATTGTCCTCATCTTTGTCGCCATATTTGTCACAACGTTTAAATATAGACAGACAACGAAAATTTTGTTGGCATTAAGCAACCCATTGAGGTTGATATGCCAAAATACAAACCAAACCAAAAATTAAAAGGCAAGAAGGGTGTTCATATTATACACAAGTACAGGTTTCAGTATTTTTTATTCAGCTTAAGAAAACCTTATTTGAAACAGAAAGATTGCAAATACTCTCGGTTATCACAATAAATAATAAAACACAAAATACAGGTGTTAACAATTTACAAAAGGTATTTGATACATCTACAATATTTATTTCTCTCTTCATTCTTAATGAAAGACAATATTTTTATTTCTTATTTTCATAGTTTATTAATATATAGAAATCTAATAGTTATATCAAATAGAAAAGCACGATAAGCTAACTCCTTAAGATTTATTACCACACATTTAATTTACTACATAAAAAAACAGTGAAGCCAAGGCTGTTGCATTGGATATCTTGAAAGTTTTTGACATGGTTTGGCATTCAGGTCTTCTCTATAAGCTGAAATGTTGCGGTGTTTCTGGACACTTTTTTTTTTTTTTTTTTTTTTTTTAACTGATCCAGTCTTTCCAATCAAATTGTGAAATGAGTTATCGTGAATGACCATTCGTCTATATCCTTTTGTACTAATACAGATGTCCCCCAAGACTCTATCTTTGGTCTTACTCTATTTTTAATTTTCATTAATGATCTTCCTGATGACATCAGCTCTCTATTTGGTATCTATGCTGATGACACGACAATTTACTCCTGTCTCAATAGTAAGGCTTATCAGTCTGACAGGGTCAAAATGATAGCCACTGTTCAAAACAACCAAGTCCGTAGTTAACTGGGGCAAATGATGGCTTGTTAATTTTAATGTCTCCAAAACTAAACTTCTCTCCATTAATCATCTGAGAGACCCCTTGCTGCCTTCCATCAGTTTGGCTGATGTTATCCTCCATAACTTATGCCTTTTCTGGCTCACATTCTCTGCTGATATGAAGTGCAAAGACAATATTGAATCCATTGCTAGGTCAGCTGCTAAGAAAGTCTATTCACTATGTTGGTAAGACAATTTTCTCTCTTGAATCTATCTTACCTTTAAGTCTACTATTTGTTCATACTTAGAATATTGCTGGTCCAGTGCTTCTGCTATTTACCTTGAGATCTTTGATAAGATTAAAAAAAGAATCTGCAATATTATTGGTCCTGATCTGGTGGCTCAGCTCCAGTCACTGCTGTTGCCTCTGTCTTCATAAATATTTCCATGGTAATTGTTCAAATGAGCTCTTTGCTATCGTACCTAAAGTTTTTGAATTTAAGTGCAGCACTAGACTCGTGTTGATATCTCATCACTTTACAGTTAAGCTGGCTAGATGTAGCCGTATGTTCTATGCAAACAGTTTCTTCTCTCATATGTCTTGCTTATGGAACTCTATTCTGGCTCCATGCTTTCCAGCCAACTTGAATCAGTGAAAATTTAAATGTCAATCACTATCTACTGTCCTCCTGATTACTCTCTTCTCTTTCTGCTCATCATTGTTTCTGTTTTTAATTCTTCCACACCCTGTAACCCCTTGTGTTTTAGTGGCATTATTGCCTTGCTTGGGGTGATTCAGATTAAAAAAAAGAAAAAAGTCTAGTTTTCCCCCAAAATTTGAAAATAATTTTCAAAACTGAAATTAAAAGAAACCTGCAAAAGCTAAATACATTTATTTCTATTTTTAATGTCATGAAAAATTAAATATTTTAGTGAAACATGTACAACATTGAGATTTTAATGGATAATATGGTATAACTTTAAAAAAACATAGGGATCTACTGTACTATAGGTATAATAATACTCAAGGATGTAATTTATTCCCTGTTTTTTTTACTTCAGAAACATGGAATTGTATTATACACAAGAAAATATGATAACTGTTTGTAAAAGATTTTTTTCTAACATTTCTAAAACATTTTCTTTAATTCAGTCGAGTAAGATGTTAGATGAAGAAGCCAACTGTGACTCTCAATTAAGAGAACAATTTAAGGAAAGGTGGACAAGAACTCCTTCCCAGAAATTGACTGGGCCCATGAGAAGTGAAGCTACCAAATATCGGCAAATCTTAAACAATGCCATCCAGGCAGACAAGATTGTGCAGGAAAAGTTTAACAAGCACAAAGAAGCAATTATGCTGCTGACAAAACCAGAGGTAAGATTATATAACCATACCAAGTACCTTTTTGAACAGCATTTTTGGTAGATTAACAGAAAATTAATGAGATGTGACAGTTTTTGTATTTTTCCCCAATACCTTGTTAACCCTGTACATCTTTATCTTTAAATTTTTTTTTAAATGATTATATATTCTAGAATTTGTTTAATTTAAACCTTTTGTTCTGATGTTGTAACAAGAAGCTTAATAAAATAACTTGAGTAATGAGTAATTTAAGTTCTGAAATTTCTGTAAAGTCATTATTCCAGAACTATCATAACCCAAATCCCAAACCTTTAATTTCAGGAAGAGCTTCGATCTGCTTTGCCCTCTGCTAATCCAACAGCTGCCCTTAAGGACAGCAGTGTTGTTCAAGAATTGCGCAAATTAATGGAAGAGGTTGAAACTATCAAAGCTGAGAGAGAAGTTACAGAGAAAGAGATCAGAGATGCTACATTTGATATGTGTAAGTAGATGTAAATTCTATGCTAATAGTTTATTTTCTCAGACTTATTTTCAGCTTCTACCTTTCCAATCAATTTGGATCTTCAAAAATCTAAATGCTCTGTCAGTTGTTACATTCTGTCCTAATTCCTGTTCTTTTATTGTTCTTGCTCTTTAATGTTTTTATTTTTATTTATACTCTTTCATACTCGGTAACCCCTTGTGTCTTAGTGGCTTTATTGCCTTGCTTGGAGTGAAATGATTGGGGGGAGGGAGATTTGGCACTCATACTATTTTACTTTTCTTTTTTTCTTCTTTCTTTCCAAAATAATGGTTTTCCTGTTTTACTATTGGTCACTCAATACATGGCGCAAGAGCCAATCAAGATAGAGGGTTACTAAATGAGCTGATTGTAAAGACATACAAGGAGGGAACAAGAAGTTCATATTATAAGGATATTTAGAACAGTTGACTCTAGACTTGAAGAGGATAAAATTGTAGTGATCTGGAGAAACTATCTGAACTTCCTGCTTACCACTGAAATATAAAGGGAATGAGAATGACACGTGAATGTTGCCTGGCAGGTTTTCAATAGGAAGGTCTGAGCTTGTGGAACCAAGGAATATAGTTCACCCAAACATATGCCATGAATCACATAGCAAGAGGCTTGCAACATTCTGTCTGGTGGGGAAGGGGTTTTAGAGTGGAAATCAATTCATCACCCATTAGGCTGCACAAACATTTCTGCACGCTTTTCAAAGCTGGTAAGTGAGGATTGGATAGCTCCAGCCAAAATATGGTAGCAATATTCCATTTTTGGTTTGATTTGACTCTTAAAGATAGAGCATGACAGGAGTCAGGTACTTTCTGGAGTGGTACAAGGAACCAAACATTTTTCCAGCACATTTAGCAATGGATTGGATATATGAGTTCCAGTTGAGGTCCTGAGTGAGCTTAAGTCCCCAATAAAAGCTCTAGGCAAGGAACTGCATTTAGAGTACATGGCTATCAGTTTTTTTTAAATTAGAAAAATGCTTGGTTTCAGTCATGTAGTCTTTGTTTTATTATATATATATATTCACAATCAGTTTGTATTGCTTTGTACTTATAAAAGCAATGCCTTTTAAGACATATGTATATTACTCAATGAATTTTGCCAAATCATTTATACTTAGCTTCCATTTGAGTTCAGTTTTCTACTTCCACAAGTAAATAAAAATAATCCTTCATATCAAAAACTGCAAACACAATTTCATGGACTTGTCTGCAAGTGATCCTCTGATGGCATGGTGTGGGGTTGTTGGCTGAAGCTCACCACAACTTTACTATTAACTAGGTTGCATCTATTGATCCATTCCCCTTGGCTTCTAATGCAAAGTATTGAAAATGCCAGGATAATGTGATTAATTTATTAGGTTGGTGCAAAAATAACGACGTAATAATGTCGTTTTTTGACGTTAAAAAATACGTCAAAAAACGACATTATTACGTCATTTTTGCACCAACCTAATAAATCTTTTTATGAGGGAATGTTGAAAAGTTCTTAGACCAAACAAGAAGTCCTTCTACCACCCAAATATTTGTTTGGTCAGAGTTTAGGGAGAGAGTTGGGCCAAGAACTTCCCAGCACATTTTCTTGGAGATTATATCTAAGTTTGTGCTCCTTTTTTTTTTTTTTTTTTTTCTTTTTTTTTTTTCACCCCCCTGACATTTCAAATGAATTTATTTATTTTATTTTTTTTTCATCTTCAAATAGCAAGCAAATTCATGCATGCAATGGCTCAAGATGGTCTCATTAATGAGGAATCTCTTGCTGTACCAGAACTCAATAAATATTTCGGTCCTCTGCTTGGGCAAGTTTCTGATAGTGTCAGTCGACAAGAGGCAATCTTGAATAAAATACAGGTATGGGAAAATGCTTCTCTTCCACCTGCTAAACTTAAACTTGTTCAGTATCTTATAAATACTTAAAACTGACTTATTAACTGATGCTATTTTTTTTCTTAGTTCATTTTCTATAAAGCTTTTATTTAAAACAAAAACGTTTGTATCATGCAAACTTTTCAAAGCAGTAATGTTACTGAATTTGTGTGGCTGTTGAATGTTTACAATCAAATTATTTTTTGCAATGTTATTATAAGCTATTGGAATAGAATTCTGTTTCTTTTCAGAAAGCATGAATAGAAAAGTTTGATCTAGGAAATCTCCAATTATGACTTAATGTATGTCATTAAAGATGTCAAAGGATTTATTTACATTGCAGCTTCTTGCAAGACTATTGTAAATCTTAATTCTCTTTAACTTTTAATGATGACATTCTCATTTCAGACTGCCAATTCAGAGTTTTGTAAAGCAAAAGCCTCAAACCAGTCAGCTGGCAAAAGAGAAGCCATGCTTAAAGACCTTGCTGCAGGCTTTGATATGTATATTGAATTAACAGACAACCTCAAAGAAGGCACAAAGGTAACATTATTTGTGTTGAGATCTTATTCCAGAAGCATTTATAATTCTAAAGAATTTTCTGCTTTTTTACGAAAAAGTCTTTTCTATAACATTCTCTGTAATGGTTAATTCAATTTTAAAAAACTGTTTTTAAACTATAGTTTTCCATAAGATTTTACCAGGGTTGTTATTTTTTTTTTTTTTTTACTTTTCAGTTTTACAATGATCTTACGCCATTATTGTTAAGGCTTCAAAACAAAATATCAGATTTTTGTTTTGCCCGTAAAACTGAAAAAGAGGAACTTTTAGCTGACCTTTCAAAGGATATTGTAAACCAACCCACACAACAGCCACCTCAAGCTCCTAAATACCAACAAAGTAAGTTTCATTAATTTATTCCTCAATCTGTAAATTTTCTTCTTTTTAGGTATGCTTTCTAATTGTACAAAATGATGTTTTTTATTTGAATTTGGAGAAGAAAGTTGAAGATTGCTGGATTCTACTAGTTATCACACAATATTTTTTGGTTACAAAATAGTCTTTCACTGAATATTTCGTTTTAGATATTTTGTAAAGAATTTGGTAGTGAACTTGTCCGTAATGTTCACTTTCAAATATGTCAGTTGGTTTTACCAATCATCAGGTGACAGCCCCAAATCAATAGAAAATCTGAATATTTTATTTTTTCATATAATGCACAAAATACTAGGCTAACATTTTTGAACCTGTATATTTCTCTGCTTGAAACTGATATTTTATTGTTTTATGATCTAATTAAAAAAAAAAAAAAAAAAAAATCAGTGAATTGACGTTTTTAAAACTTTATTACATTACTTGATGATTGTAAAACTAATTGAATTATACCACAAAGGATCAGTGTATTATTAAAAAAAATCACATTTGAAACCAGTTATCCAATCTTGAGTCTTGTTTTCATAAATATCAACTACAATTTCCCTCTCACTTATTCCCCATTACATCAGGATAAAGAAAAAAGCAACAAGGATCTAATATGTGCTTGTGAATTGACAATTTCTTGTTTCTCTTTTTACTCCTCTTGTTCTTTTCGTGCTGCAAGGAAAACGTTCTGGTAATTCCTTAAAATCCTTTGCAAATTTGCTTTCATTTGCCCAACCCATTTTTTATTGTACAATATTTGTCAATGTTGTTTAGTTCTTCACTGTGATGTATAAATTGTCTTATGTTTGGAGAGAAATTTTTTAGAAATAAAAATGAAAAATGATTTTGAAAATGCATGTGTAGAATATTGCATAGCCTAGAAAGATTGTTTTCTCAAAGCAAATTTTTGAACTTGTAAATTCTAAATTAATTCTTGATTGTTAAGACTCTGTTTGACCAGAAATGTTGAAAAATTTTATCTTCGTTATCGATAAAATCTAATGTATTTAATAACTGCAAAATTCTATAGCAAAATCAAATCGTTAGTCTAGTGCTTTTGATACAAACTTTACAAAAAACATAATGAAATCATTTTTACCCCTTTGAAAAATGGAACAGTCCACTGATAATTTATCAGGGGAGATAATGCATAATAAAATTTATATAGCTGTTGTCTGAGTAAATGTCTATGGAAATAGCTTGTTAAAAAATAAAGTTATTGATTCATTCAGTCTCTGTAAATTATTGAAACTAAGTATGATGATTACTGGCTACCAATGCTGTTTTGAATCTAAAACAATTTTTATGTTCTTATATATTTTGCTATTAAAGTTCTCTACTTCCCCTGAAAAACAGAACCATTAATAAAAGGTTATATTATAAAATTTATATATATATATATATATATATATATATATATATATATACACCTTTTATAATATTAATTTGATACATCAAATAAATCCATTATATTGCTAAATTTATTTTCCTTTGAATTGAACTGTTCAAAAATTTTAAAAGAATCTTTTAAGAGAAAGAAGTATGACAAAGTGGCAAAAGATTTTATGTGATGCATTTCATTCTTTAGAACTTCATTGGACAAAACACAATTTTTTTTTTTTTTTTTTTCCCATTTCATCATACGTCTTTCCCCTAAAATTGTTTTTGATATATAAAAAATTTATATATTGTTATCCCATAATAGAATCTATAAAAGGGTATAATTTCTAGATTATTATATTTTGAACTGTGCATGTTGTGTTGTAAAGGTTTTTGTAATGAATTAAAAATATTTATTATAACATGCTTGCAATTTTATTCAATAATCTTTAGTAATTTCCATGTTACAAAATACAGGTTTACTTGCGTGTTGTTTGAAAACACATTTTGGGATAAATTTTTAAAAAAATTAAAGATTCTTAATTGATCTAATCAATAAGAATTCTTAATATTAAATCCAATGTAATGTTAGTATTTTCAATGTAATAAGATTTTATTGTCAATTCATTATTTCATGTACTTTTAATTTTAGAATAGTTTTGAAGAGATTGTTATGGTGGGGAAGGAGATAGTAAAAAGTTCTCAGCCTGACCCACTTCCAAAATCTGTCCAAATGACCAAACCTAAAAAGTCACTTGGGAAAGGGTTTTTGGTCAAGCAGATAACAAAGTGTGATGTATGGTCTTAAAAAAAAAAAAAATTGTTTATATAACAAAAGAAATATCATTTTTTTTCTACTGTTAAGCAGTTTACAATGTTAGTAGTATTATTATAGATAGTTTAGCATTAAAGAAGTAATTGAACTGATTTATATAAAATCTATATGATAAAATGATATTAGCATTTTGTCAATTTTTACTCAGTTTATACTTTTGCAGTATTGACTGCTCAGATTACCCTTTTTAGGTATGTATATATTATCAATCTTGAATTTTACTCGGATTGGATATCGATGTAAGTCTATCAAGCAAAAGGCAAGGAAGGATAGCGGACACACATAGATAAAGAAAAATGTGGTCATTGTACATTTTTTAAAAGATTGTTAGTGTCAAGAAACCTTTCAATAATGTAATATATTTTCCTCTCGACTTGATTTGGTTTCAAACCAATTCTTGGGAATCTACTCATTTTTTCTCTTAATGACAGGATGATTCAACAATCTTTTTAAAAGAAAAAAAAAAGTTAAATCAGCTTAAAATTCTTTCATGGTTTATTGAAAATTTTTATTGAGGTTTTTAAATACCCTACATAGGTATACAGTCTGATAGAAATGATTTTTGATGTCATGATTAAGAGGAAAAGAAAGAATATTCCTTGTGAAAATTTCTCTGCATCTATTTTCTATACCTAATTCTAACTGTTATGTATGACCCAATAAGACTGAAAGTAGATGGACAGGCACTTTTCCTCTCTACCCCATTTTACTGTTGGCTAGTTTTTAGTTCAATGTTGTGTCAAGTTGTGTGTTCTATTTCTTTTGCAGACAGCACATTGAATACATCTGACAAAAAGACCCCACCACCACGACCACCTCCACCCACTGTTAGTCAGGCATACACACCATCAGCTCCCCCCTCTATTCCATCTACTAGTGAGCCTACTGCACCAGGTAAATGCTATAACAGTCGGATCCAGCCTTCTTCTTTTACCTTTTTCTGCCCCCCACCCCCCAAAAAACTGCAGCACTAACATCAGCCACCTCTGATGTTTATATTAGTAATGGTAATGGGAAAGAAAAAAATATCTTCCTTCTGGTCTTCCTTCATAATTCCATTCAAATTTGTTTTGTTTTTTTTAGTTGGTACCTATTGCAAAATGTCATTAATTATATCAACAATTCCAACACAAGTTTTGCAAAATTATCAAACTAATAAAGAACTCTTATATTAGCAACATTTTCACTTTGAAATGATTTAGTAATAATGCAATTTGGTATCATCTAAAAAATAACCTTACTCCTTCCCTTATGTTTACTAACAGTAGTTTTACACACAGTTTTGACTAATATCATTAACTTTTCAGCTTAAAATATATCTTTATTTTAAGACGCACCTAAACAAGTTGCATTTTATAGAATTAGATCTTAAACTTCACTCTCATGGTCATCCACAACTTCAAGCTCTGATGAAATTTCATAGAATTATTTAACCTGGGATAGACAACAGGTTTGTTCATAGCTTGTGTAAACTAATCTCAAAATTGATCTTTGATTTTAAATGAGATGTGGATGGAAGCCAGTTTCAGATTTTGTTTAAATCAAGAAGCTTTACAGCACATTAAGCATCTTAGCAGCAACAAAAACAAGTTCAAAGAACTTTTTTTTTTTTTTTTTATCAGTCTATATTTCTGAGATGAGGTAATTGTAACTATTTGCACTATTTACATTGTTTAGTCACCTGGCTTGGTGGATAAAATTGTTGGTTGAAGTAATCCAATGACTTGACCCCAAAGTGTTGTGAATTCAATACCTGGCCACAGCAGAGGTGAACAAAAACTTAGAAAGTTGAGTTACTAAAGAGAAATAACTGAAACTGAGATATTCAGAAAAGGCATGGCACGTGGAACTAGAACAATCCACCCTGGTGGACAAAATAAAGGGTTCGGTTTGAAATACCAATGTATATCACATGAAGAAGGCCGGAGTGTACAATGGCTGAAACATATTGAATATGACACTAAAGATGAGGACAATACTCCTAACAATGTAAATAGTATAATCTTTTTTTTTTCCTCGCTTTTTGATATCAACCTTAGGTAAAATAAAATTATCCTAAAAACTTTGCTTTCATCCTGGTTCCACTTGTATTAGTGCATACTGACTGATAATCAAAAATGCTAATCCTTCCTCAGTTTTCTCCTTTTTAACATTATTTATTTACCTTTAAACACCACCTTTTCTCATAAACACTTGCTATTGAAACAGCCTCATCACAGTTTCTTTAAAAGAACTTTCACTGTTATGCACTTTTATATTAACAATTTTTATCTTTGCCAATTATTTCCCTTGTGTGGAAACTGCATGCCAATATTCATGAATACAGGTAAGTTGGCATTTGGGACAGATTTGTCTCCCCCCCACTCTTTTGTGTTGGCGAATACTTTTTATTTTGGGCTTAGAATATGCATTTTGAATTTGTATATATATATTTTTTTTTTTTTTAAATTATATGAATGTTTTAAGGTTTTGCATGTTTTTATGACAATAAGCAGGAAATTTTTATCTTGCAAAAATGAATTTGCTAAATGTCAGAGAATATTCTGAAAATTAAACACTTCATTGTTTTGCTAATTTGCTTATCTATATATATATATATATATATATATATATTTATTTATTTATTTATTTTTTTATTTTTTTTAAAACAGGTCTTGTAATATCTAGTATTTTCATATTTTTTGGTTCAGGAATGATCTGCTTGTATGAAATTGAACAATTAGTCAAAAGTATTATTTGCATAGGACAAAATCTATGCTTGTTTCTCTTAAACAAATTATATGAAGGTCGTGCAAAATATTGTATTAAAATTAAGCTTTTCTAAGCCATTGAAATTCAACATGTAGTTGAGTAAATGTAAATTGTCTAATTGTTGTAACTATATGATGTTGTTAACTCTCAAGCGTGGAATTCTTTAGAAATTCCAGAGAGAATTTCTATAAATATTAAATTTACTTTCTTTGAATATATTTTTTTCTTGACAAGGATAAATTTCTTATCCTTATTTGTTATATATGAACTTCAGTTATTTGTATTTGCCTATGGTATGTTTCTGCTTTGGAGTAGTTAATATTGAATTTAATTAAAACTAGATTTATTCCCAATTTTCTAATAGTGTGGCTTTACATTAATCTTATAAAGACCAAAAATCTTTACTAAGTAATTTTTCAGTTACACAAATCATTAAGAAAGGCTTACTTTGAAGAGAATTTCCATTCTAAGAGATTGAAATGAGTTGTCTTGTATAATTTTGTCGTTAGGGTGTTGAGCTTTTTGTTACATGAAATTATGAAAATATCATTGATTACAAACTCTTGATGTGCTTTTCTTGCTGTCAGGTCTAAAAATATTATGGCCTTGTTTCCCCAAACCCTTTCATTCATGCAATCCCCATATATATTTCTCTCAGTACCTCAACTGATTTGCTGGAAAAAAAAAAAAAAAAAAAAAAAAAAATTCCTAAATTAGCCAAAAACTAAGTTTTATTGTAAAAAAAAAAAAAAAAAAAAAACTGTATTAAGAAGAAAGAACAAAGTATTTTTTTGAATACATAAATTTTTTAATCCTTTTTATAACATTCGAATTTTGAATTAAAAATCTAGTTTTTCTTGCATCAGTGGATACACTATAAATTAGCATAGCAAATTTTAGTGTCTTTTTTGCAGATAAGACATTATTTAATTAGAAAATCTTTTAATTGCTTTTGTGAATAATGTACGAGAACATTGCCTTAAGAAAAAATTTTCAAGGAATAACTAATTTTTACAGGATATGTTTTCATTTTGTTTATGGTTTTAATTAGAATAATTTATAAAGTTTTTAAATCTTTTTAAAATTAAGTTTTACTGGCCAAAAGGCTAGGAAAATATTGTTGAGTAAAAATTATATTTACTAATCATAAATCAAAAACGCTCATTACAATTTAAGATCACTCAGAATTTTAAAAAGAATTTTGATTTTTTTTTTTTTTTTTTTTTTCTTTTCTTTGCATATATCTACCGATTCTTTTTTTTTTTCTTTATATATATCTACCGATTCTTTTTTTCTTTATATGTATATACCGATACATGAAAAAAAAATGAGTGATAACTATAGTAAATTAAAAGCCAAAAAGTATCTAAAATTCATTAAAACATTAGTATGGAGGATATTTTCTTAAATTTTTAAGATTACTGGGTACTTAAAAATATATGAAAGTGTTCACGTTATATTCAATTATTTTTTTTACAGCTAAAGCCCCCATAGAACAACATTAAACATCAATCTGTCAAAAAACATCAACACCGTGCTCGTATAGGTCCTGGAAACCTTGAAAAGTCCTAGAAAATTGACAGGACACTTTCCAGGGCTTAAAAAGTCCTGGAAAAACAGCATTAGCCCAAAAGCTTCTTGAAAAGTCCTGGAATTGTCTAAATTGGGCTGTCTACACATCCTTTTTCCTCAATTCATAAAAGTCAAAATGGGGCAAATTCCAGAAATCTGCCTTTTTGTTTTTTACAAGCTAAAATTGTCCTTCAAGAAAAGCGTCTTTTTAGTGATCAGTAAATTTGGCAATTATTTCAAATGGTGGTTGTTTCCTTCATTAGAAAGAGTTCATGACCTCGTAGTTACTTCTGTATTTTCTCGTCTAGATGACCAGAAAGAATATGGAGGCGTATCTTCTAGCTGTTATCCTCTCACTGAACAGGAAAAACGAAGATAAAAGGTGTCAGTGACAAGTAAACATCAAAGATTTAATTAATTCCCATTTATTGAATTTGTAGATGAAAGGAAAATAATTATTTTACAGTAATAAAATACATTTTAGTAGAATCTAGAAAAATTTATCAGTTTTTTTTTGTCTTTTAATTTGAACAATGGAAGAAATGTTCTTCACATGTCAATTTCAAAAGTCCTTTTGATCTCTAGTCAGCAGTGGGTGAGTTCCTGCTAAAAAAAAAAAAAAACTTTTCCACATCCTGTGTCAGTGTGTATTTATGTGTAAACTACGATTGTCTAAATTTTTGCCAAAAGTAACAAGTTTGAGAATAAAGTTTGACTCAATGTAAATAAGGATGATAGAAAATCTGCCTGTGATTTGTCTTGGGTTAGAAAATGTGTCTTTGAAAAAAATAATGTTATTTTTAAATTTGCAGGCTGTTAATGACCTCCATCTCTAGATTTTTGTTTGTTTTTCACAAAAAAAAAAAAAAAGAAAAAGAAAATGATGAAATGTATTGAAACTTATTTGGCTTTTATTGCTTGACTTTAAAAGTTCAATGTGGCAACTCTGTTCCTTTTACTTTTGTATTACTGCCATAGATGGCTTGAAAATGTACAAACATATAAACGACTCTTAGACATTTGGCCAGATATTATCAAATTTGTGAACCTAAGAAAAAAGAAAAATGTCCCTAGACCAAGTACTTCTCTGCGGTGCTGTCAAATGTGAACATTTTATTTCCAGTGAAACTGCAGATTTTTGTGTCTGTTTCGAAAGACATTGAACCGTTTCTGATAAAATATCAGTGCTATAAACTGTTGTTCCTTTACTTTCAGATGTTTTTTTTTTCTAGCATGATCATGAAACTGTTAAGATCGATAAAGAAAGAGCACACTAAAAACATTTTGAATTTGTAAGGATTTTGTCAAACCCAAACATGCATAAAGATGCTGCACACATTGAATGTGGATTTCTGGCAAATTTATGCAAAAAAGGAAATGTGTCAACAAAAGATTTGTTTGTCTTTGTTGTAATTGTGCATGCAATGTTTGTCACCATCATTGAGAAACTTCTGCCAAATTCTCCTTAGATGCCCTCATGTAACTTGCATGGCTAAACTCTGGATCCATTTGTGAAAAAAAAAAATGCCACAGGAAACAGTTGAAAAAGATGTCTTTCTCACATGATGAACAGTAAACATGTCAGAAAGTCTGATTGTGATGACATCATCAGTTAGTACAAAGATTTTGAGGAGGAAATATTGCTTTCAAGAATTTCAGCATGCATAAAGACCATCTGGAGACTTTGTTCTGCTCTTCATTGTCTAGCAACAAAGAATTTCAAAAACTGGAAAGTTGTTTGCAGATTGCTGGTACTCTCTCATGGACAGAACTCTGTGGAGTGGTTTCTCAGTCAGTAAGGAAATTTTTATTGACAATATGAAACAGCCGGCCCTGGTCGCACAGTGCATTATCATAGACTATTTGGCCATAGTGGGAGGCACTGGGAACATTCCTGTGACTAAGGCTCTTCTCTGCAGTGCTTCCAACATCAGCTTGAGGCTAAGAAGAAAAAAAGCAGGAAGTAGCAGCTGGAGAAAAACGGAAATCCATTCTTATGGAAATTGAAGACCTGAAAACCAAAAACCACAATCTTGAAAGTTGCACACAAGATTTGCTAAAGTCAGCTGACAATGATGTGGAGAATGCTGAGCAGATTCAGAACTTCACACTTATTGCAAAGTCCAATGCCCTGTGAATATCTGCAAAGGAAAAATCTATAGAGATATCAAAATTGGAAGAGGAGCTGAATGCTAAACTAGATGAACTGAAAAAATGTTAACATCAATGTATTCTGTACAATGTGCAACAAAAGCCACAATTAGTAGGGGTAGCTAAAATGTGTCGTCTTTTTGTGAAAATTTCTATTTATTGTTTTCTTCATTAAAAACACTATACATAACTTCACAGGAAATGTGCAACAGTCAAGAATTTTTGTAATATTCACAAACTATGATTAGTCTAGATAACTGAAATGTGTAGCAGTAACAATTAATGTGTAATTCAAAATTTCCAAGTAGTAGAACTGTGTAGAATGTTAGACAAAATGTGTAACATAACCAGGACTGCATTCAGTTGTGTTTTAGCCTTTAACACTTGGATTTCTTCACTGCTTTCAACTTGATTCGTGTGACATGAATTATTGAGACCAGCTGTAGCTTTTCTTTGCACATCTCATTTGTCAAACTATTAAAAGATGAATTACAAACTTTTTTTTTTTTTTTTTTTTTTTTTTAAATTGATGACCATTCACTTTGTGTGTGCATGTGTACACACCCGTTTCAGTTCTTAAAACTTAACATAGTCCTGGAAAAGTCCTCGATATTTTTTTTTTTTTTTTTTTTTTTTGATCTGTGGGAACCCTGTCAACAGCTTAAACAGCTACTGCTGTTTTAAAAAATGTATTTCTGTGATATTTTAAACTAAATAGTATTTGTTTCAAATCAAGATTAATTATATCAAATTAGATTAATCGGTTAACATTCCTCAGTTTCAGATTATTTTATTTTGGAAAATTTTTTTAATAAAGAATTACATAGAAATGACTGAAGGCTAAAAATGGTGCTAAAGTTTTAGAAATTTTGAAACGCAAACTCAATTTAAATTAGTTTTGAAATAGAACAAAGTATTTTGCTTATTGGAAATATTAAATTTAATCTGTTTTGCTTAAATTAAAACTAAAATAAAAGCTTCAAGAAAGATTTTTAAAAATTCATTTTAAACCTTAGATATTGTGAATCTGTGGAGGTACCTACGTTTATCTATCTGTCCATCTACCCCAACCACCCCATGAACACATACATCTATTTCTTCACCCCCAGCCGTCCATCTCCCCCTCCCAATTCTTCCTGCTCCCACTGACTGTGCTGGTCCAGCTGTTTTCCCTCTTAGTAAGATTTACATTGGAGTTGAATATTCAGCAATGACCTGCTTCTCAGGTTTGTGTGCATCCTTTGCATATTGGTTTCTAATCAAACTTCATGGTTTCTTCTCAGATTAATCTTTTTCTCTATTAGTCTCCAATTTTATTTTGCCTCACTGGCTTTGCTTTCATTTTTTTATTTTTATTTATTTTATTTATTTATTTTTATTTTTATTTATTTTATTTATTTATTTTTATTTTTATTTTTATTTTATTTATTTATTTTTTTTTTTAAATTGCTCCTCCTCCTCCTTTCAACAGGTCAAGTAGGTGGCCCTCCTCCCTCAGGAGCATCTCCTCCTGTAGCCCCTGGTGGTGGGATCGCACCAGTTGCAGCCTCTGCCCCTGCCCCTCAGCCACAAGCAGGAGCTACATCATCTAATTCCGCACAACAGCCACCACCACCTTATTATGGTAAGGAAGACTGTTGGGTTACTAATCCCTAATTTGTGTTGTAGTATTGTGTCCTAGGCATCCAGACATGCACCTGTATTTCTAACTAAACCCCAGCATGGCACTTACCACTATCTTGTTTTCATTTCTTAATAACTTATTTCTCTTTACTGTCTTTTTCTTTTCTACTTTTTCTTTTTTTTCTTATGTTTTGAATTTACTCTCTCATCATTTAGTGACAGAATTCCTCTTTAATAGTTGATCTTGCTTTAGGACTGTTTAATTTTTTTTTTATTCATTTTATTTACTTATTTTGTTACCAATATTTGATATCACTTGACACTAATATTGTTCTGCCACAAAACACAAACATTTTTCTCTCTCACTCTTTCTCTGATCCTTTTAACACGTAGTTAAGCCTTAACCTATCCACCTGTGTCACTTTTTTTTTTCTCTACTTATTCTGTTTCATGAAGGACATTAACAGCAAAAACCTTAGATACCTTAAATGACTTGTGCTAATCAGAAGACTCAATTATTTCAGCACTTGTTTGAAATGGCTTATATTTAGCTCATTCAGCACCAAACAATATTATGTTCTTTCTTTGAACATTTACATCTGTTTTCTAATGATCTTATTGGGTCTCTGAAGGAATTTAATTGTAAATGAAAAACCTTGTTACTGAAAGTCTTAAAATAAGATTTCTGTTGGATTTGATAATTTTAAATAAATGTTATGTGCAGGCAATAGTTGAATAGTTCAGGAAGAATTTTTTTTTATTTTGAAAAATTAGCTTTTTACATTACTACTGAACTATCACCATTTAAATCTCGTACATAATTATCAAACTCTGAGATTGTTTAATGAACTGAAATTGTGTCTGCTGTCCAGATTCTAGAATATTAAATGTTCTTTATTTTCATCATGATAAATATCAAAGGCTCAATTTTGAGCTTTTCCATTATCTGGCAAATCATGACCTTTTCAGTCATCTTCTACCCACAATGAAGTTACATAGAAACAGTCTTGTCTCTGAAATAACAGGTTTATAGTTAAAATGATACTCAAGTATCATTTTAACTAAATCAAGTTTATAGAACTTTATAAGAGTGTTTTTGTTGACTTATTTCTCGTGTTGAATAAAACAAACTTGCTTTCAAACTGCTTCAAGCAAATGAAGCCATTATATGAAGTAGGGGAGATAACTAATTCTTTGTGACACTATAATTTATTAAAAGTACTTTTTATAATGTATTAAAAAAAATAAATACTTCCAACTTAAGGCTTTTGGTTAGAACTTTTCAAAATCTCCCCAACTCAAATTAATTTCAGTATTAGATTTTTTATAACACCAGATTTACTTTTTTGTTTTATCTGTTTTAATTTAACATTCTTTTCCAATTCTTTTTGGTATAACTTCTTTCTTGAACTGTTTAGACTGTGTTCTCTCATTTGGCTATAATTGTCTACTTTCTTTATCTTCAATCTTAAAATAATAGTTTGTATTCAAATTTAAAATGTATCGGATGCCTTCACTTCCCTTCTCACCTTCTCCACCCAGTATTTACACAAAGCAAATATTAACCTACTTTTTATCTCATTAGATTTTTAATATTTTGTTTTGGCTGAAAAATAGCCCTTTCAAATTTGAAAATATCTATCTTATTACGGTAAATGTTATATTTAGTGAATTTCAGTGGACTTTTTTGCAAATAGCATATCACAGTGCTGTCTATTCAAACACATGTTCTTGCTAAGCATAATGTTTTTTGTGATTTCCATTTGCATAATTATGTTCACTAAACAAATAGATTTCAGTATTGATCAATAACAGGTTTAATAAAATGTGTAATCAAATAAGACCATGTTCACTGTTCAGCAATAATAGAATTTCTGGAACAAGATAGAAAATTCAGACAAGTTTAACCTTCATGCCCACAAAAAAAAAAAAGGATTTTTTTTTTTTTTTTTTTTCTTCTTCCCTTGACTCTGCTATTATTTTAACTACCTTCACTCCTCAGCAATGTGTTTTTTTTAAAAAAATTAGAATTTTAATAAAACCCAAACATATAAAATGAATTTATATATTTTCTCTGTTCCTGAGAATTTACAACAAAAATATTATAAACTAAATATTTATTAGATTGTTTATTTACAAGAATAATTTTATATTTACAACATTCAAAAAAGGCAAACCAACAAATACAATATTTATCATTTACCAATTTATAAATAAATATGAAAATTTTTTTATTTATAAAAATTTACTAAATTATAAAAATATGTGAACCAACTATAATGAAATGCTTATTTACAATTTTATAAAGTTTGAATTGATTGGTAACAAGCTGTTTTGCCAAACATTCCAAAATTTGTCAGCTTTGTCAATTACTTTAGTCAAGTCCACTCTTCATTTAAGATTTCTAAATCAGTGAGCATTTGGCTGACAATAAATAATTTATTGGCAGATTTTCTAGGCATTTTGAGAAAAATTAGCAAAAAGTAGAAAGTGGGGTAATCTATAATTGTTGGAGTTTCAAATCTTGAATTTCTATTAATGAGGCATCCTTGATCACAATTATAAAAAAAAAAAATTGGAAAATTAAAACAAAAAGTAATCGAAGTATAAAATAATTTAAAAAAATGTATAATGTCTGGAAAAATACTTATTTAAATTTTCTTGTTCTGTTGTTCTTAGATATTTTCATAAAATTATGAATAAAAAAAAACTTAGTTTCATAATTATTAATTTAAAAGAAAGAAAAAAAAGTTAATAATATTGCATTGTAGTTGGCTCACATATTTTGAAAAATTTTTTAGAAACTTTGAATAAAAAGATTTCTTTTTAAATTTATTTCTTTATAAAATGATAAATAATATATATTGCATTGATTCACATATTTTTTATAATCTTGTAAATAAACATTTCCAAGGGTGTTTTTGTAGTATTTTGTAATAGTGGTGTCAAACTGTCCTTTTGAAACAGGCTTTTTTTTTTTTTTTTTTTTGCAGGCCTGAAAGTTAAACATTGCCAAAAAAATTTTAGCCACACAGAAAATCTTTTTTTTTTTTTTTTTTTTTTTTTTTTATGAATATAAATATTTTCAATCTTTTAAATTCATAGATGAGCTACTCTCGAACAAAACTTTTCCTCTTTCCTTAACATTTGTTAAATTACAAACTAATTTTTATTATTTTTATTTTTCTTCTCAGGTGGTCAGCAACCTCCGAACTGGAATGCTCCATATCCAGTGTATAACATGATGCCAATGCCTTCCGGGTACAACCCATGCAACCCTTACATGAGCTACTGCCCACCATCATTCCAAGGGTACCCACCGCAACCCCAATATCCCTACCCTGGACAGACCACCCAGTATCCTCCGCAACAAACATCTTTCCCTCCTCCTAATTATCCTGCTGGTTTTTCACAACAGCCTCAACAGTGGCCCTGAACAATCCAATTTCTATCTTTCTTTCTTTTTTTCTCTCTTCTTTTTCTCTCCTCTTTCTTTTCTCATTTGTTACTTTTCTCTTTTCTTAGTTCTTTTGGCACCCTTACTAAGTTGGATTCTATAGTTTTGTTATAAATCTTAAAAATTTACACAAATTAACTTTTGTGTATATGTAATATTGGGCCATTATTTGTTTAAGTCTCCCCACCCTTTTTTTGTTTATGAAAACATATATGCATTTATATAATCTTGATAATGCATCTTTAGTCTTATCTAACCTCTGTTGAAAGCTATAATTACATAATAAGCTATATTCAATGTTTAAATAATTTACAATCAGAAGCAAGCAATAATTTTTATTTTAAGTTCAGTTTTTGTTCTCAAGTGGCTGCATTAGAAGTGTAGTGGTTTTTTTTTTTTTTTAATATTTGAGGAAAAAAAAAATCTTATTTTATATATATATATATATATATATATATATATATATATATATATATATATATATATATATTTTATTTTATTTTTATTTTTTAAATCATTTTTTCTTCTATCTCCCCAAGTACTGTCTAAATTACCACTATTAACTCTCCAGGTAGGTGGGCATGGCTGCTCTGCAAAAAGCAAATCCATTAGCTCCATGTGTAAATTTAAAAAAAAATGCTTGGGTATGAGTTAAAAGGTCTTGGGCAGTTTTTTGTTTTGTTTTGGGTTTTTTTTTTCTCTCTGCACCCTACCCCCGACCCTGCAGTCAGTGTATTTATGGAGTTAAATGTCATAATAAATTTTATAAGTAGCATAATTTTCAGAATTGAAATTTGTCTTTAACAGTACCAAGAATTTTCACTTGCAGGTTTGGCTTGATTTTTCAGAGAGGGCGGCTAAAAAAGGGGGGTGGGGTTTCAATTCCTAGTGCTTGAGTTGAAGCTTTGTTGTAAAATAAGAAAACAAATTTTGTCCATATAGGTGGCCATTGTCGGCTTGATTCCTTGATTTCCAAAGATTTCTGCTTAAAGATTGCCAGATTTTTCTGTATTTTTTTCTGTAATTTGCAGAGAAATCTTTCTTTTGACTTTTTTTACCCATTAAAGTTAAAATGAAAAAAAAAAAAATTCCTCCTCCACTTGATCAAAATTGTAACTCTTTTGGAATCTTGGTTCCTCCCATTTAAAGCTTCTTCTTAATTAGATATGTGCATAATCTTTGGGCAGTGGAGAAATCTGAGGATTAACATTTGGGGTGAGAAGTGGCCAAAGCATTCCAAACTTTCTCTCTCCTGACTACATTGCTCTCTCCCATCCCACACTTCCTTGCTTATGATGACAAAAATGACAAGCACTTAAGTATATTTTTCCACCTTAATTTTTTTCTTTCTTGCTTTCTTCACTAGTTGTTTATTTTCATCTTCTCTTGCTAATAGATAGAATATAAAAGGTGCCACAATTGTAATTTCTAGATACTGCTGACCATGATCTCTGGAGATTACTAAACATTCCATTTGTCATTCTGGTTCTTTGTTTTCTTATTCTAGTGAGAAATCTCAATAATGGTAATTCCTGATTTTTGGCCAAGAATTGTTAGTTTGTGTTATTTCCATGTGGGGTTTTGTATGCTCAAGTTGTCCCTGTTGTTCAATTTCTAAGAAATGTTTCTACAAACTTTCTTCTTTCCCCTCCCACACCTTCTGTAATGTACAAAGATGTTTTGCTGTGTTTTTCAAGCTTTGACAGCAGCTCAAATGTTGCCAAAAGAACTCATCACTTTTCTTTCTTCACCTTACTTTCCCAAGTTTTATTTTTTATAAAGAATTTTTATTTTTTTTATTTATAGACTTTTTTTTTTTTTTTTACTTTATTGAATGCTAAGTCTGTGGTAGAAGAATACTTATTCTGCACTTTGCGTAGCTACCAAAAAATGAGTAATTTATTTTTTTAGTTTTTTTTTTTTTTTTTTTTTTTTTTTTTTTTTTTTTGTTATAAAGGAAAGACTGAGCAATTGCTTATGGATATTATGTTTAAAGTTGATTGTTAAAAAAAACCCAAAAATAATGGAAAGTTACTTTTTTTTTTTTTTTTTTTTTTTAAGTTCGCATACATACACATGAACACTGTATGTGAGACTGTCCTAAAAAAAAAAAAAAATGTAATTTACCAAGAAACCTAATGGGTGGGTGAGGTTCTGTTAATGTTTCTACAAAATTAAAGGATAAAAAAAAAATATCTATAGTTATCTTCCAAAGACTTCAACTTAAAAAAAATCCCAAAAAACATTTCTGCATTTTTAAAAAAAAATTCTGGCTTGGATTAAGTTAATTCTGTATCAGCATCTATTTATTTGAGCTAAACTGGAAAGTTTCCTCTTTCCCTGTCTGGTTGACATTTTGGCTGCTTTAAATTTTTGTTTCTAAATTGACTTGAGGTTAAAATTGTAACAATAATAAATTGATATATCCAAACTTGCTAAACTTTTCTTAAATGTTAGTTGCATGATTTATCTAATCTATAAAAACCTTGGCCGACCATTTTTTTTTTTTTTTTTTTTTTTTTTTTTTAAATCTATTGTCAATGCTATTTTAATTTCTAAATATTTAGAATTTTTTTTTTTTTTTTTTTTTTTTTTTTTTTTTTTTTGAGTTCTCACTTGCCTAAGGATTTTTAAATTTTCTTTCCCACTCCCTCGTTCATCCATTTAGAGAATATTGTGTACCCTAAACATGGGCATCAGACATGTTTTCTTTTTGTTTTCTTATTACTTCTTCTGTCCAACTATATTTCCCTATCCCTGTCAAACATTTTGGAGGTTAGCAGCAAAAACATTAGCATTAAGTGTGTTTTTTTTTTTTTTTGTTTTTGTTTTTTTCCCCCTTATACCCTGTCCCCCCCATCCTAAGCCCAGGTGGCTTAGAACTTTCCCTACACCACTTAGTAAATATTGTATCTTTTTTCTTACACACTAATTGGTGTATTGTGATCTAATAAGTAATGTGAAAAGTTACTTAATTTTTTTTAATTTTATTTATTAAAACCTTTTTATTAATATAATTGATTTCTAGTGAGAAAATAATTGTTCTGCTACCTCCTTTCACCCCCTAATTCCACAGTCCAAAATTTCCCCTGTTGCCCTCTCTCTTTTCTGGGTGGGGTGGGTCTCCTAATGCCACTCCTTCCAGGCAGCAGCTACAAGTGGAGGTTACTGGTGGATGGCAATGCTCATCTGGTTCTGAATTACCCATATTGTGACATTACTCCAGTTTGAGCCAATGAGCAGGCATCTAGACTTTGGGTAAGTCTTTCATACCCCCATGCCTAAAGTGGTTGGTCTACTGTGTATTTGCCAAACTGGCAATACTCAATGATATATAAATGGAGGTGACAACAGTCACATATCACGAATGCTGATAGGTCAAGCACAGTGCTTAGACCTTTTGAGATGACATTTGTTTTTGTTGTTGTTGTTTTTTTTTTTAACCCCCTGAATAAAACTTGCAACATTTGCTTTTTCTCTTATCTTCCAAACGCCCTAGCAAATTCCAAGGCATTTTTTTTTTTTTTTTTTTTTTTTTTTGTCAACCTCCACTGTGTCATGTTAGTATCTCTGTCATTTTGATGGAGCACTGTACAAAAGGAAAAGACTTTCAACCAAAACATATTTATCAGTTTGTAAATTACTCTACGTCAGGACAAGACCGTCGACAATTTTGTCTGCAGTCTGTGCTCTGTTCTATAATAAAGAAAAACAAAATCTACTAAATGACTATTTCTACTTTCTGTTTTCATTTCCCTCCTCACCTTATCTAAAACTGTGTAATTATTTAAAGCAATATAAATTGCTTTAAAGTATTTTTTTTTTATATTGTAATGTTTATTTGCCAATAATCAGCAAATGGCTAAACTGTATTATGTAAAATTATTTTGTGTGTGAATATTAAGCAAATAATGTATTTTGTCATAATTAACTGAAATTTTATTTTATCCTGGCATCTGTTGTGATGTAGAAACAATAATTGCATTTCTTCATCATGCCAGCATTGTAAAAAAAAAAAAAAAAAAATTGAACCTGCCATCAATTTCAGGTTTATGGGGATGTGATACAAAAAAATCTTTTTTTTTTTTTTTTATTATCTTCATTTTTCATCAGATATAAAGCCTTTAAAATGCAATATGTTTAACTGTATAAACACCATGATGGGTGAACTTAAAATTGAGAATAATACTATTTACATAAAAAAAAAAAAAATAAATAAATAAATTTACCCCCCCCCCCAATATTTCCCACCAAACAAGTAAAAAGCAGTTAAAATCAAAACATTTTCAATTCAGATGGGTTATCCACTGTAAAAGGGTTAAATATCTTATTTAAGTATAATAAACTTTTCCAAGAAACTTTGATTTATTGGGCAAAATCTTTTCTGGCAGTGTCTTAGGAAAAAACAATAGAACAAATCCTCTTTAGGTCCTCATTTGATGCCATTATAAAATTATCCAGGCCTTTTTAATGTTATTCAACTGAAGAACACAAAAAATAAGTTTTTTTATTTTATAATCTTTGAAATATCATCATCCAAACTTGTTAATCAAAGCCAATTTTTAACTGAGAGAAAAGTTAAATCTTCATGGATGATGCTTCAAAACAAATCTTTTGTGACCTTCTCTTCAACAAAGAGAATGTTAAATGCTTGTAAATCTATTTATTAATAAATATAATTATTTATTTACACTATTTACATTTGGATTTATGGGGATGCAATACAAAAATCTAGATTATAGTCCTATAGTGGATTAAAGAGTTGGTTCGTGAATTTTAGTAACCTTGTAATTATGAGTTCAGTCCCTGGGCCAGGCTGTATGGATATGGACTTGGTGGAAATGAGCAGGCAATGACTGAGTAGTACTAGAAGTTATCCCTAGACGTGGGGCAGTGGAATGAGAACAGTTTACCCCCATAGATTAAATAAGGAGTTCAGTTCAAATTCTTTGTTGGTTACCTAGATCGATATACATCTGATGGACACTGGAGGAAGCAATGACTGAAAAGTTATGATAGCAACAACAAAGATGAGTCTGAATGTAAATAGTGTAAATAATAACTCCTCATTCCAGAAATTCAAAGTATAATTATTTATTTTATAATTTAAGGGACTACAACAAATAACACTTTTCTAATGGATACATTTTTAAACATCAGTCTTGGCTGTTATTTTGGACATTAAAGCTTCAAAATTGACAGTGTTTTTAAAGTGTATAAATTTTATTGGGCAAACTTGGAACTGCATACCCACAAAAAAAAAAACATGTCGAAAGGACACTTTTTCCATTGACACTGCTATTATATAACTACTTTCATTCCTCAGCAATGTTTGTTTTAAAAAGCAATAATTAGAATTGTAATAAAACCTGAACATATAAAAGTGAATTTATACATTTTCTTTGTTCTTCTGTATTAACAACAAAAATAATAAACACAATTTATTTATTAAATTGTTTATTTACACAACTGTTTATTACAAGGGTTAGCAAACATCAGCTAATTGCCAATTAATTTGAACTTGATAAGGATTTTTAGAATTTTAAACATTGCTTTTTAAGACAAACATTGCCAAGGAGTGAAGGTAGTTAAAATAATAGTGCCAATGTTTTTCTGTTTTTTTGTTTTTTGTGGACACAAATGTCAGCATTTTTTTTTTGTTGTTCAGTTAATAAATTTTGAAGAAATGAAGTAGGAATTGACAATAAGTGATTGAAAAGTGTAGAATTAAGGAAGAAAGCTAAATGATTATTTTCCAAATATACTTTTCATAATATAAAATCACATTACGATAAACACTAACAGGGTTTATACAGGGTTAATTTTGGGTTACTTGGGGGTTCTGCTTTAGTTGCAGTGGTGAAAAGTTAGATTTGGGTATAGCTTACCAAGTATATTAGGATGAAGAAAGGTAGGTTGGGTTGTCTGTGAAACAAATATATACAAACTGAGGTTCCAAGATTAATTCTTATTTACATACAGAAATTAATTTGATAGGAGTAAAAAATAAAAGTTCTAAAACAAAGGAGAAAACTTATTAATATGCAACATTGCTGGGTAATTAGTATTTTATATTAGTTCATTTTGGGAGTCATACATTTGTTTTGAATGGAACAGTTACGCTATGGTCATAATTGGGAGACATTAGAAATATTATTTTATATAACTTTTTTTCTTATAATTCATTGTGATTTGGTTTGTTTAATCTGCATATATTACCCTTTATGGATAATATAAAAGACACTTTGGACTTTTTAAATGTGAAAAGAAAAATATTATTTGAATAAAAAGAGAATTATACATTTAAGTTTATTCTGTCAGTCATATTTGCATAACTTCTGACCACTTGACAATCTCTCTCTTCAATGCACAACATGCTGATTAAGTGTGGAAACATGTTAAGAAATATTACTCTTAAAATTTTTTTTTCTTGCCAGTAGAAAGCTTGAGTAACAGTAAATGCAGTGGATATTCTTAGAGAATTTATATAGGATTATAATTGAGTTAACCTAAAACAGAAAACAATCATGGTAAGGAGAAACCCCATGGTGATTAAAGCAATCATTTTTCTAGATTTTTAATATTTGTAACATTTAATGCAATTATTCAAGTTTTTATTTAATTATCAGATGTTCATATGACATGATGGATTAGATTTATGAAACAAATACTTTATTTGTCATTTACTTTTGAGTGGCAGTGAATTTCGGTAAGTGGAATTTTGATGGTTCAACCCCTGAATCTTAGTTTCGTACACTCATCGGCATGTTGTACAGTGAAAAATAATAGGAAAAAAAAAGGATTGTCAGTGGTCAAGAATAAAGGAAAGCCTTAGTGATAAAAAGAAGGGATGATTATTTGCCTGATGCTGGTTGCTACTACTTTTTTATATTTTATGTTGTCACACAAAATAGCAGATACATCAAATTAAGGTCACATGCTTAGAACATGTGACCTATGAGATATGCAGGTAAGTAATATATTCAGTATACTAACAGCCTGCTCTTTGAATAGAAGGTAAAATTAACTTGAAAATAATAAATTAACTTCGTTATTGAATGGCTTCACATTTTTGTACCTCACTCGGTTTGAATAAAAGTTGGTACTGCCATTCACTGGAAGAAAAAAAAACGTCGAAAAATGGCCCAAACTTGGTAAGCTTTTATCTTCAAAATCTTTTATCAAGAGGACAGACCAAAGTATTTTTTTAATCCTTTCTAGCAGGTTTGAAATTTTGGTTAAAAAAAAACTTATTTTTCTTGCATCAGCAGGGGAGGTGGGGGGGCAAAGATTAATATAGGAAATTTTGGTATATTTATTTTTTTTTTTTTTTTTAAGTACAGTAAAAAGGGCAGTGATTAGGGAGATTTGTGCAAAAATCAAATTGTCAGATTTTAATGAAACTTTCAGGACTTATTCACAAATGAATGTCATTATTTTAGGTTTTTATATCTGCTACCTTCACTTAATTTTATGTAATTTCAAGAATTAAATTTTCACCCCCTTAATATTTATATTAGGTAAATTACCCGCAGAGTTCTACGTTTAACTCATGAATTTTTTTTTTTTGTAAAACAATTACTGAAAATCTGCTCTGAATCGTAAAAATAAAAAGTGCAATAAAACAAAAGATATTAATTATTTAATTGTTTTTATAAATACAAAATATTTAAAATTTCAATGAATTTTTACAAGAATTGTTTGCATTTTTTAAAAATTAGAAATTAATTCTATATTAATTTCAGCCTTTCAGTTGATATTAAGTAAAGACTACATTTACTAATATTTTTAAAAGAATTTTGAATCTTTTTTTATGTGCATAAACATGCCAATTTTTGTAGATATCAGTGTTTATATACAACATTATCAGAAAATGACCTATAGTAAATTTAAAGCTAAAGTATCTCCAATTCAATAGAACATTAGATTATGGAGAATATTTTCCCAACTTTTTTTCGATAACTGGGTTCTTCAAAAATTACATTAAACATTGTGATAAAAGTGGTACTGAAATATAATTATTATTGACCCCCCTCTTTCTCTTTCTCTTATATATATATATATATATATATATATATATATATAATTTTTTTTTTTTTTTTTTTTTTTTTTTGCTTAAAAAAAGAAAAAAAAATCAGTCCTTCAAGTCTATTTAAATTAGTTTTGAAATAGATCAAAGTATTTTACTTATTAGAAATATTAAATTAATTTTTTTAGCTTGAAATTAAAAGCTTCAAGTTTTTCCATTTTAAAAAAAAAATCATTTTAAACCTTAGATATTATAAATCTGTGGAGGTGCGTACCTATGTAAAAGACAATTGTATATTTTCATACTGACGTGAACAACAAATCATTAATCTGTCATCTTGGTATCGGTTTAAACAGACATCTTGATTTTTTTTCTTTCTTTCCATTGATTTTTCCCCCCCCCCCACAAATGATATTAAGCAATATGGTCACTTCCTGTTCCTATGCAATCACCAAAGTTAAACAACGAGCCCAGTCAGTACCTAGATGGGTGACCATTTGGGAATAACAGGTGCTGTAAGCTTGGATGTATGTGGGTGGTGTAATGGATAATGGCTAGGATTTCTTAATCAGAGAGCTGTGTTCCAATTCCCATTGGGTTTGTTATATTACATGCAAATACCATTGTAATAAGTATGAATCTACCTCTTTTCCCTTCAGCTATGGGTTAATTAGTAAGACCTATCACTGACCATCTTTGGGTTTTGTTTGTTTTTTTTTTGTTTTTTCCTAAGGCAAGATATCTGTCAATAATATTTTCAGTTGAGCACTGTCTGAAGATACACACAACTGAGAGAATAAATGTAGTTTATCTGCCAGAGGACAGCTGAGATGTGATGGCAACTGTGATAAAAGCAATATTTTTAAGATGCTCAGTATTGAAAACCAAGTAAGGTAATCGCCAAAAATCCAGTTACCATAAATAGCATCATTGGCAGAATTATTTTAAAATTAGTATTAAAAGAAATGTTTATAAGATGTGAATTTGGTTAGTAAATTACAATTTTGTAGAGTGAAAATTTCACAAAAATGTTTTCAAGTGGAATTAAGAAAATATGAATTTTAAACTAAACTGTCACAATATAGGTAAAGCAGGTGTTATTTTTTCTATTGGCTCCTAGAGGATGATAATTTCTTTTTTTTTTTACCCCCCACCCACCAAAAACAAAAAAAACGTTATGACAATGTTAAGCAAAATGGCATCTCTTGTTCTAGAAATAAGTGTTTACATCTGAAGGTATGATCGAACTGGATTCTTTAAGAAGTACTTGTTGCAGACTTCCATGACAAACATTCTTTGATGTTTCTCTGTTTAGGTCATTTGTATTTCTTGATTTTGATATAAGTAAAATGCTATCGGCAAATCTCTGATGGGTTGTGCCCCTTCAGGATGTAAGCAGTCATGGCTCTCCACAATTTCCTGCCTTTTGTAACTCTTAGTAAATTTTGTCTTTTTGCCATCTTTGATCTAGAAATGCAATGTTACTTCTTATCTTCTGTTATTAATGTTTTTCTCATTCTTTTACAGTCAGCAACCCCTTGCATCTTAGTGGCTTTATTGCCTTATTTGGGGGTGAAATGATTTAAAAGAAAAAATTTTCTTGGGTTGATGTTTTCTGTATACATTAATCCCTCAACTATTGTGGGTGATAGGTGAAAATCCACAAAGTAGAAAAGGGATTGGCTAAAATGATTCATTGGTATTGTAATGTATATTTTTTTAATATTTTATACATTAAAGCTTTTATAAAGCCTCCACACACTCTTATAAACTCTTTCTATGCTCAAACAATTTTTGAACATTTTAAAATCAAACTTACTTTTAAAAACATCATTATTTATTTAAAAAAAATATATTCATTTAAAAACAGAGCATTACAGCTCTTCTAAAGGCACCACTTCAGCAGGCACTTTGTCAGGTGGTGCAGTATCTTCCTCTTCATCCTCCTCTGTAACTTCAATTGCAGCGAGAGCAGTAGCTGTTTCTTCTGTTTTTTTTTTTTGTTTCTTTTTGCAGGTGAGGAACATGGTGATGGGAAGTTGCTGGCAATGTTTTTTTTTTTTTGTTTTTTTTCTGTGAAAGAGTTTTATAAACTTCCATGGTTCTGTTGATTGCAATTCTAAACTGCAATGCATGAATCATCTGGGGGTCCCATTCTTCTGACATTCTCTGCATTTCTTTTCCCGTTCTTACTAAGGTTGAGAGGTATTCCAGTGATAAGCCAACTTCTTCTTTCCCTGGATCCTCTTTTGTTCTTCTACTTTTTCACTTGCTGACATTGTCATCTTCATAAGATCTTCTGCTGTTAACAGATTTGAGTGAGCTTCGATCAGGATAATTAACATCCTCGGAAGTTATATCTGTAAAGCCATCTCCTCCTAGCAACTTTGCCAGCTTCATTGCCTTATCTTCTGCGGAGTGGTGGATTTTGTCAGAAGGGAATCCTTTATAGGCATGGACCACTTCAGGACACAATTTCTTCCAGCTGGGATTCAAAGTCTCGGTCTTCATTTCCATTATGGCCTTCTGAATATTTTAGAGACACATTGATCAAGTTCAGTGAATCCTACAAAGCTTTTGGGCTTCACATCAACTTGGATAAGACAATTGTGATGTATCAACCAATGCCAATTATTATGTATCATGATCCCAGATATTTTCCTAGACAATATTAAGCTGAAAGTCATGGGCAGGTTTCTTGGAATCACTTTGGATGGTGAGTGCACAATCCACATCCCAAAAGCAACTTGAGCTTTTAAGAATCTGGAAGGTTGTGTTTGGTTTGGTCTGAGAAATATTAAAGATAGTAACAGCATGTTTTCTTGCTTTCTTTCGTTGTCCTCCTTTGATTTGTTTATTTTTTCGTTCATTCTTTCTTTCTTTCATTCATTCATTCAACTACACTTGTGAAACCTGGATAACATATCAAAAAATATATCAAGGCCTTAGGAAGATTCCATCAACACTTGCATACCATCCTCAAAATTCATCCAATATGAAAGACATGGAATATAGAAGTTTTGGGAACATTTTTTTTCATAATTGGGTGGGTGGACTTACAAATATTGGGTTGGTGCGTTATTATCAGGCATTTTGTAAACTAAATATAATAATAATATATGATAATTATGCCCCAACCCAATATAATTTTGTCTAGATGACAGTCAGAAGTGAATAATGATTCCATACTGGGTAAAGAACTTTGTTTTTTTTTTTTTTTAACAAATTGCCTTAAATTAGATTAAAAAATATTAATTTTGATCAGATTGTCATTATCAGTCCAAACAACTCTTGGATATGTTGCTTGCTGGGGGTGTTGTGGGATGAGAAACAAAGACCTTTCTTGTTGAATTTGTCCAATCAAAGAAATAAAAAATAAAAAATGAGGCAGGAATTTTATTCTCTTGGAATCTTTCATAAATTTTTTATAAAAGGAATGTTCATAATTTTTAACAGTGAGTAAAGCTATGAATGTTCTTGTGGTTGTCTCTGTTTAAAAAAATAAGTAAATAAAAATAATACTGGATTTTGTGGAGGCCAGTATTCAGGGGAAAATTGTAACAATTTGCTAAGGCTATCCAAACTGATGATCTCCCAAAAATGTCCTATTTGTATGTACTGTGAATTGGTGATGTGACTACAAGGTTTAATAAGCAGATTTCTGTGTATGTGAAAAACTGTCTGCCAATCCAGATATCATCTTTATCGACTAATGCACAAAGGATGTTCTACCTCCCCCGTCATATCAGTTAAGTAATTTACCAATTTGAATGTCAGTGTGACATTATAGAGGTAGAATGGGTTAAAGGTTAAAAGCAAGGATAAATCAGCCTCCACCAACTAATATACAAATTGTGGAGAATTTGCATATTAGTTAGTATTATTATTAGATATTTGCATAGGTGTGTGAATTAAATATTATATTTTTATTAGATTATTATTATATTATTATAATATTATTATTATTATATTTTTAATTAGATATTATATTTATTAATTATATATATTATATTATATATTTATTATATATATTTATTATTACTATTTGCATAGGTGTGCGAATTAGATATTATTATTAGATATTTGCATAGGTGCGTGAATACAACTGGTTTGGCAATAGCTAAATATTTGTTAAAAAGAAAGAAAAAAATAGCAATGTGCTTGATCTTAAAACTGAGACATGTTCTCAGTACGTAGCAAGGTTAATTCTGAATTTCATTTGAGGGTGTTGAATCACTTTACATTAGGTCCTATCAGCCATATCTCTCTAAGTAGGAATAGTTGATAAGCTTAAAGATAATTAGCTTTTAATTTATTTACACTACTTATATTCAGATTATTGTCCACGTCTTAACATAGCATTTCAACCATTGTGACCTCCAACCTTCATCAAGTGTTCATTGATCTGGGTAACCTACAGGGAATTCTGAACTGAACCCTTTATTTAATCTACATGGCATAGACTGTTCTTATTCCATTAATTACTTTTAGTACTACACAGTTATTACTTGCCTGTTTTAATTGAGACCAAGTACACATTAACTGGCCCAGGGAATGAATGTGAAAACACTGAGTTATAATGTTCTTGGTCATTTTACTGGTAAATAACAGTATTTGGAACAAAAGTATGTAGAATATGGTCATGACAATGGCAGAGAAAATTTAGCAGGGAATCTGCATCAAATTTTGTCAAAAGCTTGGTGATACCTGTACAAAGACCTGCATGAGTTGGACACAAGTGGTTCAAATGTTTCCATGATAGCTGACAAACTGTTGACAATGACATG
>OZ010608.1:38134143-38216643 GCA_963932145.1 Acanthosepion lycidas
ACACAAAGGTGACGGCAACAGACATTCCTCACACTGACATAAATGAGGCTGACATCTGTAGAAATACCTCACACACACACTTATACACTCACATGAATTATTGTTACTGTCCAACATACACCTAGACACACAAGCGTTTCTTTACATACATACTCTTACATTATCACACATTTTAACGTCCAAAATGTTCCTCATACATATTTATATATTTTCTATTGTGTTTATACATGTGACACATATCTTACCAATAAGATCTAACAAAAAATCTTAATATGCAAGTACTCTGTCTCTTTGCTTTTTTTCATTTCTATCTCAGTCTCTGACGAAGCTTTGTTGGAACATTATTATTATAAATAAATAAAATTAAAATAATAATAATAATAATACTGAAAATTGTAAATAAAATAAAGCAATAGCATAAAACATTGAATAAAATAAATTAAATAAAAAAATAAAAATACTTCCAGCATGCAACAAAAACAGTTCCTGCCAGAAATACAGACATCCTGCCAAAAGACATTAAATTTAACCTCTTTGCCACGAACCTTGATATGGGCAACACATGTCCAACTTATCTCTGTGATATGCCTTGTAATAATATGAAGTAACTTCTTTCTCTCATTACATATACCATGAAACAATTATAACCTAAAAAATACAAACACCAATACACAAAAAAATATAAATAAATTGTATGAAATTAACATACAATTTACCATGCATTTCCTGTTATTTCTGTACATTTTATTTCCTGTCAAGTATGCTTTTATCTCCGGGAACACAAGGTTACTTTATGCTGCTTTGATATGAGTGACCACACCACTTTAAAAAAATTAAAACATGTTAGATTGAGATATGTTTCCTACTTGTTCTTTATTTTATCATATGTATATATATATATATATATGTATGTATATGTGTCCTCCTCCGACAGGAATCAAACCCATATCCTATACGGAACCATTATATAGCTTGATGTGCTTTTTACTGATTTTGTCACAGAGGAGCATTCCGGTTAGCAAGGTCAATTTTACTGTTTTTAAACTACGATTCTCCATGATTTTCTCATGTACATTCATATTTGGATATGCATTGAGCAGATATGAATGTACATGAGAAAATCATGGAGAATTATAGTTTAAAAACAGTAAAATTGACCTTGCTAACCGGAATGCTCCTCTGTGACAAAATCGGCAAAAAGCACATCAAGCTATATGATGGTTCCATATAGGATACGGGTTCGATTCCTGTCGGAGGACGCATATTTTCTATGATAATTTCTTGGACATTCGGGCCGGTAAATGTTGTTAATACAGTTTATTATAAACAGAGCATTTACTTAAATATTTTTATCTATAAAAAAGAATGTATAAATATAAAAATGTCTTAAAATATGTATGTGTGTATGTAAGGAAAGGGGTGGATTTTTTATTTATTTACCCGACAGATTTTTATGACATGAACATTATTTTCATGTATTTTAGTAGATGCTCTGTTTATTTTTTTTTGTCTATTGGCCTGAATATTCGAAAAACCTTATTATTTCTTCCTTATTTAGGGTAGTAGAAGAAAATAAATATGCTGTTTAATAAATAGAGTGTCTACTCAAATATGTTTAATAAAATGTTTAAATAATATATATATATATATATGGGCAGCAATACCACTTTTATGCAACTTTCGTTGAAAATGACTGACATTTTTATATAATTTATGTCCCAAGAAGAAAAAAATTTTACAAACATATGATAAATTATATAAAAAATTCATCCACCACACCTTTCAGTTATTTTCAATAAAACTTGCATATAAACATTTCATTTTAACATATTTTATTGTAACTTCTTGCTTGGCTCTTCATGGAAGATGAATATTATTTTCTAAGAGAGTAAGAAAATTATTCAGAATTTATGACATTATCTTTGTTTGATTGGGGCGTGGTGTCTTCTCTAATTTTTCATTAGTCAAATGATTTGATGGAATTTTCATGTAAGTTCTGAGATAATATATTTTTGATTTGGCACATGGAATAAATACATTTTAAACAAGAGACTTTATTTGAGAAACAGTTATTTTATTAAGGATTATTAAATATGAGTAAGGTTACCAAGTGTTGCCCAATTCCAATTTGTTTTTCAAATACATAAATATGTTGAGTCAATTTTTTTAATTTCCAACTGAGTTTATTAAATACCAGCAAGGTTACTCAGTTTTGCCTGCAGAAAATTAACTTCTTTCTCTTCATTACTGAAGGTTAATATGAAACATTTTTTCTGTTATTGGTAGATAGTCTGAAATATCAAGTAGATTTTTAAAATTGTTTGTAGTATGAGAAATAGAGTCTATCCTGTCTGCTAAGTATCTCTCTCTCTCTCTCTATATATATATATATATATATATATATATATATATATATATACTTAGTTGCATGATATGATTTTGTAACCCTGGGATTCATGCCCTTGCAATTGTCAGACAGATAGTCTGATGATTGTAAGGGTGTAAATTATATATTGTCATAGCATATATATATATATATATATACACACACACACACACACATGAATATTATACATATATATTCTATATATATATATATACACACACACACATGAATATTATACATATATATTCTATATATTATATTTATATATATATATATATATATATATATATAAACATTATATATATATACATATATATATTATATATATATACATACATACATATATATATAAATATATATATATATATATATATATATATATATACATATATATATAATTATTTATTTAAAAATATGATTCCAACATGCTACATAAGAGTTCTCATGTTTCAAAACAAGAACGGAAAACTTCAATATAATTATTTGAATTAAATTGAATTAAAGTAAGCTCTGTTCCATCTTCAAGCGAATATATATTCAATATAATTAATTGAATTAAATTGAATTAAACTAAGCTCTGTTCCATCTTCAAGCGAAATTTTTTTTGGAATCCAAAAAAAACTTCGCTTGAAGATGGAACAGAGCTTTTAAAAAAGCTGTTAATATTTATTCTGTAGCTCTTCTTTATAATTCTTAGTACATGTCCAAAGTTGTTAACATATTTTCCACCTTTTTTGTACCGAATTTCTTAAAAACTTCATCAGGATTCTATATCCTATTTTAAACACATATTGTTGACATGGAAAACATATGGACAGACCTAAAAACATATAAATCTTTGACATTCAACCTATTATGAAGGATGGGATGAGGATTTGTCTTTGATTCATTTCAGAAAAACCTATATGAATTTCTTGTTTTCGAGCCATTCTGAAAATGAGATGAGAATTTTTCTTTAATTTGATACAAAAAAGCTGAGAAAATATACTAGCAATTTTCAGTGTAGTATCTGTGTTATGGGATCTTACCCATAATAATAATAATAATAATGGACTATTCCATACTTAATAAATACTGCGCCTCAGGAGTAGGCAAGGAGTCAGTCGCTCAAGTTTTGACTTGAACAACTGTTCAGTTTGGTTCGGGAGGAACCCAAAGGAGGCTCTGCCGAAGAGCGGAGTCTCCTTTGGGGAGGTAGACCAGCCCTGAACCCGTTTATACGGGTTCAATGAGCATATTTTTGGCCGAGCCCACGGGCTCGGAAAGCCTACGTTAAAAAGGCCTTGTGCCACATGACGCCCTCGTGGGGGGGTAACTGAATATCGTCAGTAGTTCAAGTTGACTTAGTAGTTCGAGTCAAGAGTCGAGTCAGAGGCAGTCCAAAACAGAGTCGTGTTCAGATGATTACTGCAAGACATTGGGATAGTGATACTGGTCGAGACTACATTGTTCTCTCTACTAAACCTGATTGTTCATACTACCACTTCTACTTCTCTGTATATATTCCTGTTTGTAATATATCTGTGTTATTCCATACCTGTGTTTGCGTTCTTCTTTATTGGTTCTACCTTGGACTATCACCGTGGTACAATCTGCTATAAATACTGTACATATTCATGTATCATGCAACCTTTGAAAACTTAATTTTGAAGCTAATTTGACTAAAGTAAATCCATAATTATCTATAATTTTGATTTTAATGTACAACTTATTTGAAAATTGGAAAAATATAATAAAAATTAGTAAGACAGTCACTGGTCAAATTTGACAAAACTTGTTTACATATGTCCTTTTGTTTTTTTTTAATGTCAGTACATTTCTACCTTAACTCTCAACTTTGTAAAACACTTTGTATGTGTCTCTAGATATTTCTTAATAGTTTAATATAAATATCACTTTCCATTTAATTTTTTGGGCTTATTTATTTTTACTCATGAAAAGACTTTCATAACAAGGATAACAGGTGATGAGTCTTCGAACTCAAGATGTGTGTGAACTTAAAACTGTCCTGTCGAGGTTGTTGATATCCTGAAATTTTTCTTTTTGTCTTTTTTTTTTTTTTAAATACCACATTCCTTCAAGATGTAGGTGATCATGACTCATCACAGATTTCACTTCTTTATAATCTGACTTGCTATGATACCAACCAAACATGCTTTATCTTGAATAAATTTGAAATGCTTATTTTTTGCCTGATATCTGTTATATAGAAGAGAAGTTATTAAAAATTGTATGTACACATATTTGTATCTATCTGCCTAGTGTCTCATGGTGCACACTGTATTTTATTGTGCATAATACAACTTGAGTATAATACTGAAGCTAAAAACAAGGAATAAATTATATACTTGAGTAATACAACCACGTATTACAGCCCTCTATATGTAAATGTTTTTTGAAAAGTTGTACCATATTATCCTTTAAAATCTAAATGTCATACATATATTTCACTAAAATATTTCATTTTTCATGATATTAAAGATGACTAATGAACTGGATGTTTAGCTATTGCATGTTTCTTCAAATTTCCATTTCAAAACTTATTTTCAAATTTTCAGGCAACGCAGCTAACTAGACATACCTAGTAATACATTTCAGGTGTTAATTAATCTACTGAACATTTCTGTTTGATATGACTTTATTATATTTCTATATATTAATAAAATGCCCCTGAAAAATTAATTCGGTTGAGCACTTTGGAGAGAAAGCGCAAATTTGTAAACAGTGACTACTACAGCTGATAATGCAAGACTCTCCTAATGGAGTGAGTCCTCTCGGTCACTAGCATGTTTATTTAAAAATAAATACACAAAACTACACCTTCTTTTCTACCGGGCATTAATAGTTTAGAAGTTGAATCTCTGACTGATGCCAAATCAGTGGGGTTTTGATCCCGGCTTGAAGTGATCAGATGTCTAGCCACACTGATGAGCTGTGATACAGCAAAACAGTCTGTCTGTGGATGTTGATATATTAATAAACTATGAAAATAAAAAGCATTGTCCTTCATTAAGAATGAAAAGAGAAAGTTTTATAAAAAAAGAAAGAAGAAATTCAAAATACAAACTGTATCTTGTGAGCAAAACTTTTCTAATTTTAAACATTACACTGATTCCCAAAGAACAAATAGTGCCATATATCAAATACCTTTTGTAAACAATTGTTATGAACACCTGTCTACTTTGTGTTTTATTATCTATTGTGCTAACCAAGTGATATGTCCCAGAAAGGGATATATTTTAACGAAGTAGCTAAGTGGTTTTGGCTACTATTAGGTTGGTGCAAAAATAATGATGCAATAATGTCGTTTTCTGATGTATTTTTTAATGTCAAAAAATGACATTATTACGTCATTATTTTTGCACCAACCTAATATAACCAAGTAGAATATGGTAGCAGTAATCGACTGGTATGTGTCGTAGTTGCAGGTAAGAAGTGTAGATCAATGGCGTAGTCCAATGGGCGTCGTTATAGACTTAGCTCTCAGACTAAGGCTTTTGACTTTCCTACACATCTGTCGGTATTTATGACGGACACCAGCCAATCATATTTCAGTGAGGGGAAACACAGGTGTATACATATTGCATTATATCACCAAGTGTATTTGCAATCCTGCTGTTTCAAATAAAAGGATTTTAAAACTGAGTAAAAAATTCTGAAAATATGCACTTGTGTATCTATACAGCCCAGTGACATGCAGAGGTTTGGTAATGCTCATGAGCAACTCCTTGATTGTATGGCCCTAAGACTCGAGTAGGGGTCCTAGTACTGAGAAAGGGAGACATTTTAAATGTGTAAAAACAGATGAAACATGAAATAAACACTTTGTTCAAATTAAATATAAACTAAATTTTTATTTCATTCTTTGATTGAATGCCCTCTCAGTATGGATGGCTGGGCACACCTTTGCACACCCTTCTACATGCTACTGATATGACCCCCACCTTTTTTGTCTTTAATTTTTATTCAAAATTTTTTGTATTATGTATTTTGTATTATGGTAAGGTTGCCACAGAACGTTCCCACTCTGGCCTGTCCTCAGTTCCCACTCATGCCTCACCCCAGGATCACCATCCCATTGCTTTCCTTTTCTTTTCTATAGTCTTTCTTTCTGTTTGAGGTTTCTGTAATTGAATTGTTTTACAGAGTGTGGTGATTAGCTCTACACCTAACCATTGTAACCTCAGGAACATTTTCCATTGGGGTTTTCCTTCCCTTAGACAACCACGTGAGCCTGAACTACCCACATTTGAAATCAGAATTTTCCTCCGACTATGAAGTTTTACAGGTCCCTTGATTAACCAGTCCAGTCCAGTCCAGTCCAGTCTGTGATCACTCTCAAAGAGAGGAGACTGAGAGCCAGTCTTGCTATAGCACTGGTCATTTGCTCCTGTTCCACATTTGTCATGATCTTAGGAATTGTGTACACCCTGTCTGTGTCCATACTGGAACATGCACATTTGTAAAAGTGCAACTATGGAATTCATTCTAGCCCTAGACATTTTATGGCAAACTTGGAAGCATGAGATTTCAAGGAGGGTGCATGTTTGCATAAATATATATAAGTATATATTATTACAGTTAGAAAGGTGGATGAATAAATCTGTAACCTGATATTTTATGAGCCAAAATTTAATCTGAAAATTTCCTATTTCATCATTGATATTATCCACCTAATTAAATGTATTGATAAGGAAAGAAATTATATTGAAAAATATTCTTTTTCTCCTTCTATATGATTATAACTCTTCACAACTTCCTATTCCCTGTGGCCCTTAGCAGCATTTCTCTTTGCTCTTGACATCCGTTCACACAAGCTCATCAAATAAGTTGCCTGCTGCCTTCCCTTATCTCTCTTACCTTCAATATGTCCTATGCGAGTTAAGTTTTCCAAACTCCCTTTCCTCATTATGTGTCCAAGAAATTTCAGCTTTTTATTTTTGATTCTGAGTATAAATGTTTTCTTTGTTGTCATTTTCTTTAGCACTTCCTTGTTCCATCCACAGAATTCTCATTATCCTTCTGCAGAATCACATTTCTCTTGCTTCAAGTTTCCTTACTATTTGTTATATGATTGTCCAACATTCACTGCTATATAATAGGACTGATATCGCATAACAATTCAGTCCTCTTTTCTTGGTTTCTAATTAAAATTTTCCTGTTTAGTACTTTGCTTAACTTTTGGAAGGCATTTTTCTCTAAACTGTTGCATGTTTGGTCTTCACATTTTCTATTCTGTTATAACTCTTCATAGATATTTAAAGTTCTGTACTTGTTTGATGTTGAAGTTGTCTAAAAGTTGTTTTTTTTTTGCTGTGGTAGGGATTGTCATTTCATCATCAGACAAGAAGTTCATTGACGTACTATGTTATCGTAAATGTAAGTAATAACATGGAATAGTCATACTGGTAGGATTTTTTTCATCTTTATTAAGCATGCCAGTCTAAATAATTGTTCTCCTAGGACTTTTTATACAAGTTTAATAAATGTGCTGGCTTGGATAATAGTACCAAGAAATATTTTGAAACATAATAAATGTGTAGTAGCAATTAAAAACCATAATGATAAAAACTTAGAAAGAATTCAATGTTGCCAGCATTTGTACTTGGTATGCAAGAGTAAGTACATAATGCATACACAACACAAGAGTATGTATATAATATATACTTTAAATATTTTATCTAATGATTGTGTGTATGTCAGTGTAATATAGCAACAACTCTAAGTAAAAGCTTTATTTGACTAATTCAGCTTTAGCACTGAAAAGGTTTATTTTATTATAGTGGATGATTATAAGTGAAAGGGGAGATAGGATGTGCTTATTTTATTACTACAGTCAATATATGTATTTGTGTGTATGTGTATGTGTATGTATGTATATACATATATGATAAAGAACAAACAGGAAACATATATCAACCTAACAGGTTTCACTTTTATTAAAACTTTGTCAGAGATTGAGGGGAAAATAGACAAAATGATAGAAACTCTGATATTTTCAATTTTGTTTTGGTCAATTCTCATTGGTCAGTCATGTATCACATTCATTAAAACCATAGATAATTCTATATGTAAGTTTGCGAAGATTTTTGTATGTCTAAGTGGGCATTGGATGGTAATGCATATTCATAATTGTGTATGTGTGTCTATCTAGTGGGAGTTCTAATGTCTTCCCCTTTGTGCAGTCAGCCAATGCAGCAGGGTATCACATAATTATAATTTATGGCTGATCTCTTTAAGCATGTATTCTTTGTATTAGACAGATATAAGGTATATTCTTTAAGAATGGATTCAAAGAAAGATGGCAATGTAATGTAATGTTTTAGGCATGTGTTTATAGTTGGTAATAATATTATTATTAAATTTGCAATGTATTTTTCCTTTAAAGAATTATGTTCTTTTTTAATTAGGGTGGCAATTGTGAAATCAAATTTATGTCAAGCATCATTTCGATGCAAAACGAGTTAGATTTTGTGTCCAAATACAAGTCTCTCTTCTGTTCATAGATCTGGGCTTTTAGATCATGTGATGTCACCCCCCACATAAATATTTTTGCATTATAAACAATCTATTTGATAAATCCCAGCATTTGAATTGGTGTTGGGTTTATTTTTCTTCCTAATTATATCTCCAATTTTCTTGGAGGTGATGATAATGATGCTAGTATTAGAGATATCTAATTTGTTTGCTAGTAAAAAGAGTGTTGGCAGGGTTATGAATCTTGTGTAATTTTTCTTAGAATTTTTATTGTTAGTGTCTATTTTTTTGGCTTTGTTGATTTTGTAAGCTTGTTTTTAGCATTGAGGATAAAATGATGTGGGTAGTGGAGAAGTTTGAAAGTTTTCTCTTCTTCATTTAGGTATTCTGAGCTACATATCCTAAGGGCTCTAAAGTAGAATCCAATGATTAGTCCAGATTTTATTCTTTGGTTGTGGTGGGAATAGAAGTTGATTTGATTGTTTTTGTTTGTGGGTTTACAAAAAACTTTAAACTAATTTCCTATTTGTTCTTTATTTTATCATCCTATCAGATTCCAATCTGCATTTGATCTTTAACTCATATATATAATATAAAAGGCTCAAACACTAATATCCCATGGTTATAATTTATTACATTGGAATCGTAATCATAATCCAATTCATCAAACCTACAAATTCAAAAAATTGAATTTGTAGGTCTGATGAATTATGATTTCAATGTAATAAATTATAACCATGGAATATCATTTTTTGAGCCTTTTATATTATAATCTTGCTCTGTCCTCAACATTGAGCTCTACCAAGATTCTATCCCCATGGAAACTTATATATTGTCATCCACAGACAGACTGTTTCGCTGTATCACAGCTCATCAGTGTGGTTAGACATCTGGTTGCCTCTAGCTAGGATCGAAACTGACTGAATTGGCGTCAGTTGGGAATTCTACCACTAAGCCCTGGTGCACAGCAGGGATGAAGGTGAATTTAAGCGTATTTATTTTTAGATAAACACACAGTGACTGAGAAAACTCGATTCTTGCATTATTGACTACTAATATTATCTCTCTCTTTCTCTCTCTCTATATATATATAGTGCTATGTCAACCTCTAAATTGTCACTCTTTTCCAGATAATCAACAAATCTTAATTAACCTGCATATTCATTAAAAAAAAGCTATATTAAACAAATTAAACTGCTTTCAAAATTTATATCAAACTGGAGTAAAAATATTAATTAAAAAATAAGACATGCAAAAGTAACTGAACCTTTACATTTACACTGTATTTTTGTTTTAAATTGTTGCCAGTGCAAATAATTTTTTGTGCATATGTAAAAATCAAAATAACATATGTTCATTTTTTTGGTAAGCTGTTTATACTGCAGTCAACCAATGAACCTCATTGTGTATGCAAAAGAGTGCAGTTAGAGAGTAAATTTAAAAAGAAAATATGCCAAGATCAAAAGAACTTTCTGAAGCTTTAAAGAAATCACATAGTTGAAGCCTATAATTATGGAGAAGGTTACAAAAAGCTATCAAAATTTTTGGGAGTGCATGTCTTGACCGTGCAACAAATTATTTATAAATAGAAGGCCTTTGGTATGATATCTAGTTCAGCAACCCCAGGTAAATCCTATACTAACCTTTGTAGTTTTCTAGGGCTCCCTGGAATCAATGTACATACATCTACAGTTTAACAGAAAGTGAATGAGCCAGTCTTTATTGCTGAATACCTAAAAAAAAGCCACCCCAGGTAAATCTTACACTAACCTTTGTAGTTTTCTAGGGCTCCCTGGAATCAATGTACATACAGCTACAGTTCAACAGAAAGTGAATGAGCCAGTCTTTATTGCTGAATACCTAAAAAAAAAAACGCTACTCATGAAAAAGCACAAACAAGCTCAGCTCAACTATGCCAAATTTTAAATTGATAAGCTAGAAATGTTCTGGCAAAAGGTTTTATTTTCAAATGGGACCAAACAAGAGCTTTTTAGAAGCAATGATAGGCAGCATGTCTGGTGAGCTCCTAATACAGCTTTTGAAGAGAAGAATTTGGTGCTAACAGTTAAACATATCGGCAACAGTATTATGACTTTGGGGTGCTTTGCTGCAGCTGGAACAGGCATAATAGTACACATTAATGGCACAATGGACACTGCAAAATACCAAACAATTTTGAATGTGTCTTGCCCTTGGTTCAAATGTTGGGTTTAAGTCATGGATGGATTTTTCAACAGTACAATGATCCAAAACATCAAAGCAAATCCACAAAAGAATGGGTTCAAAAAAAGAAATTTCAAATCTTGGAATGGCCGAGTCAAAGTCCTGATCTAAATCCAACTGAAAATCTGTGGTTCAATTTAAAGAAGGTAGTACATGAAAGAAACCCAGGTAATATGAAGCAATTGTGGGAGCTTTGCCAAGAAGAATAGCCAAAATTGATGTTCACTACTGCCAGAAACTTCTTAAAAATTATAGAAGAGGAGTCACCCAATATTAAATGTAAGGGTTCACTTACTTTTGCGTATCTTAATTTTTAATTATTATTTTTGTTCCAGCTTGATAAATATTTTTTAAAGTGGTTGAAATTTGTTTAATAATCGTATTTCTTAATATTCTTTCTGAATATATATATATTTTAAGATTTGTTGATTATCTGGAAAAAAAGAGTATTTTTTTAATATTATCTTACGGATTCATTTGCTTTTGTGCATCACTGGTATTTAAATAAAGTGTATTTTGGCATCAAGAATTCTCTCAAATATGTTTTGTGTAGTTAGGAAATTGTTTTTTAATTTCAGGGTTCTTACATTTGATAGTATCAATTTCAAGTCACTCAAGGTGAAGTCATAGAAATGATCAACTGAAATTTTTATATATATATTTATATGTGTATGTTTTTCTTAAACACACTTCAATATATGCTTCTCTATTGGGGAATTAAATGAGAATTTAAAACAGTTGCATAACTACACATAGAATTATTGTTGAAAACGAAATGGAAAAATTTCCTGTGACATGTTTTTTTCCTCTAGGACTTCATTAGACTAAAATAATGTCTATGTGGAATGTGCATGAAGGAGAGGGGATGCTGAAAATTTTAAATTTAAAAAAATGTTTTTCTTTTTTTAAACATCTGTTTTGGGTATATAATCTAGTCCTTTAGTCCTTTAGTAGCTTTTTCATTTTGTTTTTATCTTTTTTGTTATTAAATATCTCATATTGTGATAATAGATCTGCCAAAATTATTCTAAAATTGTCCTTGATACATTATATATATATTATGAAATGGACAAAGTCCAACAATTATTTAAGACATTTTTTATGTTTATATGTTCTTTTTATTGATACAATTATTTAAGTAAATGATCTGTTTATAATAAACAGTATTAACAGCATTTACCGGCCTGAATATCTGGGAAATTTTCATAGAAAATATGCGTCCTCCAACAGGAATCGAACCTGTATCCTATACAGAACCATCATATAGCCTGATGTGCCTTAACCGATTGGGCCACAAATTGACCTTGCTAACCAAATGTGATCCAAACTAAATAAATAACATTAACACAGACAAAAAATTTACATAGGAGCCACAGAAAAAGACTTTTAAAGAAAGATATTATAATCACAAAATGTCATTTGAAAGAAAAAATACACAAACAATACAACCCTATCAAAATAGATATGTAGCCAAAAAGAAAACAATATTCCCACCAAAATCAAATGGGAAATTATAAAAAGAGCAGCACCATACAGTATTATCAGCAAAAATTGGAAATTATGCTTAGAGGAAAAATGAGCAATAATTACTTTTAAAAACCAAAATAAACTCTTAAACAAGGAAACTGGGAAAATGTAGGCATATAAATAAATATTTACTAAGTACTAACTAAAAATAAACAAATAAATATAAACTTTAAAAAAAATATAATACAAACTTTAAATAAATAAAAGAAACAAATATAATATAAACTTAATAAAAAAATATTAAAGTATGCACCTATGTGCAAGTGTGTACATGTAGACATACACACACACACACACACAAACAAACACCAAAAAATGAACAAACCTAACACTCCATAATTAATACCTAAATATATAACAACAAGGCAAAAACAAATAAACTACTAGCCATTAAATAATAATAAAAATGAAACATTAAATAAACAATAGCTTATGATACAAGCATACACTTATCTTAATTACATACACTACTTAAAAATTACATATATATGCTTTGGTGCATAGGTGTGCAAGAGCATGTACTATATACATTTATATATATATATATATATTGTTATTTTTAATTTATTTTGTTTAAATGTTCTTTTTGATGGATACTCATATTCAAATAGAAGCTCTGTTTTTTAATTAAACAATATTATTTAATTAAAAAATATTTTTTTATCCAACTACATCTACCAGCCTGAATATTTGAGAAATTTTGTCAGAAAAATATGCGTCCTTTGGCAACATTCAAACCTACATCCCCTATGGGGAACCATCATTGGTTCTGACATGTCTGACCACTTGGCCATGTTGAACTTGTTTTTGTATTGTCCTCTCTTTTTAATAGTATATTTTTCTTATATTCTCTAACACTCAGTAACCCCTTCCGTCTTAGTGGCTTTATTGCTTTGCTTAGGGTGAAATGATTAAAAATATTTATGATATCAAGGTGTAGAAAAGACAAATATTTTAGGGGAGGTCAAAAAAACTTAGAATTTAGCCTTAAGTTATCAAAGGCCACCAGCATAGTTAGCAACAAGAACATTTAAAATGTCCAGTACCTCCTTGCTTTGATAGTTTTTTTTATTTCTTTCTTTATTGTATTTTGTTAAAATAAAACCTTGTAAAAAAAAAAAAATTACAATTAGCAAAAATTTTGGGATAGCCAAGGCCCCCGGCTGCAATGGCCTTGAAATATTCTAGTTGTCAAATTTAAAATAACAAAAAAATAAAGTGACTACTATGTAGAGATCTGGCTAACTTTCAAGAAAATTTACTAACCCCCATTCTATATCATCCTCTGTATTACCACAAAATTCAAAACATTTTTTCTAACCCTAATACTGATGTGCTTGATTGTATGCAAGTTTAGAGAGTAGCCTTGAAAACTGTAATTGACTTAACTGAAAAGCAATCAGTTTGTGGCCTTTAAGTTTAAGGAAGACACCAGCTGGAGCAGGTTCTGAATTAATGACCAATTGTTCAAGATATTCTCTTGATTTCATGAAATTATTGGACATCTGTTGCTTCGTGGGAGTATTTGACTTTCTTCTGCACAAATAGAACAATTCGTATTGGTTTTTGTTTATGTACAAGCCAAATACCAATCCTACAAACAGAGGAAAGTTGTAATAGAAGTTTTCTTACCTCTTTAAAAAGTCTGTATAAACAATATTTTCAGTGAGACATCTATTTTCTGAAGTTCTTTTTCTCATTATGCTTATGGTCCTTGCTACATAGAGCTGACCATGAGAGAAACATTTGATTAATTTTTCTAATGTCTATTTTAATAATAATATAAATTTATACAGTAAACTTATCTTTTTTCACTTGCTTAAATAATTTGGTATGTTTTTAAGAAAATCTAATTAAACAGATTATTTTGACTTATTTAGATAATTCCATTATTTTTTTTTTGCCCTTGTTTAACTAATTTGTAGTAATGTGAAATATCAGATGACAACAATACTTATTATGAATGCTGTAGGTTTTCTAACTTACAACTTTATTTTGACAAGGCAGATATAAATTCTTTCTATACAAACAATGAATTAAAAAAAACTCTATCAACAAAAACATTGCTTATATTGGCAATTTGAATTAAAAATAAATAACAGAAGAAATATTTATTGAAATATACTATTAAAAATTATTATGAAAATTAAATATTACTGCTAATATTGTAAACACTGTTTGTATAAAAGTCTGGTAAACATTTATGTGTTAATAATGATTATTATTATGATAACCTACCCTCCCTACTAAGGCAAGATGTGACACAAAATCTTTTTTTTTTTTATGTGGGTGCCCATACATACATATCACAAGAATATCTCCAGATGTAACTGATGAAATTGAAAATTAACCAAATACCTATCCTATGAAGTTCTTTATGTCATTATGCTAAGTCCACTTGAATTTCCTACTCTAGACCTCACTACATAAAGCTGACCATAAGAGAAACATTTGAGTAATTTTCTAATGCTTGTAATTATAATAATAATAATTAATTTAGCAAACCATTTTTTTAATCATTTCATGCCAAAAAAGGTAATAATACCACTAAGACACAATGGGTTACTGAGAATGAAAGAGAATGAGAAGACTTTAAAAAGGAAAAAGGACAATAATAGAACAGAACTCAGGAAGATAAGAGATAGTGATGGATGTTGCATTTAAATTTTGGAAGATCATGCGCGACAGGGAAGTAAGAAACTGGAAGAGAGTTCAACAGGTGAGAAGTGCAAGAAAAACTATTATAATAGAAGTTAGGGTTGCATCTACCTATCTCATCAGTAAAACAATGAGACCTTGATGCCAATCTAGTAGCACATTAAATTTACACAGTTCAGGTACCAAGGAAAAGAGCTCATCAGAAATATTTCCATGAAAATGTTTAGAGAAAAGACAGTGAAGCCACATCACACTGGTGCGAAAGGAACTGAAGTGAAGAAGCCAGATTAGGACTGATAACATTGCAGGCCTTTTTTTGGACTTTCAACAATCTTGAGATATACAGCAGGAGCATAACATCATATATGGCAGGAATATTTAATGCATGGATGGATGGTAGATTTATAAATGTGCAAGATGGATTCTGGTGAGAAAAATTGTCTGACACTTACATGATATATTGAGGGACAAAGGAAAACAACAGATAACTTACCTAATGAATTTGTATTGAGCTACAAGGAACAGAAAGTTGTGAAGAGCCATGATCGCCCACATCCTGAAGGTACATGGCACAATGAAGAAGAATGAATAGACTTATTTTCAGAATCTCAAAATAAGGATAATATAATAAGTGGTTATTTTCAATTTTTTCTATTTGCTAAATTTTATTTCTTTTCAGTATCTGGCTATATTTCTGAAATGAGGCAAATGATAATGGATATCACTTATCAATTATCTCCTGTTAATTCCCCTCTCCAAGTTCTCCACTGCCTTAACCAGGTATTGAACTGGATCTAATCAACAACCTTTATCCACTGTTCCATGTGTCCTTAAGGACATCTGTGTATGAATTTCTGGGACATATAAACTTAATGTCTTCAGCAACAGATTTTTACTAGTGCTCATATTGCAATTGTTGCTGTTAGCATTACATGTTTTTTTGTTTTTTTTAACCAGAGCTCATATTGCAATTTTCATTGTTATTATAGCTTTTCTCTGGCACTCCTTATTACTGGTTCCCATATTGTATTTATTTCTATACTTGGTCGGCTCATTTCTTTTCTGCTTTAAGGTGTTAGGAATTATGATTTTATTTCTTTTAAGGAACATGCAAGTTTTTTAATAAGAATTTTAAAAATTAATCATGGAGTATTTTGTGAATTATTTTTAACAATACATTTTTTTATTTTAAAGAAGTAGTTATTTTGCCAAACAGAAATATTTTTCATGCATTTCAAAATTTTCAAAAATATTAAAAATACTCTTTCTTTTTTACTTATTAAGGCATTTAAATTTAGTTATATTATTGCCATGAAATGCTACATAAAAAATTGATGTCATTCAAATACTTATAATTATCTATCTTCTAACAGAACTAATATAGCCTACATTATTTTCCTGTTGCAATGTTTGACCTAATATTTATAAGGACTAACTGGTATAGCCTAGGTAAGAAATGAACTGAACTGGTATATAATATCAATCATCCTTTATGGCAGCAAATGCTGAAAATCTTTACACATATGAAAAAAGACTTGAAGCAACAGAAATGTGGTTCTACAGAAGGATGAAGTTCTAGAGACAATATAAACAAAAAGGGAATTTATGCTTAATGCCAAAAAGAGAAAATCAAAATTTCTAGGGCCCATAATGAGGAAAGAGTGTTTGGAAAACTTGGTATTCACAAGTCGGATTGAAGACAAGAGGGTCAGAGAAAAACAACACATAACCTACCTGGTGAGCTTGACTAGTTTTTGAGGAAGGTTTTGCAGAAATAGCAAAAAGACAAAATCTATAAAGGACAGAAAATTGTGGAGGGCTGTGATCACCAATGTCCTAAAGGGACATGACACATAGAAGAAGAAGAAAGAAGAGGCAGCAAATGCAGTTAAGCAAGACAGCAGCAGCAGGCATATCAAGTTTAAGTCTAGCTTCAAGATTGTCAATAGCTTATTGAATTAAAACATTGGTTTGTAAATTTAGTGACATTGTAATTGTCAGTTCAATCCTTGAGCTGCATAGTACAGACACTGTGGAAACAGGATGAGTAATAACTGAGCAGTATTAAATAAGAAAAAAACAAGATATTTTTAGATATGAAAAGTGGAATGAGAACAAATTAAAATTAATTGAAGGTTACCTGGATTAACAGATACCTGAAGAAGGTCAGAGAGAAGAATGGCCAAAATGTTATGATAATAGCAACAAAGATGAGAACATTAGTCCAAATGTAAATATATATATTGTTGTAACTTAGGGAAAGTTACTGAATAGAAAAATCACACAAAGGTTGGTAATGAACGATAATACTTAGAACAAGAACAACACATATAAGATTTACCAGTGGCGTGTAGAAGTAAATGGCTAGGAGTGAGTCAAGCGAATCCCACAATGAATCTCCAACTGCAGGATATCTACCAACTTCTCCACACAGTCAGATGTGGCACAAGGGCGAATTTAATGTGGAGTATCCAAGCCCGTATGCTCAGCCAAAAATTCCATGTGGACCCTGTATAAAACATAGCCTCGTCTGGGGACCCTCTCTGCCCAAAGGTAGAGAGTTTGACCAGCACAGCTGGAAATGAATTTCCAACTACAGACCAACATACAGTATTTACTACTGTATTTATGTGAATGGGGACATACCCATTATTGCATTACTGTCCAGAGGTATATAACAAAGATTGTATTTTGATAGAAAATGCTCAACCAGGGTAATTCTGATAATATTTAAAGAAAATTAATCTTTGTAATTATAATGCTCAATATTAAATGATAGTGATAGAGTATTAATAGTAATAAATAAAGTAAATTTTATCATTTATTTAGTTTTGCAGAATTCGATCCATTTTCCAAGAGACTTGATAGTAAATTTATCATCAAATTTCCTGAAGAGGGGATGTATTTCTGTGAAACCCAAAGTAGAGACAGTTGTAAGATTAATGGACAAATTTATTTTATTTATTACACATGCAGGTAAAAAGTTTGAGGCCACCCTCTGGATTAAACAATTAATAAGTTTCATACCTTCTTTTGTTTAATTAACATCTACTAAGGTAGGATGCTGAAACTATTTAACCTATTAGTGCATGGCATCCAATTTTTTAGGGAGTTGGGGGTACCTAAAATTTAAAATCTACCAGCCCTAAGATCACCATTAGCCAACAAGGTAGATAAGACAAAAAATGGTAAGATTTTAAGGGAATTTTATAAATAATAGATTAATTCTGTTATGCTTATTACTGAATATATGATGAAACCCTTCAGGAAGAGAAAGTTACTATGGCTTGAAATGAGCTAATAAATTAGTTTTGAAAAAAGGCCCACAGTCTTCTATTTTTAGGTGATTATTTAAAATCCAGACAGTGACCCCAATCTTTTGGTCTGTAGTGTACACACACACACACACACTATATATATATATATATATATATATATATATATATATATATAAGAAGTTGAAAATGCAACTGGGGTTATTAAGAATTTTAAAATTAATTTTTTTGGTTTCACACTTCTATAATTAAAAGTTAAATTCAGATGGAGAGAAGTATGGCTATGACATTATATTTATATATATATATATATATATATATATAGTGTGTGTGTGTGTGTGTATCAAAAAAATCATATATAACTACAACATGTTTAGAATTTTTAGTTAACCTGATGAATATTTAGCATATCTTAAACAATTTTGAAGAACAAACATTTTTACTTTTGTCTATAAATACTTGTAAAATAATATCTTTACATTTACCTTGATAAATTCTGTCAGAGGACAAAACACAATGGTAAAGTTAAGTTTTCCTTTATTCACATATATATTCTTCACATGCACGCACAAACACACACAATGAAAGAAGAAAAAAAATCAACCTTGACCAATGAAAATATACATAAATTATTTTTTAACTCAATACAAAAATGATGAAAAAATAAACAGTCAGTTGTTGGTATCACCTGACGAGAAGACAGATTGATTGCTGAAGGGTCTGTCTACAAAATACTCTAGAGTCAGAATACTGAAAATAACATCAGCACTAAGAGACAAATTGGTCAGATTTGAATCAGACCAGGAAACAGTAGTATTAAAAAGTGCTCAATACATGGGTGAAAAAATAAAATAAAAGTAAAAATAACATGTAAAGCTTTTTTAAAGTGTATATATATATATATATATATTTTAAAGTGTATATATATATATATATATATATATATATATATATATATATATATATTTAAAGTATATAAAGTATATATATCTTTTTTTTAAGTATATATATATATATATATATATATATATATATTACTTTTTAATTTTTTTTTAAATTAAGATATTATTTTAAAAGAATGTTTGTAATATTATATCACTATCTCCATAACCTGATATGTTCAAGATGTTCAAATGCAATATAGTTTATAAGCTGAATAATTTATCTCCTGACCTTGGACATTATTTAAGCAACACAACTTTGATTAAATTCTAAAGAATACTTTTTCTTTATTTGCTATCAATATAACTAGCAGGGCTATCTGGTGCAGCCCTGGTTTTTATTTAAAAAAAAAAATTCTTTGGAAATTATCTAATCGCAATAGCTATTCTACTTGGTCCATCTTGGATCTTCAAAAGCAAAAATATTTATAGGATTAAAAATTCACTTCTGATATCTCTGCAATTTAAGTTTATGAATCTTTTGTTGTTTTTAGGGATTATATTCAATTTATTTTTAAAACAATTTTAAATTTTGTTCATAAGCATGGCAATGTAATGACAGAGCAAAATTTGTATTTTCTGTTATAATCTAAACTAATTAAAAATGGTTAATGCTTTTCTTCCTGAGAAAATTAAAATTGTATGTTTTCATATGCAGTTTTCATGAGCTAAGTTAGAATGGAAATTAATTTGATTAAAATTATTTTATTATGACTTATTTTTTTAAAGATTCATCTGATGGGTAGGTAGAATTTTACAAAAAAATTATCTATTTAATTTATATATAATTATATATATATTAACCCATGAAAATTAATATTCTGATGAATTTTAATTCTTAAGTTAATGATTATGTAAGCTAAGAGTTCTACAATAAAATATCTGTAGAAATTTCCCTATCACTTTGTTAAATATTTGAGCTTAACAACTTTAACAAAATATCGCAATAACAATCATAAATATGAATGCTTGTTGTTATTTTAAGAAGTGGGTACAAATGAAAAGATTTGAAATAGACTTCACTGAAATAGCTGTTAAACACTTCTATCTTTCTTTCATTCATTCATTTTCTCACTGAAACCAAGTAATGTTTTTCGTCTCATTCCACACAATCAAAGCTGAATAGTCCATTATTTATGAGGTACTGGCAGGGTGTAATGGTCATGCAAACTAATAAAGGTGAGACAAGCACAATTATAATGGGGTACTAAAAATACCTATGAAAATTTCAATTTTGCTATTTTAATTTTAATTCCTAAGTTAATGACTGAACAAGCTCCTTGCAAGTTCTGTGACAATAAAATATCATGCAAATTCTCCTATTGTATCAATAAATATTTGATCTTAACAATTTTAACAAAATATTGCAACAATAACAACTATCATGTATATGAATGCTGTTCATTATTTAAAAAAATAAGAGCCTACAAATGAAAAGATTGATTTGAAACAAGCTTTTCCACTTGAAGCAGCTATTAAACACAAGTGCACTGCCACTATTTTCTTTCTTTTTCTCACTGAAATCAAACAGCGTCTCTGATATGTCTTTTCCTTATTTCCTTGTAATCAAAGCAAAATAGTCCATTGTTTATATGGTATTAGCAGGGTGCAGTGTACATGCTAACTAAGGATGAGACAAGAAGAATTATATGCGATAAGACAATTTTTGAGATTTTATGACTCTCTTTCTTGAAATATATCAAATGATAAAAGGATTTCTTAATAAAGATTTAATTTTTGTTACATTTTCACTCATCAGCAATCTATAACAACTTGAAACACAAAATTTTTAAATAAAAAAACAATTTTGATCGGCACTGCTTACTAGCATTGTTGAATCACAGCTTGAGTCTATAAAAAGCAAAGAAAATGAGATGAAAAAAAATACAAGACAAGAAAAATGAATAATTGACAATGCTTCATCCAATGAATTTAAATTTTACAGAAAGGCCAAAGTTTTCTTGTAATGTTATTGTTGAGGTGTAGAAAAATGGAGTAAATATACAAAGCAACTTTTAAAGATTGCCACATGCAATAATATATATGAAGAAGGCCAAATGTGTCAAAGAAACGTTTTTGATAATGCATAGTTATTAATGAAACCAATATAATATCTGAAAAAAACTGAGGAAATTATGATCTGTGAGGTGTTAAAAACAATAAAGATGAAGATAATTGTCTGAAAAATGTGGAACAATTGATCATCATAAGTTGTATGAAAAGAAATAGTCGTGATTAGAAAACAATTTCACCACTTTACCACAGCTAAGAATCATGTATTTATTTCATGTTAAACAAATATTTTACAATTTCTGTCTGAATTTCTGGGATCAGGTGTTATTATTATTTACACTACATTCAGATTATTACCCTTATCTTTGTTGTTATTATCACACCATTTTGACCATTGTACCCTCCGGCCTTCATCAGGTGCATGTTGACTAGGAAAGCTGTAAGTATGGTGGAATAATGGATAGTGGCTTGGATTGAGGAATCAGAGAGCCATTTTCAATTTCCAGTTAATTCCATTACATTTATGTGCTAATACCCTTGGGAAAAGTATGAATCTATCTCTTCCTGACAGCTATGGGTAAATAGCAGAACAGATTAGGCTCTTTAGTCTTGGTTGGCAACCAGTTTAGAAGGAAAACTTTTAATTCATACCAGCCTTAAATGGCATGCATCATACCATCCTAAAATGTGTATACATGTGACTGGAGGACCACTTGTGAATTCAAATTTCCACTGAAACTACTACTATGCATTTTTATGTCCTTTGGATGCGGCAGATTCATTTGATGGAGCTGGCTCAAACAATCCTGTGTGAATGCTGTAACAAGTACAAGTAAGTGATCCCTAAGTGACCCAAAGAAACTACAGGGAATTCCAAATTTAACACTTTATTTAATCTATGGATGTAGAATATTATCATTCCACTGTCCATGCCTGAGGATATCTTCTCTGGTTCTTATTTTTAGTACTATTCATGTATTGCTCACTTTGCTTCCAATGAGTTCAGTTCAGGATTGAATTCACAATTACTGTCACGAAATTCATGAACCAATACTTTATTTAAACTTTGTGAACTGGTATTCACCTTCTAAAATGCTCAAGAGCCCCTCCCCAAGGAAAGAGTTACTCAATAAGGTATGTGATATAGAAGTAAGAGTAGGAAGTGAGGATAAGGAGGAAATATAACTGTTATTACAATACCTATGAACACTAATGGATATGTACCAATCCTCATAAATACATTGGACACTATTGTAAGTGGGATGTACAGCAGGATCACCAGACCAGATATGACAGCAGTATTCAATGCATGGATGAATGGTAGATTTATAAATGTGCAAGATGGATTCTAATGAGAAAAATTTTCTTGCACAACCCAGTGAACAAATTTTCCTAGCAGTAGACCTAGCAATTGATTCAATATAATCACTCTAGGTTATGTCAGTGGAAAACATGAGGCAAGAATGAATGTTGGACATTTGGAGGTTAGCATCATCCATACTAATGGTAGGCAGAAAAGTTTTCCTGATTTCATTTTTTACTCTGATAACCTTTCTGATACACACACATACATATAAAAAACATTTGATTTAAAAGGTAGGTACAGTAATATGGCTTGGTTTTGTTTGTTTTGTTTTATGGCATATCAACCTCAATAGGTTATTTAATGCCGACAAGATTTTTACAATAGATTCATATGAATAGAATATAGAATATGTATTCTTTGTGAGCAATCAGTTTGTAATTCAGATTTCACTGATGCATTTTTGTAAAGAGGTTTTTTTTTCCAGAATCAAATGTAATGCTGGTAATATTTTTTTTTCAATTGCTGATATTTTTACTAAAAATACCTATTTTTACACTTTCTTAGTGTTTTGACCCCCGTTTGGAGTTAACTATTTACCCATAGCTGGGACCCTAACAGGTGCTACCACCCCTGGTCAGGGTGAACCCAGAAACAACAGCAATTAAGAGGTGATGCCACACACCTCAAAACTGCCTTGCTGCCAGATGTTGTTTATCGTCATACCCAGTGTGCTAGATGGCGGTGAGGGGTCTTACCCCTCTACAAAGGTGCAATCGGCGTATTGTGAAGCCTCAGCTGACAGGGTGGATAGTAATATGCATACTGCAGTCCATCTTAAAAATGTATTATGTATACCTGGAGGCTTTGTATGTATGATGACCAATAACAATGAGATCAGAATGACAGATGAAAGACAATAATGCAGACTAAATTCTACATGCAGCTGGCGCAGGGATTATGTTACTTGATATTGCATCTAGAGACAACTGCATCATTGAAGAGGAATGAATGCAAAATACAGAAAAAAATGAGAATAGGTTGCTTAAGCATACTGTCTACATAAGGAAGCTGTTTTCTTCAAATATGCGGCATTCTACAACATAGCCTCAAAGTTACAAACCTGAATTCTGATGTTGGCAACTAAAGTGATTGTAACTAAGCATGAAAAACAGTACTTGCAGGTCTGTAATAAATGTACCCCCTGTTTTTTTTGTTTTTTTTAAAATAATTCCTTCCCCTCAACTTGATATCTAAGCTGAGCAGACAACCATTTACTCCTATTTCAATAGTAAGTCTGATCAGACTGATATGGTCAAATTGGTGGCTGATCTCAAAAACTGGGATAAAAGATAGTTTCTTAATTTTAACTCTTTCAAAACAAAACTGCTCTCTATTAATAATCTAAGAGACCCCTTTCTGCCTTCCATCACCAGGGTTGATGCTAAACTCTGGGAGAGTGACTTATTGTGCCTTCTAAGGCTAACATTCTCAGCTGACATGAAGTGGAAAGATTACAGTGAATCCATTGCTAGGTCTACCGCTAAAAAAGTTGGTTCACTGTGTCATACTAGACAGTTTTTCTCTTCAGAATCTATCTTACATATTTATAAGTCTATCATTCATCCATGCCTCAAATATTGCTGTCACATATGGTCTGGTTCTCCTGCTATATATTTAGAGATTCTTGATAAAATCCAAAAAAGAATCAGCAATATTATTGGTCTTGACCTGGCATTTTGGCTTCAGTCAATTTCCCACCACTATAAAGTTGTTGCCCTCTGCTTTTTCTATAAATACTTTCATGATAATTGCTTTGATGAGCTCTTTGCTATGGCACCTTGACTTTATGAATTTAAGCACAGTGCTAGAATTGCAACAAAGTCTCATCAAGTTACAGTTGAATTGGTTATATGTAACCTTAAGTTCTATGCTAACAGTTTCTTTTCTTGCACTTCTCACTTGTTAAACTCTCTTCTGGCTTCTTGCTTTCCAGTTAACTTTGATCTACAAAAATTTAAATGCAATGTCAATCATTATCTGCTGTCTTTCTGATTACTCTTCTATTGTTCTTGCTTTTCAATAATGCTTTTGTTGTGTCTTAGTGGCTTTACTGCCTTGCTTGGGGTGATTTTGATTAAAAAAACTTTCTACTTCTCTGCTTATTTATTTTTTTGGAAACTTCCTAATAAAAGGATCATTTAGTATTGCAAAACTGATTTGATGCCAATTCTAAAATTTAATTTAAATTACAATTATAATTTGTTCAATTCTAAAAATTTGTTCAAATCAAATTAAAATAAACATAATATTTTAGTCTTGTAATGTCTTATCTTGTAATAATCTTTCCTCATTATATTAAAAATAATTTAAAATATACAGCTGTGAGAAGAACACTGGGAAATAGTTCTTCTGAACAATATCCTACTGAAGAAAAGCAGCTGATGTGCAGAAATCTAAGAAAAACATTGAAACATTATTCTAGACATGTGGATAAATGGAAGCCCTATTCTACATACAAAACTCTGTGAACTCTTATTTTATAAAAGTAGAATAAAACTACGTCAGGACAACTTTAAAGATAGAGTTATCATAAATCTTCACAGAAATAAAGGAGGAAAGTTGAATTGTACAAAGTAATAAGGAATCTGGTACAAAATTATTGTAAAAATGCTGCTGAACAAATCAGTTCCAGCTCTTACCATTGGTCTCTTCCTTGAGAATTAATGTAACTTTAGAGTTAACTGAAGTATAACCAATATAGATTTTTGTCTTAAAACAAACCAAGAAAAGTAGACACCAAATTTTCCTCAGGCCTCAAGTGGAACTTGTGGAAAGATTAAATAAATTGATAAATAAAATAATAATAATAAGTAATAAAAAAAAGAGGAAAAGAAATACATTTTCCCATGATACTAAGAGTAAAGGAACCAAAAATACGATTATCTCACTTGGTTTCATCAAATGTCGCTGGGTAGCACTGTTGAAGTCTATAAAAAGGCAAACATTTCCTACATCACTCTCTTTCTCCTCTTTTCTCCATGATGTAGAATAATGTGGTCTTTATGTTCTCATTGGGGAACATTAGTTTTCCTTCCGGGGCACTGACGACTGAACTCCATTCACACCTTCCAAAACCATGCCTTCCAAAACTTCAAGCAATTACCCAATGTTTTGCCAATTATTCCAATAAACAACCTAATCAATAAATAGTGTAAGTAAACAATCTAATAAATAAATAATGTTTATTATTTTTGTTGTCAATTCTCAAGAACAAAGAAAATGTATAAATTCACTTTCATATGTTTAGGTTTTATTACAATTCTAATCACCATTTTTTCAAACAATAAGCATTGCTAAGGAGTGAAGGTAGTTAAAAAAATAATGGTGTCAATGGAGAAGACATCTTTTGACACTAAATTTTTTGTGGGTACAAAGGTTAAAGATTGCTGAATGTTTACAATAATATAGAGAGAAAAACTCATAGGAAAAAAAACAAAATGAGCCACTGTTAATTACTCCAAAAGTCAGTCTGTATCTGAAGGTGATGCTGTGTATATGATGTGATCGTAAAGGCATTGTGTATGATGAGCTCCTTTTACAAAATTAGACATTGAATTCAGACAAGTAGTGTTCCCAGTTGAACTGATTAAAGGCAGCTATTGATGAAAAGCATCCAAAATTGGTTAATCGGAAGAGTGTTATCTTCCTTTAGAACAATACTAGACCTCATATCTCTTTGGAAATCCAGCAGAAATTGGTACAGCTTTGACAACATCTGTCCTACTTACCTGATCTTGTACATCACATTTCGATCCCTCCAAAATAACTCTTAATGGGAAGAATTTCAATTCTCTGAAGGCCTGTCAAAATTACTTAAACCACTTCATCACTGAGAAAGATGCCAAGTTCTGGGAGGATGAAATAATTAAACTGCCTCAAAGATGGAGAAAGATAATGAAAGAGAATGACATATATGCATTTGAATAAATCTATCAGCAAATATTTTCTTCAAAATTTACTTACAAAATGCTGCAAACTTTTTCCCATTCCAATATAAACACAAGGTGAATATAAAGTCCATAATGTTGATTATTTACAATTGTATCTTGAAAACTATGTTAAAGAGAAATTTGAATGTTGTGAATATTGACAAGTTAATAAAATTTTCCTGTATAGATGGCACTGCAATCACTAGTCTCAAAATTTCATTTTTCTATTTTTTTAATCATTTCACCCCAAGAAAGGTGATAAAGCCACTAAGACATAAAAGGATTACTGAGCATGAAAGAAATTGAGAAAAATGTTACTATTTCTAATCAATATTTTGATTTGGCCAACATCAATGACTGCAGGGCTGCAGCAACATTCTTGGTCTTCCAGGTTAAAATTTCCACTTTTGAATCCAGCGAACCACTTCCTGACAGTACTCTCAACAATGGCACTATCTCCATAAATGGCACATTTATATTTTTTGATAATTTCACCCCAAGTAAGGTGATAATACTACTAAGGCAGAATAGGTTACTGGGAGTGGAAGAGAAAGGGAAGACTTTCATGAGGAAAAAGAACAATAAAAGAACTATAATGAAGATAATAATTGATGCTGTATTTAAATTTTTGCAGATTATAATTGATCAGAAAGATTTTTGAAGATTGTCGATAGGAACACCAGCAGTTAGAAAAGAGTTTCACAAGCAAAAAGAGTGAGGGGAAAAAACTGTTAGAATAGAACTTATGATTACATCTAGCAATTTAAATAGTAAAATGATGAGACCTAGCTGCCAATCTAGTATTATGCTTAAATTAATGACATTGAGGTATGAAAAAGGAAAGCACATCAGAGAAAAATTTAATGCTCAGACTGTGTGTATGTTTGTGCATGTGTGTATAAGCGAAAAAGTGTTTATTTGGATGTTGCACATGTGCGCGTAGAGGAAGGAAGAGTGTGAACTTGGGTGTTGTATCAACACTTTCTTTTGGCATGATGACAGATCCTTTTTGTAAATTATCCTCTAACTTATTCTAAAATGTTGGCAACCTGATTCCTTTAATTAGAAGAGCTTTTGCATTGTGTTTTTTTTAAGAAGAATCTGAAGAAGTGAAATCTTTGCCTCACTGAAAAACACATCACTAATTCAAACAAATATATATATATATATATATATATATATATGAAGAGGTGCAGAGAATTCTCTTGCAAAAACAAAGAAAGTGATATGTGGTTAGATTTTGATATAAGTGTTGGGCTGAGAATTTTTCAGCACCCTGTTTGTGTGTCTGTGCATATATATATATATATATATATATATATATATATATATAGAGAGAGAGAGAGAGAGAGAGATGGAGGGAAAGAGATAGATTTTTTTTTTAAACAGTATCACCCCAAGCAAGGCAGTACAGCCACTAGCATGCAATGGGTTACAGAGTGTGGAGGAATTAGGAACAGGAACATTGTTAATGAGGAAAAAGAAAAATCAATTAGGAGACCAGTAGATAGTGATTGACATTGCATTTAAATTTTTGCAGATTAAAGTTGGTTAGAAGCATAGAGTTGGGAGGGAGTAACACAAGTGAGAAGAGTGGGATAAGAAACCTTTAGCATAGAAGTTACAGCTACATCTAGCTAGCTTAACAGTAAATTGATGAGATCTCACCACTAGTCTAGTATTGCACTTAAATTCATACAGTCTAGGTACCATAGCATAGAGCTCATCCAAACAATTACCATGAAAGTATTATAAAAAAGCACAGACAGACAACCTTATGACAGTTGACAAGTGACTGAAGTCAAGGCATGAAATTAGGACCAATAATATTGCTGATTTTTCTCTGGATCTTATTGAGGAGCTCCAGGGGCACCTGACTATATATGGCCAGGGTATTCTAAGCATGGATGAATGGTAAACTTATACATATGCAAGAAAGATTCTGGAGAGAAAAATTGTCTCATTTGATACAGTGAACAGACTTTCTTTGCAGCTGATCCAGCAATAGATTCAATGTAGTACTTCCACCTAATGTCAGCTGAGAACATTAGCCCGAGAAGGCAAAATGAGTTACTTTTTTGGAGGATAGCATCAGCCATGATGGAAGGCAGAGAGGGGTCTCTCAGAAAATTAATGGATAGCAGTTTAGTTTTGGAGGTATTAAAATCAACAAGCCATCTTTTCCCCTAGAGGTCGTTTTGTACATTGGCTTCCATTTTGACCTTGTCTGACCGATCAGCTTTACTATTGAGGCAGGAGTAAATGGTAATGTCATCAGCATAGATGTCAAGTTGAGAGCTGATGTCATCGGGAATGTTTTCACTGAAGATTAAAAATAGCATAGGACCAAGGATGGAGCCTTGGGGGACATACCTGTATTAGTACAAAAAGATGTAGACAAGTGGCTGTTCAGAACAACTTTCATTTCACAATTTGATAAAAACAGCTGGATCAGCTCAAAAATGTGCTTTTCAGCTTGTGGAGAAGACCTGAATGCCAGACCATGTCAAAGGCTTTTGAGATATCCAATGCTACAGCTGGGGTTTCACTATTTTTATCTAAAGCATGATAGACTCTTTCTGCAATTATTGTTAGTACATCAGCAGTTGACCTGGAGAAACGAAAGATGTATTGCTTGTCTAAGAAAAGGCTATGTGATGAGAGATGATGAACCAATTTAGCATTGATTGTGGTCTCTAGGATTTCCCAAAAGGGTAATATGCTGATAGTTAAATGAGTCAGATGGTACAGCAGACTTCTTAAAAACTGGAACAACAGATAATGACTTGCAGGAGGCAGTGAGGTATTTATTATACAGTTTAGAGAGAACAGGAGCTAGTTCAGGAGCACACTTCTTTATGACTATTACAGGAATGCCATCATTGGGATCAAGATTAGAGATGACAGCAGAAACCATAGAAAGGGTTATATGCATATCAGTCAACAGAGAATCAGTTCTAAGTGGGAAGTCAGGCAGGGATACTCCAGATGAGTCAAGAGTAGAGTTTGAGGAGAATTTATAATTCAGCTTTATCAATGAGGATGATAACACTTCAAATCAATTGAAAAAGGAAGAAGAGAGACTTTGCACTTATTTAGTACTCTATTACAGAGACACCAGTAGTTTTTAGAGGCTATGCACTGCCTCATTCTCTCAGCAAACAGGGACTTAGCTTCTTCAAGGACTCACATTTTTTATGAGCACTTATGATGAGAGCTGTCCCGCTGGATAGCTGGAAATAATGGTTCCTGTCGACTATGGTGGCTGAGCATGCTGGCATGAACCATGGAGTGGATTGTGGTTTCACCTGGTATTTCCAAAAAAGGATGAAAATGTCCATGCAGGCTTTGACCCAAGAAGAAACATCAGTGGTGCAATTTTTAATTGGGAGGTTGTAGATGTTAGTCTAAGGGGAGTCAAGAAGAAAATCCTGGAATGAGTCCCAAATAGCATGCTAGTACCAGAAAGAGGTCTTATAGATAAGAGGGTCCTGTTTAATGGATGCTTGGAAGGAGATATCAATAGCTACCATTGTTACCAAGAGGGCAGTATTGTAAGCTTAGGAAGAGAAGGTAAGAAATTGATCCAATACAGAAGCATATTGCTCAGTTTGGCTAGGGAAACAAGTGGGGAAGTCCATGGTTTAGCTGAGGGATTGGGCAATGGAAAAATTTAATGTTTGTATACTGCAATATCAATACCTTTAGAATATTTCAGTCACATGTTGTGGTGAGCATTAAAGTCACCGAAGACAAAGATGTTCAGAGATAGATGGAGAGAAAGAGCCTTTTATATACTGTCAGCTATTGTATCTTACATAGTGAAGTCTTGGGAAGAGGGGGAGTGATAAAGGAAAACGAGATAGCTGACAGAGTTGAGTAGGGAAGGATGGAAGCACATGAAAGAGTAATCAGCAACCTTGATAGAAAATTATCTGGCCATCAGCAGATTATCCTGGATGCAGACACTAAGGCCATGCATGTGAATGCTGGAATTTTTTCAGCAAAGGGGGAGACAGACTGAAACCAAGAATTCATTGGTCGCAATGGAGGAATTCAAGTTGGTTTCACTGGCGACCATTCTAGGAGGAAGGATTCTACGCGGTAGAAGTTGGAATAGATACTACGAATATTGGTGAAAGAAAGATTGAGTTGGGTAGGGGGTTTTGTTAACCGGTTTAGTTTTATTTCTTTTGTGATTACCATGAGATACATTTTGAGGAGAGAGGAAAGAGAGACCACCATAATTGTTACTATCTGTCATAAATATCAATACAAATCAGCTCTACTCTCAGCTACACAGCTGAGACTAGAGCATAATGTGATCTCAGGGTTGCCCACAAGAAATAAATGCAGGGGCACCTACCCATGCGCAACAAGGCACCACAGATACCCTGATATATGAATGATGATCGGAGCAGATTCTCTAAATGCTACCAAAGTGTTCAGGCTCCTAACGATCAGTTGGAAGCAACAGCCAGCAAACTGCCAATCTGGTACCTTCATAATGGAAAGTCACAGCCACTGGTTAGTCTGATCACTAAAGAGTTAAAACAGTTAAATAATTGAGGCCATGGTAAGAGAAAGAGATAGAGAGAGAGAACCATTAAGCAATACCCTGAACAGGGAACAAGGAATGAACCTCTACTCCTGTTCAGACATTATAGGAGTGCAAACCAGATGATAAGTGAGCCTATCTACTTTAATTGACCTGTAAAAAAAAACAATTGGGAAACAATTCATGTTAAGTAATGGGTTAGTATAAGTTCTGATATTTAATACTAACTAAAATATCAGAATTAAGAATCAGAAATAATTATTAATTTTTCAACATTGATAAATAATAGTGGGTAAGCATATTCTAAATTAAACAAGTTGGGGGAAGGCTGAATTAATAAATCCCATAAGCACATTATATATATATATATATATATATATATATATATTTCAATAAAGGTGCAATTAATTTACAAATTCATGAATTATTCATACAAAAAACAAATACAAAGGTTAATGATTTAAATGGCGAGAAATCCATCTTCGCGATAGTTCATGCCACTTTGACGGAAAATCTACCAGTAAAAAAGAATTCTCTTATCACTATATCTGTACATAAACACAGAACCTTAAAATTTAAATTCAAACTCAGCATTGCGACTGCATGTTCCAAAACAATATAACACATTTCTCATAGCATTTTTCGGATTACAACTCTATTTTCGTTGTCCACTTATTACTGAGAGTAAAAACAAGAACAAAATCTATTTCATACCTGAAGATGTCTGTAGGAACAGACGAAAGCTTGTAAAAATAATAAGACCTTATGCAACTGAAATTTATAAAACAGTATCTTTTCATTCATAAACGGGTTCGGGGTTTTTGTATATTATTTGAATTGTTCGCGAAGATGGATTTCTCGCCATTTAAATCATTAACCTTTGTATTTGTTTTTTGTATGAATAATTCATGAATATATATATATATATATATATATATATATATATATATATATATATATATAGTTAGTTTATGCAAACTTAGGTAATCTGTATGGGTAGACCCGAGGAGGATGATATCCGGAGAGCTCAATGTAAAATTCAGAGCAGATATGTTTGAATAAAAACGGACCACGTTAAGGTTCCATGTAATAAATTATTTCACCATAACCCCTTTAACAGGCCTCTGGATCATCAGACTTTACTTCCAAAAATTGAAAAGAAAAATGAAAAGAAATTCACACATTTTTGATGGACCTCATCAAGTATATGTAAAATTAACGAAGTGAGGAAGTGAGGTGGGAAAGAGGATATGAATGTGTCATATGTATCATTTCAATGTAAAATTATGACACATTCATATCCTCTTTCCCACCTCACTTCCTCACTTTGTTAATTTTACATATACTTGATGAGGTCCGTCAAAAATGTGTGAATTTCTTTTCATTTTTCATTTCAATTTTTGGAAGTAAAGTCTGATGATCCAGAGCCCTGTTAAAGGGGTTATGGTGAAATAATTTATTACATGGAACCTTAACGTGGTCTGTTTTTATTAAAAAAAAAATATATATATATATAAATATATATATATATATATATACACACACATACATATGTATACATATGTGCAGAGGCAACTATTAAAAGAAAATTAAAATGATGAAGGAAGAAAAAATATACAGCAACAATCTGAAATACGATGGCAAAAAAATTATAAACAACAAAAAGTTAAATACAAGAAAATTAAAATAAATAATAATCAATAAATAATAATCAATAAATAATAATAAATAATAAGTGTTCATTTCAATGATACCAATATACCATTAAGACTGGCAGAGTTCATCATTACCAATGGGCTCTTGAGTGAATATCAGATCAAGAAAGATTTGGTGATACCAATATTCCAGATAGGAGTAGGTATATTTAACTCAAGCCAGTTTTGTTTTTTGTTTATTTTTTTTCATTTTTTCAACCAGTTTTACATTTCTACCTTTTTTTAAATATTTGTGTCATTTATATACTTTGTTGGAAAAACATCAGGCTAAAAATTTCATCACTCATGATAGGCACCCATAAAAATATAATATAGGTAATGAACACTAATGTACAAGCAAATATTTTATGCAGAGGTACCCACTTGCTGAAGGCAAGTATTAACAGAAAATTAAAACAATGAAAGAAGAATATATATTTGTATAAAGTGGACACTGAAGTCAATACCAAGCGACAACAGACTGTTCATGCCTGAACACAATCTTCCAAAGATTATGTTCAAGCATGAAAGAGACCATTATTGCTTAGTGTTGACCTGAGTGTCCAATTTTATATTTAGATATGCTCTATCTCTGATATTGAGCACTTTTATGCATAAATATAGCATATCTTAAAATTAAATTAAATTTATTTTATCATATATCATCATCATCAGTTTTATCTTGTATTGAAGAATTTAATTTCTTTTTTTCTGATCACTTCCTTTATGATGATGGTGTTGATGACTAACTAAACTAATTCTTGCAAGGGAGAGCTGATGGCATTTGCTGCATATTAATGTTGGTGGGGGGATGAAGTCGATTTTGTTGAGGCTTTCCCATCTGTTATTTGACTTATTCCTTTTCTCTTCTGGTGGGTTTGGTTCCGATGATAATGGAATATTTCCAGTTGGTATGGTCTTTTGCATATGTTTCAAACAACTTAGGCTCAAGTCCAGTGACTTTCACTGTTGTTTATTGTTATGGTCCAATATCCTTGCACCACAGTTATGGTCCAAGGTTAGAACCAAGGAAGAACAACACGAACACAGGAGTAGAATAACAAAGATATATTACAACAGAAATATAGTACAAGAAGTTGAAGGTGTTAGTAATGGCTGTCCATCTGGCTTAGAGTGAACTAATATTGTCTTGACTCATTACACCATTCATTCATTATACCTCTTGATAGACGCAGTATTTATAGAATCAGGAAGAGTCCATTATCGTTATAGGTAAGTTCCCATAACATATATATATATATATATATATATATATATATATATAGCCATCATTCACAAACTTATATAGATATATATACAGACATGATGGTAACCATTATGCCATCTTACATGATGCAGGTGCATGTGCAAATATGATTGGAAGCTGACAGATGTCATCATGACCGAAGGTTTGAATGTACTGGCATTGTTCAACGACTGATTATTTAGATTGTGTGCTCATTCCCAGAGACTGTAACTCAATGTAGTTGCAATATAAACCACAAGGAGCATTTACGGTCATGTATGTTGGCTTGAGAAAGAATTATTTCTTTTCTCTTTTCTCAGGCCAATATACATGACCATAAAAATTTGAAAAAATACTTAACTCATAAACTTTAAAAATATATTAATAAATAAATAAACAATTTAAAATATATAAAAAATAATAATTACTTATAAAATAAATCAATAAGAACAACATTACTCACTTTCATCAACATTTTTTTTTTCTAGCTACATTTATAACATTACAAACTGACTATTAAAGGATGAAAAATTTGTGGATTTTGACATAATACTGGGTTCTTTTCTTTTTTTGTTCAAATGTGTGAATTTGTTTTGCTCATGCTAAGTCTTGAAAAAACACTATGTAAAATTCACTATATTTTATTCATAATGTTCAACATGTAAAAATTATTCAACTTTTTAACAAGGAAAATCTCACACTGATTTTAAAAATTGCCACAAATCATTGTTTATTGAGTTAAGATGGAATGATATATTATGATACATCTCTAATTAGCATTTAGATACATTGTATTCATTTGCAATTTTTCTATTTAAATTGTTGTTGCAGCATACCTGTCGATGATAATTGGTATGTCCCCATTCACATAAATACAGTAGTAAATACTGTATGTTGGTGTGCAGTTGGAGATTCATTGTGGAATTCATTCGACTCACTTCTAGCAGTTGATGACTTCTTCTACGTGCTGCTGATGAATCTCATATGTGTTGTTCTTGTCCTAAGTATTATCATTCATTACCAACCGTCATTTGATTATTCTATTCAGTAACCTTCCCTTGTTTACATTTTGGTGATGAAGATTAACCAAAATTACAATTGTTCACCTATATTGTTTATGATCCATTATTGTACATAATTACATGACAATAAAATTTGTATTTTATATGAATATTGCCTTATAAAAATTGAGATGTAGTTGTGTGAGGGGCCCCATATCATAGATATAGATTCAGTTGGGAGGGGTTCCATGAGAACCCTGCACTGGACCTGCATATATACATTTATTTACAAAGCCTGATATAAATGTTACAAATTGTTGACAGTTTAAAAATGGTACAGTAAATATTTCTTGTGCAGTCTCAATCAACCAAGTAAAGAATTCCCTGCCGGAAACAGTAAAATATTTTTCTACTTCTTTGCATTGCCAGCATCTTTGACTCTCTTTCTCAATATTGTCATGAAATTTTTAAGCTAGTCAATATAAAGCCTTTCTTATTTTTTCCCATGTTAAGGCAATTATATGCAAGCAACATATGAGAAATGTTGTCTAGTAACAATTTTGCTTATTTGCTCTTTTTTATTTTTATGATTTTGTTACCAGGAGTAATGTTCATGAGAAAAGAAACTTGTGAACATTTGACCATTAGCAGATCTGAACATGAAAAAATGAACTAGTTAAGGCAATTATATGCAAGCAACATATGAGAAATGTTGTCTAGTAAAAATTTTGCTTATTTGTGTTTTTTTATTTTTATGATTTTGTTACCAGGAGGTAATGTTCATGAGAAAAGAAACTGGTGAACATTTGACCATTAGCAGATCTGAACATGAAAACATGAACTAGTTAAGGCAATTATATGCAAGCAACATATGAGAAATGTTGTCTAGTAACAATTTTGCTTATTTGCGCTTTTTTATTTTTATGATTTTGTTACCAGGAGGTAATGTTCATGAGAAAAGAAACTTGTGAACATTTGACCATTAGCAGATCTGAACATGAAAACATGAACTAGTTAAGGCAATTATATGCAAGCAACATATGAGAAATGTTGTCTAGTAACAATTTTGCTTATTTGCGCTTTTTTATTTTTATGATTTTGTTACCAGGAGGTAATGTTCATGAGAAAAGAAACTTGTGAACATTTGACCATTAGCAGATCTGAACATGAAAACATGAACTAGTTAAGGCAATTATATGCAAGCAACATATGAGAAATGTTGTCTAGTAACAATTTTGCTTATTTGCGCTTTTTTATTTTTATGATTTTGTTACCAGGAGGTAATGTTCATGAGAAAAGAAACTTGTGAACATTTGACCATTAGCAGATCTGAACATGAAAACATGAACTAGTTAAGGCAATTATATGCAAGCAACATATGAGAAATGTTGTCTAGTAACAATTTTGCTTATTTGCGCTTTTTTATTTTTATGATTTTGTTACCAGGAGGTAATGTTCATGAGAAAAGAAACTTGTGAACATTTGACCATTAGCAGATCTGAACATGAAAACATGAACTAGTTAAGGCAATTATATGCAAGCAACATATGAGAAATGTTGTCTAGTAACAATTTTGCTTATTTGCGCTTTTTTATTTTTATGATTTTGTTACCAGGAGGTAATGTTCATGAGAAAAGAAACTTGTGAACATTTGACCATTAGCAGATCTGAACATGAAAACATGAACTAGTTAAGGCAATTATATGCAAGCAACATATGAGAAATGTTGTCTAGTAACAATTTTGCTTATTTGCGCTTTTTTATTTTTATGATTTTGTTACCAGGAGGTAATGTTCATGAGAAAAGAAACTTGTGAACATTTGACCATTAGCAGATCTGAACATGAAAACATGAACTAGTTAAGGCAATTATATGCAAGCAACATATGAGAAATGTTGTCTAGTATCAATTTTGCTTATTTGCGCTTTTTTATTTTATCTGAACATGAAAACATGAACTAAATAACTCAGGGGATAATGAACAGCCATGAAGCTAAAAAACAAATGAAAAAAGCAATGGAGATCACTAGTGACTGTTAGTGTCTTGCAAAACAAAATAATCATTTTTATTTGATAGTATTTGTTTATGGCAGTCAAAGAATTAAAAATAAAATAACAAATAAAAATAAAATAACAAATAAAAAGTTGATGAATAATGGAATTGTTTATTTCAGGAAATTACGAAAGACATTTCTAACAGTTAAGTAAGAGAAGAGTGAAAATGATGTAATGGAATAACCTGTCACCCACATGAGTGACTACACTATAGGTAGTAACTATCTATAAGTAGCTGTAAGTCAATGGACCACAGAGACTAGCTGGGATTTGTTCCAGCTAGATGGTCAAACTCCCTGCCTCTGAGCAGAAAGGAACCTGGACGAGGCTCTGAGTCTTGTTCGGGGAGGTTGACCAACCCAATCCTGTTTATGTGGGTTCTACGGGTATTTTTTGGCTGAGCCTAGGGACTCGGATGACCCATTTTGAACTTGGCCTTGTGCCACATCTACCCTCGTGGGGGGAGGGCTAGTAAATACTGACTAGCTGGAATCTGTTGAGTATGACTCAGACTTATGTGAGAACTACCAACCTTCCAATAGTAGCACTAACTACTGGATTGACTTGCGACAACCTTGTGCAGAACTGTTACTTTATTCTTATTGTACTGGTTTTTTACAATAAACCTTTACTTATTTTATCCACCTTGTTTTTCTAGAATATATTGCTATTAGCATGGAATATAACAGAAAAAATAATAACTATTATTAAAATGTATCTCTTAGAGCAAAGAAACATGTCATTTGTTGTATTTAATTTTGGGTGTAAATAATTAATCCCAAGAAATTTTGGTTTATGGTACATAAAATCCTATATTTTACAACCAATAGGTGAAACACAAATAAGTAAGAAATGCCCACACATAAATAAGATCAAAATCACTAAAACAAAAACTTTTGTACATATCAGTAAAAAATATGATCCAAAATTGAATAAGTAGTTTCTGGAATTTGATTGGACAGTACAGTCACATGCTATGCTTCCAACTATGTCTGTACGTTTGAACTCAAAAAGAACTGGTTGCTGGGTGTTATCCTGTGTAAACCAAAAATCTTTCATTTGGAGTTAATTATGTAATCAGGATAACTATATATACACTGATTTTGGGTGCAATAAAAATACACATGGCAAAGACCCAGCCTGCAACTGGACACACTGATGACAAGTGGTTGAATCTGTAAACACCCAACCAGAATTCTCTCATTACCATAACAATACCTTAGTCAGTGACAACTACACACCATTCAAAGGAATATTCACACAACTCAAACAAATATTCATAGCCATGGAAAAAAGTAACTCTGATCATATATCTGTATGTCCATTTCATTTTAGAACCACCATAATCAGATTTCCCGCATTAACACTTACACACACACATTCAGTCAGCAGCCACACATACACTCCATTAAAATGTGTTTCAGACATACACACATATATACACGCTTTATACTGACCAAGGCATATGACTTTATGAACTACCCTTTAACAAATGGAAAATTTTGTCGAACATTTGAACTTTGGTTGAACTTTTTTTGTATACCATGTAAAAACAAATGTTAATGTGTATATAAATATATGATTATTTCAATTTGGTTTTCCTTTTTGCCTATTTAAAAAAAAATTCTTTGCGTTATGTTGTATTTGTGGGCATGACACTCGGATTTTAATTTTTCACTTTTAATCTGGGTAGACTGACCCTACAGGTTGTTGCTTTATGAGTTTCCATATACTTGTATAACTCTTGGATTTTAATAATTTTAGTTTCTTATTAATTTTTTTTACATTTTTGTTAATGCTGTTAGTATGTGAATGTGAATGTGATCACCTCCGTTTTGGCAGAATAAATTTGCTGATTACTTGATAACCCTTGAATATCACATAACATTTCATTGATGAGAATTTGCTTATTTCAGTTACTGCTTAACCCGCAACAGAAGTAGATGATGTAGCCAGTTGCAATTTAGCTGATTGTGTCAGGTTCAACCAGATAATGGTGTGCTTTGGAAGAAAGAGGAAATAACCTGGTCATCACTAATCTCCAAAGTTCACTATAAACATTAGCATATCTGATATCATAACACCATAATGCAATACAAGAAAGGGCTAGACAAAAAAGAAAAAAATTCTAAAAATGTGTTACATATAAAAACCTTTTATATACAACATTGATATACACACATATTTGCCATACAAAGATTTAATACAAAAAGGGATGTAGCTTAGAGCTTGTGATATGTCCTAGGTTTTTATTTAGGATAAATGGGAATTGTGACATACATCATGGTCAGCCAAACCACAATTGACCATTGCATCTGCCTCCAGTGTAAGTTAAACATCAACTGCCTCTTCTCACCAGTGGGATGTCATGTAACACTCCAAGGCCCCTTAAAGCAAGATTAAATATGTCCTATCAAAAGGGAGAGAATTGCTTTCTATATCCATATATTGTGGTCACTATTTTTAGCTTAACTAAAAGCAGTGGCAAGCAAACTTTTCACATGTAAATGACAGGTTAATATTATCTATAGAGCTAAAAGGAATAACTTTCAACACGTGAAGATATTTTCATGAATTTTTATATAACAATACAAGAGAGAAAATATATCAATGTGTATACAGATAGCTGACAAGGAAGAAAAGATATTCAATACTTAGCTATTAGGAAATTGTGTGTGTGTGAGAGTAAAAGTTCAGTTTTCAGATGCCTCAGTTAAAGGAAGTTTTTTTCCCCAATGGGGACAAGTCTGATGTTTGCATGGCTATATTCTGAAAGAATGACAGTCTATTGACCTACAATGCATTTAATAAAAAAGAAACTTTATGCAAAATCTAGAAAGAGGATAAAACAATGACCAAAAAGTGTAATGGACAATTTAGTCATTTCATAATTGTAATTAACAAGATACAGAAGTTCACCTGAAAGACATGTTTATAAAACAATAGTGTAAACCAGTTTCCTGAATAAGGTAACCTGGGATCAAATGTGAGTTGTCTGGGCTACAATAAATAATCATCATTTCTAACAAATTACAATCTAATATGAATTAATTTTCAATATCAATGGCAAAATTAGGTAAAATTTTAGGATCACTTATTTTATGTCTATCTCTGTATATATGAGTGGTATATTGGGGGAGACATAATTACCCTGCAGACATATCCGGAAGGACATCCACATCAATGGCATTAGACTGCTTATTTTCATGGACTGTTAGATGATGGGCAAATCCAACCTTCCCTTAGATGTTACATACAAGTTCAGATTGAGATCTCATTCTCTTTATGAAGCTTTAATAAAAGTGTAAAATGTTAGATTGATAAACATTTCCTATTTGTTCTTCATAAAGAGTGTTCCAATAACTTGGACCGATTTTAAATGTGAATTAAGTGTCTAATGATTTTTTTCTTTTTCTTTCAGATTCAAAGTTTTTGGCAATTTCAACCATGGAAATATTAACAATTAAACAAAGTGTTAAAGTTTCAAGAATGCAATTGGAAAAATTCTCTGTGAATTAAAACAAACTGGGTCAGTGGCAGATGGGAAAACACCATTGCATGCTCGTTTACGCCATTCAACGAAAAACATTGCTGCAGTGCATGAGAATGTGGCCGAAAATCCAGATGCCTCTATTTGTCATTGCTTGCAGGAATTGAATCTCTCCACAACAATGTTACATCATTTCTAATTGCACTCTTGGTTGGTTGATTATGTTGACCAAAAAAAAATCATGAATTGCGCAAAATGCATTTCTGTTTGAACATGCATTTTCATAATAGGCTTCAATAACTTTAACATGTTTGTTAATCTTTCCATGGTTGAAATTGCTAAAGACTTAAGTTGTTAAATCTGAAAGAAAAAGAAAACAAATCATTAGATGCTTAAACTTAATTCACATTCAAAATGGATCTGAGTTATTGGAACACCTTTTATATAAAGGTGCATGTAGTGCAGCAGTTATTGGTGCAGAAAATGAGACAAGCATCTAGAGTTCAAATTTCAGCTGAGCCTTTTGTGTTTGTATTTACACTAATACTCTTGGAAAGATATGAATCCATATCTTCTCCCATCCCACCAGCTCACAGGACAGACAGAGCTCTCTCTCTAGCTTTGGTTAGCAACCAGTCTAGGAGAAAGAAAACTCTGAATTCAAAACTGGTTGGGCAAAGCCAGCAACTCCATCCCATGAAAGGTTACATGCTATAGAAACCCCAGTGGCAATACCTAGCATGGTAAACCTGTGGTTGATACTCTACAAGGTAATATACAAGATTAACATACATACATACATATGTTTGTGTGTGTGTGTATATATATATATATATATATATATATATAGTACGGTGGAGTTTGGATAGCAGCTTGGATTGAGGAATTGGAGATCTGAGTACAAATTTCAACCAAACCCATTACATTCACTTACCATTGGGAAAGGTATGAATCCTCTTCTTCTCCCCCCAGCTATGGGTAAATAGCAGGACAGACCAGATTCTATAGCCTTGGATGGCAACTGGTCTACCATAGAAAGAAATGGCAACCTACTGTAGGGAAAAAAATCTGCCTCGTTAGTCATGTATCGGGAGATACATGATCACCTAAGTGTGTATCACACATGGCACATAACTGTCTGAATCCCTCAATTAGTGCGGCTAATATGTACATGAAAAGATACACATGAATCTAAGACACATTAATCGAATATAATAATTTATAGGAAATGATGTAATTTGTACCTCAAATTTTAGTCTCATTCACAATTAATTTCTAATTTGCGTACTTTTTAATTAAACACAGGTACATATAAGAAGATACAATAAAAATGCTATGAATTAATGTTTATTAATCTGATTTTTTATGAAAAACTTATTTAGAGTGTTTTGCCACATGGTATTCATCTGTTCTTCATATAATTTACAGTACGGAGAAATTGCCTTTTTCAATTTTTCTGCAAATTTGTCAACTTCTGTCTTTTGACTAGTATATTAAACATATTTATTTTATTGGCACTACAATAAAACTGGTGTTAAAACATTAAAAAACATACAGCAACTAATCAACATGATAAACATTTGAACAATACACAAGGTTTGAAAGCACAATAATACTCAATAAACTACACAGATTAGGTGGTACAGTATGAAATTACTACATTATATCTTATTATAACAAGCATTTGCAGTATTTCTTTTCAGAGAATTGCTTTATTATTGGCTTGAAGTCAGTGGTCTTCAGGAATAAGATGTCATTTTCCATGCACATGAGTGAAAGCCAGTTCAAACAATGCTTCCCTATTGTGGTAAAAAACAGATTTTTTATGTTTCAGTCTTGAAAAAGAATGTTCTCCTGTACAGTTGGTCACCATCATGCACATGAACACTCTGAGTTCAATTTCAACATTTGGGAATACAGATTTCAAATTGAAATTATGTATCTGTACAGTGCAGGGAGAGTCTCACATTTTTCATCAACAGGCGTGTAGTACTTGAGATGCTCACATCCATTTAAAAGGTCATCATAATTCAGGTCTTTGGGATCCATATTAGCCAGTTGTTAACACTTTTTCTTTAGTTCATCAGAAGCAATGGTTTTCAATTCAGTGAAGAAAGAAAACAGGTTTCCAATCTGTGAATAAGCCTCTGCACATTTTGTCAGTTCAAAGATCAAAGTGTCCAGAACAGGGAGGAAAGTTTCCACCTTGAACTTTTCAGTTTTACTGAGAAGTACCTTTTCTGCTGATCAATCATATCTATTAAGACACATACTTCATTTACATTTCTGTTTTTTCCCATCACTGTAATCTGTATCTGGACACATACTCTGGACTTTGAATTCATATTCACTAAATTTGTATCTAGTTTCCTGAAGATAGGTTTTCATCGACTCAAGAAGATTCGTGGCAACAAGGATGTTCAAATCCTTTAATTGCAGGACCATGCTTATTTTGTCATTCTTTCTAGCATGTCATTCCAAAGAATTGTGAGAAAGAGTGTTTGCAGGTTTTCCATTTTTTTGCTCAATCCTTCTGCCTTGTATTCACTTTCTGTTCCTTGTCAGCTGATAGAGAATCCGGTACATGTTTTATTTTCTCAAAATCACCATACAGAGCATGAACAACATCAAAATGTGCTGACCATCATGTGTCAAATGACCGCAAAATATTTTCCTAGAGATGACATTCTAGTGATGAGTAGAATCAGCAAAAAATGAATACAGATGTTGAACAAAATCAAAGTATTTTACAGTCTGTAGACAAAACTCTACTGCTTTTACTCCCACCATGTTCAGACTTTGTCCAGCACAAGGGACATAGATGGTAAATGCAATCCAGTATATCGTCCAGACATATTTGAGCCATCATCGTATGACTGACCATGGTAGTTTGATAGTGGAAAATCCACAACAGTATCTGTTAGATCCTTTGCTTCATGAGAAAAGATGGGGATGAATATCAAGAAACGTTTCACAGACTTACAACAGTAAATGTCAGTTGATTGCATGTCTGGAGTGGAATCTACAATTATTGAATAATACTTTGGTTCTTTTGCTTCTTCAAGAATAGTACAAAGAACTTATTGTTTCATTAATTCAATAAATTCCTCAGAAATATTTGCAGATAAATATGACAGATTCCCTTTTCCAGGATTTCCATACATTTTGAGATGTTCTTCCAAGAAAGGGTTAAATTCACTCAGCAGATCTAGTATACCTAAATAGTTGCCTTTTTTTCTGATCCAATAATCTGATTTTCTCCATGAAATGGCAAACCTCTGAAGGCAAGAAAGCTAATTACAGAAACCACATGTGTCAATACTTTATGCCAATGTTCCTGCTCTGAGCAATGTTACTCAAGTAATAAAGAATCTACACTTCCAATTTCTTTATAACTTATCAAATATGCTGTCAGGCACTTTTGATGATGTTCTCCATTTTCATGTCCTATAATAACATTGAGGTGCTTCTAGTCATTGAACCCCCACGTGGCAAAGAGAAATTCTTTCTTGGATAACATGTGATATACAAAGTAGTACAACCAATCTTGGGATGGTGAATAGAGTAGCCATTCATGTTTTACACATTTACTATTCTTCAGTTCATATTTGATAAATACTTTGCATTCATATTCTCTATTCCAGCTGTTTTATACACTCTGCATGAATTTGAAAGGTTACAATCATGATTCTGACATGATGAGGGCTCACTACAAATCCAGTAATCTATTGTGTTAGTATCATTAATGTTCCATAGTCCCAGATCTGTCTCTTGGACTGCAAACTCCTTTACTGTTATAGATTTGGGTATTTCCTTTTGTAAAAAATCACCACGAGCAGCAACAAGCAATAATGGTATGCCTGCTGAAACTGGATGATTAGTAGCAGGAATAGATGTAAATGTGGGTGCTATATCTGAAGGAATGGTATGAATAGCTGCCGTTACACTTGTGTTTAGCCACAATATTAATTTTGAAAGTTTTCCTATTTGTTTCCTTCTCCTCCTCTTCTGTCCTCCACTCAAAAGATTACATTTCATTAACTGCTGAAAGGGTTATTCACCTGCAAATATATATATATCTTAAATATTTAGTATTTAGTCCCAGACTAAGATATAAGATTATATTATATAAGTATCCCTGCAACAAGACCTAAATATTTAAACATTCTGCTTCCATAATGAACATGTCCTTCTATTAATTGTATGAACAGTATTTATTCTTAATACAAACTCTCTACTGTGTGCTGATTCCCAAAGCTGCTAGACAATACCTAAATCTAGCTTAGTGGAATAGCTAGGGTGTCTGGCACTGATCTAGCCTCATCTATGTATAGGTGTACAAGACTACATTCAACACTTTTCTCAACTGTCACAATTAAAAAGCTTATCCATTCATATATTCACAAACTATCAATACCTGGTAATTAGTACTGCATCATAAATTCATAATCTCTATCTATAAAAGGCAGGATATGTGTATGTGTGTAACGAATGCACGGTCGCAATTTTTGATGGATTTGCACCAAAATTTATATGCACATGCTCCAAGTTAGCAGGAAGGCCAAGACTGATTTTGCATTTCCCAACTCTCATTGATAGTGGAAATAATAGATTTTTTCATGCTTCTACAGCAGTTTTCATGTAGTTTGCTGACATTTTGTACTGGCCAGAGCAAGAGCCAATAGCTGGCTGCCACGAAAAGGCAGGAAGATTCTATTGATCAGCATGAGAGCCAACAGCTGGCTGACATGAATGTTTGCTAGCATGCAAAAAAAATTGATAGCCGCATTCGTCACAAGTGGAAAAAATTTAAATCTGCATGGCCCTTTTATCCAATTGGCTCATTCGCTCGCTTAAACTCAACGTTGATTCTGATTCTGCAGAACTGGGTTGGGTGTGAAGAAGTATTTGTTGTTAATATTTTTTTTCCATTCAGTTTTTCCAGTTATGAGTCCTTTTTTAAAGCTGATCGTTTTGTGTTCATTTTGTTTAGTTCTTTTTTCATAACAGATTTAATGCTTAGTATAGAGCTTAGAAAAAATTTGCAGTGTGAGATAGGCAAGAAGTAAGGCATGTAGCAACATCGCCACAGCAAATTGCACTCCTTTAAAGGCAAGTAAGGGCAAAAATATTTTAAGTCAAGTGATAGCAATTGCTGTATGAGTCGTATGATTTTTGAATCAAGCAAGGGCAACGCCGTGCCATGCTGCTAGTCTTAAATAATCACTACATGCTTACTGTACAAGTGTTCAATGTCGTGATTGAATCTCAGGTTCAATTATTAATAATCTATGCATAGCCCTATACCTGGATTCATATACAATGTATAAATATATCCAATAATAATGACATTGCTATCAATAGTATTACAGTAGGTCTAATGTTACGTCTGCTTTTTTCATATTTGTATGAATGTTTAAATCAAAATATGTAGCTAGTTGCAATAACTCTGATTTTTTTAATAAGTGAAATTCTTCATCCAATTTGGATGAAGAAAGAAATTCTTCAATAGAGAACAACATTTTTAAACAAACACAAAGTCAGTTTTATCAAAAATATCTGAAGAGAAATATGAATTACTTTCTTTGTTGTTGTTGTGAAATGAACATCGAATGATGAAATTATTTGTTTTAGTTATGACAGTTGAATTGCTGTTTTTGCTTTGAAATGATCAAAGCTTAGGATGAACCCCCATTTTGTCAATGTTACAACAAAAAGGAAAAAACAAGGGCAAGAGAAGGTGAAAGAAAAGAAGAATAAAGAAATACTATCAATACTAAAGTTTTATAACAATAAAAGTAATTTATTTACAAAAGTAAAAATATAAATATATTGCAATTAAAGATTCAAAACAATATTGATTCAGTCTAGGGGAAATTTAAGAATTAAATCAAACCAGAGAAAAAATAAAAGATACTATTGTCTCCAACAGAAAGTCAACAGTAGTCTTGGTTAAAAATATCAAAAGACAGAAATGAGTTTTACTGGCGAGTCTGTGCTAGGACTGTTTGAAGATTGATCGTCAGGGTCAGTTCTTTGATCTTTTCCATGACAGTGAAAGTGTCTGCAAGTTTTTGAGAAATCATTCTGAACGAATAGAGACTGGTCAGGCCAAGGAAGTAGAAGCAATAACACTTAACTTAAATCGTGAAAGATATTGCCCTTTCCATGATGTAAAACTGTTTGATAACCAGGAAGATAACCCAATGAAAGAAAAAAATATCCTCTCTTTTTTATACAACTTATGGTAACACGATCACATGACCACTGCAACTATAAAAGGTTAATACAGAAAATAAAGTTTTTTGTTAATAAGCATTTCTATAACCCAAGGTAAGTGCACCACTTCCTTTCCCACCTGACCAAATCAATTTCTCCACAAAGTAAACTGAACTGGCAAGACAAACCAGCCCTTACATTTATATAGGTGGGCAGCTACTCTGAAGAAATCTGGCCCATGCGTTAAAATGGCTCTGGATATGGTTTCTTCACATCCTTCAATGTCTTTTCTTTGCTCTTTTGCGCATAGAAAAAAAATTAGCATCAATGTTATTATAAATATCTATAATTTCTTCTTTTAATTCATCAATATTTTTAAAGATTTTGCCTTCCATTTTTCTGTTTCATTAAATTCCATATATTTTCAATAGGGTTTAGAAAATTTTGAATTAGTTGGTAACTATAAAAAAATTCATTTCCAATCATTATGGTTAAACTGAAGAATCTTTTACTGCACTAATCAAGTATTATGTATGCACTAATTCAATTTTGGTATGTAAAATTTTAGTGCACTAATCAAAAATGCATTAATTGAATGTGCTTCTACTTGCCTGAGGTGACCCAGGTTGCAAGCTAAGCTGGCATTTTAGCCATTTCTTATATATATATATATATATATATATATATATATATATATATATAAAACTGCAAAATAGCCTAAATAAACAATAATAAGTTTAAAAAAGTTAATCCTATAGATTAACTACAAAATAACTGCATTCCAGCTTATAATTATTTCTACTTAACAGACTTTAGAATAATTTAAAATATAACCACTGCTGCCTGTCCAATAACTGTTAGGGTAACATAATAAAGTGAAAATGTTCCATTGACCAATATATATGAATAGTTGAGCTACCATCAAAAACATGGCGTGAAGATTGTGTTCAAGCATGAAACAGATTGTCGCCATTCAGTGTTGACCTCATGTCCACTCTTATATTTACCCATACACTCTCCCTGATATTGAGCACTTTTACTCATAAATATAGCATACGTTAAAACTATATTTTTATTTTATATATATATATATATATATATATATATATATATATTAGGTTATCACACATGAAATAATGCATATTTCTTGTTTGACGAAGTAACCTTCTTAGTACATAAAAAAATATCTAGACTTATTCCTGACTTTTTTTCTTTCAATATATTGTTACTCATAAGCCCAATGAAAATGATTACAATGAAACAATGTCAAGTAATCTTACTGTATGAGTAGGGAAAAGAAACATTTTTGCATCAAATCATTACATGTGATAAGAAATGTATACTCTTTGACAATAGTAAGAGAGTAGGCCAGTGATAAGATGCAAGTGAATCATCGAAACAATGCCTAAAACCTCCACTGCACCTTAAAAAGTTAATGGTGACTGTACAGTGGTCTTTAAAAGGGGTTATTCATTATTCATTCTTGCCTCAAGGGAAAATAATAGCAGCCTTGTATTGTATAGAAATTGAGTGTATGCATGAAACATTGAAAAAGTAACATCCTAGACTTGTGAATAGGTATGGCCCAATTTTGTTGCATGGACACACACTGCTCAATCAATTGTCCAAAAGCAGAATCGGCTGAATTATGAAATTTTGCCTCATCTTCCATATTCACCTGATATCTCTCCTACTGATTATCACTTATTTAAGCATTTTGAGCTTTTCATTAAGAAAGAGGTTTTAGTAATTAGTTACTACAATAATTAAATGTCTAAGGTTTCTTACGGGGACATTTTATAACATGTGGAATAATGGTGGTGTGAAGCATACATGCACAAATAACAGACGAAATGATTTGCAATGCAAAGATAACATTTATGAAAACAAAATTAACAAAAGTAAAGTTTAAAACAAGAGTTTCTTTTGTTAGTCATAAATTGTATACACAACGAAATGTTCATTAATGTTATAGTGGGAACTTACTTTGTTGGTGTGTTTTATATGAAGCATTTACAGCCCTTGTAGCTTCAGCATGAAAAGTTCATGTCAGCAGTTCAAAAGAGGGAAACCCAGAAACAAAAGGTATTACTTTAGGGGTGATGTATTTTCTTTTATATTCGAGCTAGTGCTGATACAAGGTTTATTTTAGGCTGCTACTGCTACTATCTTTAATGTCACTACAAGGTAATTGAAGCATTTGAACTGTTTATCACATCAAAGGATGAGAATTTTTTAAAGATGGGATCAAGAATTTAGAGGTACATTGATGAACAGTTATTCATCAAAATATGCCTATTTCAACCAAATAAATTAGTTATTTAATATTTCAGAAGCGTTTTATTCATTTCCTAAAAAGTGAGTCATTTCATGTGTGACAACCTGATATATACACAGCTAAATAAAAGTGTGTGTGTGCCTATGTGAATGCCACATGTGAATGAGGTTCTACCTAAATTTTCAGGGAATTTGAACAAATCATGGAAACCAAATGACTTTTGCCAAAACATTTTAGGAGCTAGTATACAAATTTCCAAATCGACTACTTTGAAGGAGATTTTTTTTAATTAGTATCACTCCATGCAAGACAGTAAAGACACAAAGGGTTACAGGGTATGAAAGAATTAGGAACAAAAACATTAATAATGACTGGGAAGAGAAAAGAGTAATCAGGAGGACAGTAGATAGCAATTGACATTGCATTTAAATTTTTGCAGATTATAGTTGGCTAGAAAGCATAGAGCTGGAAGAGACTTCCATGAGCAAGAAGTTTGAGAAAGAAACTTGTTGTAACCTAGGGAAGGTTACTGAATAGAATAATCAAACAAAGGTTGGTAATGAACAATAATACTTAGGATAAGAACAACACATAAGATTGGCCAGTGGTGCTTAGAAGAAGTAGTTAACTGCTAGAAGTGAGTCAAGTGAATTCCACAATGAATTTCCAACTACAGACCAACATACAGTATTTGCTACTGTATTTATGTGAATGGGAACATATCCATTATTATCTGCAGGTCTGCTACAACAAAACTGTTAGCATAGAATTTACAGCTACATTTAGCCAGCTCAACTCTAAATTGATGAGATCTAGATGCCAGTCTTGTGGAAAGTAGATGTTAGTAGAAGTAATTATTTTTTCAGGGTCAGATTCTCTTTACTTTTTCATAGCTTTCTCTCTGTCTTTTCTCTTTTTCTCTCTGTATATATTCAAATTGTCTTTTTACAGATATATTCTCTCTCTCTCTCTCTATATATATATATATAAGAATAAAAGAAAAAGAATAATCTGTATATATTGTGACATAGCCATGATTTCATTAACCATATAGGCGTAAGGCTAAAAAGCACCCCAAAGTAAATTCTCAAATTCTAGTTGAAAATTAGTTAGATATAAAAGAAAAATAAATAAATAAAAATAGAAATTTAATCCAATGCTTTTGACTTGCGAGCGAATATGTTCCATGATCAGCCATAGCCTCCTCTTCTCTTCACAAATTCTTTTCCTCTTTACCTACTCTTCCACCCACAAGCTAAGGGCCCGTGAACTTTGAAGTGACCCGACCCGAGAATGACCTGGTTCCAAAATTTCGCAGCTATCAGGCGTTTGACCATAAGTGAATTCCAGGCACCATCAGGATCTTCTGCTGCGATTCACATGATCAGACCATACTAAGCGTGGATTGAATTTTTGGCCATCACACAAACACTGCGTGATTTGCGCTCCATCTTCCTGCGTACCCGGTCAAGGACAAGGGGAACCCATGTGACTGTCTTTAGGGACAGCAAAAATCTAAAGAAGGATTTTTAGTTTCCCTCTGACCAGCGGCAGTTGAACGTTGCTCGGCAAAATTGTCCCAATTCCAAATAGACTGCCAACTGAGATGAAGAAGACAGCAAAGTCTGTTGACTAGGGATGAAAGGACTGCTATGAAACTGAATCAACCCAACGAAACGCCTGTATGAAATGCTGCGGCCCCCCGAACACTTGCAAAAGAAAAGGAATCCAGGAAAGTTGCCGGCCGTTTTTTTGTTTTAGCATAAGAACTCTTGTTTCAGCGAATCAGAATTTTGTGTGAAAATATTGACTCGACTGACAGATAAGTTGATTCTCTTGGCTTGATCTTTTTTTTATATATATATATATATATATTTGCTCGCGCCTTCTGTTCTTCAGTGATCCCCTTCCCCTTTGTTAAATGAATGTTCTTTTTTTTTCTTTCTTTATCTCTTTATATATATTTATAAATAAATGTTTTATTTTGAAATCCATCGTCTTGTGTCTGTTCTTCGTTGATTCCCTTGTGTCGCTTCCATTTCTGAGTGAAGCCCAAGAAAAGATCCCACATTTTCCTTTTTTTAAACCCATGGTTCATCTATATGCTACAAGTTCATAACAATATATATAAGAATAAAAGAAAAGAATAATCTGTTTATACCTACAAATGTAACTGATATGTAAAGACAACAATAATGTATTATAAAAATAAATGTTTTGGTATTTAGTGGTTATTATTGGACTGGAGTTAAATTCTAACTGACACTGTTTGTGTTCATTTACTAATATCCTGATAAAAGTTATATATCCCTCTCTAACATCACTGACCCATCTCCACATATTTTGATAAAATATTTTTTGCTGACACCTTTTTTTCTTACTTGATCAAGGAGTAGCAGCAGAAGTTTTTCACACCCATTTGTCAACCTCTTTCTTTGATGTCCTGTGTCTCTTCATTATGAGGTTCATAACTCTCCACAACTTCCTATCCTTATTAGTTCTTCAGTCAGTTATGTGCCATGTGTTATACATGCTTAGGCAATCATGCATCTTTCAATACATGACTGATGAGGCAGATTTTTCCCGCAGTAGGTTGCCATTTCTTTCTGCAGTAGACCGGTTGCCATCCAAGGCTATGGAACCTGGTCTGTCCTGCTATGTTATGGTAATTTACTCTCCCAGCTATAAATTGGAGTAAGTACTGCCTTTTGGAGAGGGAAATTTCCAGCAGTCAGCTCTGAAAGTCAGACCGAACATTCTTGCTGTAACACTCTCATTTGTATATGTTTGTATTACTGTTTCTGTTAATATATTTGTTTAACTCAATTCCTCTCTTTGTGTCTTTATTTCTGGCCCTAACAAGGTCGCAATTTGCTATTTACTCATAGCTGGGGGAGAAGAAGAAGAGGATTCATACCTTTCCCAAAGGGTATTAGCATGTAATTATGAATGTAATAGATTTGGCTGGAATTCAAACTTGGCTCTCCGATTCCTCAATCCAAGCCGCTATCCATTACTCCACCATGCCTCTATTAGTTCTTAGAAAGTTCTAATCCCTGTTCTGACATTCATTTACACAAGCTCATTAGGTAGATTACTTGTTGCATTCCTCTGTCTCTCTTGCCCTCAATATGTCCTGTGAGTGTCAGATTCTCCAGGCCCTCTTTCCTCATTGTGTGTCCTAGAAATTTCAACTGTTTGTTTCTGATTCTAAGTACAAATGTCCTTTTTATTTCCATTTTCCTAAAAACTTCCTTCTGTAGAAGCACATTTTTGTCAGTTAAATAAAAGTGTAATTTGATGAGCTTAATTAACCAACTTGGTTAACTTCTCATAGCTTCATTCTATAAATATAAAAAATATTGTGGTAGATTATTCAAAATGGTAATGATAATATTAGCTATTTCCTTATAAGGAAATATTTGACATTCATTGACTGAGAAACCAGTTCTACTCAAGTTATGCTTTTCTTTGCACTCTGGCCAATGAGCTGGGGTCAAAGTGTAGTATCCATTCTCCTCATCTCTAATGGTAACATTAGTCATTTCCATATAAGGAAACATTTAGCATTCATTGAGCAAACAGCCAGTGCTAGTCGAGTTACACTTTTCTTCACTTCTTGGACATCAAGCTGGGATCAAAATGTAGTATCTGTTCTCCTTATCTCTAATGGTAATATAAGGAAACATTCAACATTCACTGACTGGGCAGCTAGTGCTATATTTGGTTGAAATTCATAAAATCTTTCTATGAAAATAATTTTTCAGGAAAACAGGTTTCTCAAGTCCACTAAGTTATTGCTCTTTCCAGTATATATGGGGGGGCTTACTTCCTAACCTTTTGTTTGAAATAGTGTGAAATGTCAAGATTCTGATTATGTCACTATTCTCTGTTTGGAAGTTATATATTTTCACAGGGGTACAAAATTTTATTATTGTGGTAAAGACAGACATATTAAAAGACAATTCATAACAAAACATATATTACTGAAAAAATGGTCATACCAAAAATAATGAGTAGAAAAACTGCTAAAATATTTTAGCGGTCCTCTCTGATCAAAGCAAAGATTGAGGACAAATTTGCAAGGGAAAGGTGAACAATTTACAGTGATAGCTGAACATCTGATTAAAACCATCAGTGTGCCCAATCTATTAATACAGACATGTTATCAGTGATATGCAGGGCTAATCCCGAGTATTACTTGAAAGTTTTGGAATCAGTGTACATTAAATCCTGCCAGCCATCTCTTTGAAAGCAGGAGTAGTTGGTTAGCTTAAAGGTAATTAGTCTATAAATGTTATATTTTCTTGCATTGTCTTCGGTTTAATATTTTTTAGTCACTGTGCACATTTCTCTCCTCAAGCTAATATATATATATAATGTCTGGCTATTCAGATATATATATATATATATATATATATATATATATATATATATATATATATATATATTTAATGGCTGGCTATTTATATATGTATATATATTTAATGGCTGGCTATTCATATATATATATATATATATATATATATATATATATATATATATTTAATGGCTGGCTATTCATATATATATATATATATATTTAATGGCTGGCTATTCATATATGTATATATATATATATTTAATGGCTGGCTATTCATCCATATTTCTGTCCTGAATATTTGGTCTGAGGGGCAAGGACTGATAAACTGGTTTTGCTGTCATTTTTAATCATTGTTACTTTTTGTTATTACCATTTATATTGTCTTTTAATATGTCCATTTTTATTGCACTAATATATACATATATATTTATGCACATTTCAAAATATTGACAATAGCAAAAAAATTTGATTAATTATTTAAAACAAAAATTTGAAACCTCTAACTTTATAGTTAAAAATAATAATTCGCCTCTTAGAACAAAATTAAATAGGGAAAATATTATTTATGAATTTAAATGCCCATTAAGGAATTGTATTCCTGATCAATCAAAATTTGGAAATAATTATATAGGCCATACTACATGTTTGACATGAAGAATCACTCTACACCTTTCTGACCATAGCTCAACTAGTTCTCATTTAAATATTCATGGAGACCTACCGGACTCTATCCATAACATACTTGTTGACAACACAAATATAATAGCATCATCTACATGCAAAAAAAGGCTAAAAATAACGGAAGCCTTATTAATAAAAACAAAAACCAACACTCAATAATATCAACTATGAACATGGACACAATATCTTGATAATGTTTTGAAAAATGAAAACATTATATAAATACATACATGCAACAAACTATTTCTTATTTAACCGTTAAAATATTTCATCCTTGAAAATGGCTAAATGTATAGCCGAAAACGCTCAGAATAAAGAGAACATTTGGACAGTTTTTATATCATTTACCATCCGAAAAGAAAAAAATTATTAGATCACACGAGAAATTGTATAAAAAACCAAATCAAAGCACCTTGTCTGTTGTATTCAATGAAATGTGCATGAAAGAAGGATTGCTGCCTAAATACACATATATATTTATATATATATATGTGTGTGTGCATTTGTAGGATGCATAATACTATCTGAGACAAAAGTGGAAAAGCTTATAAACAATGTGTTTCACCAATTTATGTATAAACTGACAACATTCACTCCTTGTTGATAATGACTGAGCCAATCAAAAGTACTTGAAAAAAAAAAATAGAATAAAAACATGAACTTTAGACAGTTTATGTGCAATTTTTAATTTGGATCAACATCCTATTGGAAAAATATATTAAGAAATTAAACAAATTGATCTTCTTGCTTAAATGATATATATATATATATATATATATATATATATATATATATATATATATACAGTTGTATAAATATGAGTTTATGACTCTGGTTTTCACACTTTTGCAATCATCCAAAAAAGCTTTGTCTAATGACTGCAAAAGCGTGAAACCTCGAGTTACAAACTTGTACCCATACAACTGAATATGTTAGCTCTATTACTAATATTGAGTACTTTCCACTAAGTACTGAGCTTATAAAATAATACATATATATAGATATATATATATGAAAGGCAGGATGTGTGTGTGTGTGTGTGTGTGTGTGTGTGTGTGTAACGAATACACGCCCGTAATTTTTGACTGATTTGCACCAAAATTTATATGCACATGCTCCAAGTTAGTGGGAAGACTAAGATCGACTTTGCATTTCCCAACTCCCATCGATAGTGGAAATAATAGATTTTTTCATGCTTCTACAGCAGTTTTCATGTAGTTTGTGGCCATTTTGTACTGGCCAGAGTGAGAGTCAATAGCTGGCTGCTACGAATAGGCAGGAAGATTCGATTGGCCAGCATGAGAGCCAACAGCTGACTGACACGAATGTTAACTAGCATGTTAGCATGCAAAAAAAAATCGATAGCTACATTCGTCACAAGTAGGAAAAATTTAAATCTGCATGGCACTTTTATCCAATTGGCTCATTCGTTTGCTTAAACTCAATGTTGATTGATTCCACAGAACTGGGTTGGGTGTGGAAAAGTATTTGTTGTTAACATTCTTTTTTCATTTGGTTTTTCCAAGTTACAAGTCCTTTTTTAAAGCTGATCATTTTGTGTTCATTTTGTTTAGTTCTTTTTTCGTAACAGATTTAATGTTTAGTATAGAAAAAATTCGCAGTGTAAGATAGGCAAGAAGTAAGGCATGTAGCAACATCAGCACGGCAAAGGGTACTCCTTTAAAGGCAAGGAAGGGCAAAAGTATTTTAAATCAAGTGATAGTGATTTCTGTATGAGTTGTACGATTTTTGAATCAAGCACGGGCAATGCCGGGCCATGCTGCTAGTATATACTATGACCTAAAAAGAAACTTGTTATAGCGAAAAAAAAAACAAATTTCTGTCCGTTAAACAGAAACAAGAGAAATCAGTTATGCAATATCTTTACAGATTAAGAGAAGCTAGCAGATTCTGTGAATTTGAGAAACTTGGAATTCAAGATTTGACTATTAAGGATGAATTGATTCAATTACAGTTGATTGGAGGTATGGATGACAGTGAGAGTGACTCAGACATAAGATGAAATGAGATCAAGATCATGCTATACTCTGTCACAATTAGATCTCATTCTGATTCATTCTCATGCTGGCAGGATGTGAATACCATGAAGGCAGAAAACAAAATAACAAAAGTTGTTTTCTGCACATTAGGCTCGATGCATCACATCCAGTCTATGAAATGAGCTCTGGTGGTGGGCAATCACGATCATTTCTGATAGAGAGTGAGATACCCCTGGGGACTACCAGACCTGCTTAAAAGCAGGCGTCTAAGAATGACCAGGACAGCTGCTACTGCTGACATGACCTCATCACCATGACAACAGAGTTGTGGTTGGGCCGTCACGAAGGGCACTACTGTTTCCACTGTTTTCATTGCCACCAATCAACATGACAGCACCTCTCAAAAACCGTTACCACTTCCTGGCTTGACCAACCAGCCTAGTTATCTATCCAACTTCAACTTGAAACATCTCACTCAATTCCTCTCAGCTAAAATCCTTCATCGATACCAAATTCTGTTGTCCCCTTGGCCTACCTCAACTTGCTTACAAGGCATTTCTTTGCAGTCAACACAGCAACTTCCGATCCATAGAACAGGCCTACAAACCCCTACCATCACCTTGGCCTACCTCGACTCATTTACAAAGCATTCCCTTCACAGTCAACACCTGTGACCCTCATTCAACAGAACAGGCCTACCAAAACCACACCAATCCAACATCATACCGGTTCAACACTACAAGTCTACTAACTGACGAAATGACCTACCACTATGACCTCAATCAACCAAACATGCATCGACCATATCCTATAACCTTGTCTATGCTGACACAAGAAATGGGTCAACTCCTGACACTACACTTACACCAGATTTCTATTCCTGTACTCTCTACCAACAATAAATGTTGTTTCAATCTAATCCTCATTATTTCTTTCACTCTCTACCAAATGCTTAAAAAGAACAGGACATAAACTTCAAGTGGGAGAGCAGTTGTAGAAGAAGTTTGAGAGCAACCAAAGGCATTAAACCTCTTTGGTTCAGGAAGGTGTAGTGGTTTGATAAATAGGATTATACCTATGTGCATATGTTAAGTGGAAGAGATATAAAGTGAATAGTAAACTAAGAGACAGATAAGAATTTTACTACTGATCACATGTCGTAGAACAACATAATACAGCAGAAAAGTTGCTGCCTAAATATACATGTGTCTGTATGTATGCATCTATGTATGTGCATAGAATTAAGCATGTGTGCATGATTATCTAACACCTGAAGTTAACTGGCAAAAATAATTGCAGGAAATATTGCCACAAAAAATTTAGAAAATGGAAAACAGTAACATACCAAGAAGAGACAATATCTTAATTCCTCTTAGGGATCAAAAACTAAAACAGTAAATTCACTATCTAAAAAAAAAATTGATGTAAGTATTTTGAGAACACCTTTGAGATGCAATAAGTAATTTAAGTTCTATAACTTATCACTGAGTTGGCATGGGAAAATTATTTGTACTAGTTTAGACAGATGGTGAAAAATCTGGTTTTCTTAGCTTTTAAAATTTTCACTTTAATCTTGAGGCAACAGAAACGTGGTTCTACAGAAGGATGTTGAGAATTCCATGGATTGAACATATGAGTAATGAGGAAGCTTTAAGGAAAATGGAAACAAAAAGGACACTTATACTTAAAATCAGAAAGAGACAGTTGAAATTTCTAGAACATATAATGAGGAAAGAGGACCTAGAGAATCTGATACTCACAAGACATACTGAAGGCAAGAGAAAAGTGGACAGTGCAAATGGATAGTTGAAATGTAGATCAGATATGAATCAGGATCTGACAGCAGGATAACATAAAGAATAAGCAAAGTCTTTCTCATATGTTTTTTTATAGATATATGTAATGGGTGTCCAGATAATATAGTTGGAAAAATACAAGAAGTGTCTGGGATTTTCTTATCTCAAATGTTTCTTGAGGGCTAAGAGATAAATGTTACTATTATGACCTGAAAAGGAAAAGAAACCAAAACTTACATTGGCACATGTGTTAATGACCTGACTGTGTGAACTGCTTGTCTGATTGTGAGAATGTCATATGTTTGTGTGTGTAGAGGAGAAAAGTGTGGTCGATTCTCATTGGTTTAGAATGAATGAATTAATGATAATTATAATTGTTATAGATGCTATGAAACTAAAATATTAACCAAAGAACTCAAGTCATATTCTTAAATAGCCATGTCAAGTTGAGACTCTTATGGTTATTATGTATAACACCCAGTTCGTTCAGAAATGTCTAAACTATCAGTTACATACAACTCTGAGAAAATGAAATAAAATCTATAAATAAAATAATAATAATGATAATAATAATAATAATTAATAAAAAAAATACATTTTCCCATAATGCTAGTAGTAAAGAAACTGGAAATATGATTACCCCACTTGGTTTCATCAAATGCCATTAGGTGGTCCTGGTTAAGTCTATAAAAAAGAAAATATTTCCTTCCTTCCTTTCTTTCTTTCTCCTCCTTGCTCCAAGATGTAGCACTACATGGTAATTACATTCCCACTGGAGAACATTAGTTTCCTCAGACTGCTGATGACTGAACTCTCTTTTCACTTTCTAATGCATGGCATTCAAATATATTTTCCAAAACCTCCACCTATGAAGTAAATCAATCTTTACTTTTGTCACTTAAACTCAGTGCAAGGCTGACTTGAGCATAATCATTATACAATGCTTACACTTGCTGACACTAACTTGTGAATCAAGAAAAAGAAAACGAACATACCATTATAACCATGCTTAAAACCTCCAATAAAAGTAAGTATGACTTTTCTTTGAGTGTTCTAACTCTGCACAAGGCTCAGTTGAGCTTGATCATTAATAGGATGCTTAAACTGACTTATCTTAATTTCTGGACCAAAAAAGAAAATGGACATACCCAAGAGACATTAAGAACATTGTTTTACTACAGTTTATATAAAAAGAGAATAAACAGTCCGTAGTAGAAACCTAGCTTTTGGTCTGTTTCTCCTTCAATTGTTTACATATGAATATGCACCCACCTAAAAGACACCAACACATAATCTTTTAAATTATATACAACCATTTTTCTCAGATCAATGATGAAAAATAGCATCAAGCAAATTAATCTTTTAGGTGTTAAAGAAAGCCATTCTTCATCAGAACTCATAGACTGGTGCTGTAGATTCACAAATAAAGAACTTCATCAAATAACAAATACCACACCACTTGAAGACTTTCAACAGCAGCAACAACTAAAATTGATACCACATGTAACTCAAAGAGAAACTAATTACATAATCAAAATGTTGATCTTTGACCTTACCTTGAACAAAAGGTTAGAAAGGAACCCCTCCCCCATCAACACTGGAAAGAGTTATAACAGTGAACTTGAAAAAAAGCTATTTTCCTGAGAAAATGTTTTAAGAGGAAGACTTTATAAATTTCAACCAACAGTAATGCTGTTTGTTCAATGAATGCTGAATCTTTCCTTATAAGCAAACGGCTAATCTTACCATTACTATTTGCTTCTACCACTTATATTGATATGGAATTGGCAACATACTTTTCTTTTTGTTACTCTTTCCTTGTAACAGTGACATTTTTTTATCATTATCACGTTACTATCCACCTATGATAAAACACTGATACCCCATAATACTAAATTCAAATCTTATCTTGTAATAAGGTCAAATTGGCAGTTGATCTCAAAAATGACCTTCAATCTGTTAACTGGGGTAACAAAATGGCTTTTGAGAGGGTTTGGCATGCTGGTCTTGTTCACAAGTTGAAAGGTTGTTATTTCTGGACAAATTTTTGATTTAATTCAATCTTTCTTATCAAATTGCAAAATGAAAGTGGCCTTGAAAAGCCACTCTTCTAGATCTTTTTGCATTAATGCAGGTGTCCCCCAGAGCTCTATCCTTGGACCTACATTATTAATTAATTTTCATCAATGACCTTCTTGATGCCATAATTTCTTGACTCAGTATCCATGCTGATAGCACAAATATTTACTCTTCTCTTAATGGTAACATTGATAAATTTGATAAGCTCAAATTAGCAGCTGACTCAAAAATGACTTACAATCTGTTGTTAACTGGGGCAAAAAATGGCTTGTTAATTTTAATGCCTCCAAAACAAAACTACTCTCTTTTGTCATACACAACTATTTTTTGCCTTCCATCAGTATGGCTGATGCTAACCTCCAGAACAGTGACCTTCTTGGGCTAACGTTTTACGTGATGTGGAATGATTATATTGAATCAATTGACAGGTCAGCTGCTAGGAAAGTTGGTTCACTGTGTCATTCTAGATAATTTTCCATACCAGAGGCTATCTTACATATTTATAAATATACCATTCATCCATGCATTGAATATTGCTGTCACATATGGTCTGGTGTTTTTGCTACAAATCTAGAGATTTTTGATAAAATACAAAGAAGAATCTGCAATATTATCAGTCCTGACCTTACATATCATCTTCAGTCACTTTCCCACTGCTTTCCCTGTGCCCTTTCTATAAATATTTTCATTATAAATATTCTGATGAACTTTCCTCTATGGTGCTTAGACTTTATTAATTTCAGTGCAGTACTAGATTGGCAGCTAGGCCTCATCATTTTCCAGTTTAAATTGCTAGCCGTTACCATAAGTTTCATTCTAACAGTTTCTTCTCTCACACTTTGTGCTTGTAGAGCTATTCTAGTGTCAAATTTGATGTTCAAGAATTTAAATGTAACATTTATCATCATCTTCTGTCTCTTTAATTCTTGTTCTTCTATTGTCTTCTCTCTTTTATTATTTTTTCTCATATTCTCTCAGTAACCACTTGCATCTTAGTGGCTTTATTGCCTTGCTTGGAAATGAAATGATTTTTTTACAGTCTCATCAAACATGCCATTGTTATAATTTTAATTAAATCTGTTCTCCTTTTATCACTTTGATTGTGCAGTTTTATTGTTGTTTGCCTCCTCTTCAGAGAGTTTTATATTTTTAGTTCTTCCTTGTCTACATCTCATTAAACCAAACATAGATTTGTATAAAAAATGGTGTCAATTACTGAAAGTGTCTAAAGAAAATCACTTTAATTACCTGTTGTATCCCATGCTAGGAAACTTGTCAATTTACAGATCTAAGGACTATTTCTAAAAGTTGTAACCTATTTTCATGAACATTGCTACTTTGATCTAAATAGACACACCTGTCCTCTTCACATACCTGGAAGAAGTTATCTTCTTTTTGTTTTTATTAGCCATATTTCTTTTTTTTATTTTTTGTTTTTATCAGCCATATTTCTTTGTCCTGTTTGCATTTTGTATCTTTCTTGACCAACCTATATGTATATGTTAGGAATTTATTTACTTTGAATTAAGATTTTTTTAAAGAATCAAGGTATAAACTTTGGAAGTTGTAAATTAATAATTAAATTTTAGATATTTTATTTAACATCTCTTGAATCTTGAAAGTGTGCATTACAGAAAGTTTGTCATTTTAGAAAATGAAGTGAGGCTGGGTATAGTGTGCCTTGTCATTACTTTGTGATTTGAAGTATTTAAGAAAATAATATTTTTAAAAAGAACTGTTGATTAAAAGAAGCAACTGTAACTTAAATTCAATATATTCAGCAATGTATGTGTATGTGAAAGTAAATAAATATATATGATGCAAACTTTTGCATCCACAAATAAATGCAAAGACTTAATGTTGATAGAAAGAACAAAGCAAGTGTCTAAGAAGGCATCTTTCTTTTTATGTGCCATGTCCCTTCAGGACGTAGGCAATCATGACCCTCCACTTTCCCTATCCCTTGTGTCTCTCAACAGGTTTTGTGTTTCAGCTAACTTCCCCAGACCACACTCTGCCATCCACTTGACCAAGCCTGCCATATATGTCATGCACTGCTTTTCCCCTGTCTCTTTTTCCCTCTATTTGTCCCGTGAGTATCAGATTCTCCAGGCCCTCCTTTCTCATCATGTGTCCCAGAAATTTCATCTGCCTCTTCCTTACGTTAAGCATAAGCTTCCTCCTTGTTTGCATCCTCTCCAAGACCTCATTGTTGCTCACATGCTCAGTCCATGATATCCTCAGCATCCTTCTGTAGAACCACATCTCTACCACCTTGAGTCTCTTCTTCATCCCTGAGTATACTGTCCAACATTCGCTGCCGTATAGGAGGACAGATGTCATGTAGCAGCTCAGTACTCTTTTCTTTGTCACCATAGAAATCCTCCTGTTTTGCAGTACTCTGCTCAGCTTCTGGAATGCATCCTTGGCCATCCTAATCCGTCTTCGGATCTCAGCATCACACATACCACCCTCTGTCAGAACACTTCCCAGATACTTAAACTTCTGCACATGTTTGATTTTAGTGTCCCTGACCTGCAAATAGCATTTTGGGCTCAAAATCCTTTTACTGATGTCCATGCATTCTGTTTTCTCACTCTCTCTTACTACCTTCTGTAGGAGGTTTTGTAGTTTCTTTTCCATGTCTGCTATCAGTACTGTGTCATCTGTGTGTCTTGTTAAGGTTGTGGCCACCAAAGATGAATCCTGGTAGGATCTCCAGTTCCCTCAGAATTGCTTCGCTGTATAGGTTGAATGTCAGGTGAGAAGACACATCCTTGCCTTACGCCTCTTTCTATTTTTGTATATTTGCTGAGCTCATTCTTGATGTGAATGCATGCCGTTTGCTGCCAGTATAGGTTCTTGGTTATTCCGATATCTTTCCCAAATATATCAAGGTTGCTGAGCAGTTCTAGCAGGAAGTCATAAATGCATAAAAAGACTTGTTGTGCCCTGTTGGAACTCCCATTATTTAACTCAAACAGAAGTACTCATTTTGACATCCACAGCTTGTATGACAAAAACAAACTCAATATCATCTGGCTGCATGCACCCACTTCTGGAATACTATCAAAAATATCAGAATCATAAAACATCTTTTCTGACCAATCAGAAAAGACCCACAAAGTTTTTACAGCAACCATTTCTGAGCCACTAACTATCCCAGGTTTCCACCAACCAGCCAGAGATTACTCTATGTTGTGTTTTCATTCTCATATACATCAGTGTACACTGAAAACTGGGAAAGGGTCTGCTACATACTCACAAGGTAATGGAGATGAAAAATAAAAGCTATGTCAAGAAATTTAAATTTTTTATTTAATGCTTTGCCTGTTCACATTGGTGTACAGGTAGTTTACATTTAGGACAACTTCTGCTATGTTGATCTCATATCAGCTCTTCCCTTTAACAACTATTTACCCATCTATGCATCCTGACATGTGCTTATCAATATGAATGAATATGTGACATTGGAACTATGCAATAGACAAGTCTGTCCCCCGTCAAGAGTGGACCAGAACTGACACCCATGATCCCAAGCATGATTGTTAATGTGGACCAGCACCTAGGAATAATTGATGTCCTGTTTGTTGTCAAAAAGCCCTCATCCACTACTATACTCTTCCAGTCCCTTTCAGTCAAAGTAAATGCTGCTTAGAAGACTAGACTTAAAAAATCCACTAACTATAAAGCAGAAACACTTGAGAGTGAGATAGAATGTCACCTTCCCCCTTTATGCATGTGTCATGACCATAGTGTCACACAGATCGTGATGGTCAAAGAATGGTTAATATAATAAACCATAAAAAGAAATTCATTTTCTTTCTTTAAAATGCTATATCTCTTCACATTGTTAACAATCATTGCACTCCAAAGATTCCTTTTATTTATTATCTGAGAATTGCTCTACTTCCTTTCTTTCTGATGAATTGCCATCTTCTTGGGGTAAATAGTGGAGTGATTTCCCAATTCCATCTTAACAGTTTTAAATTCAGAGTTTTCTTCTCTACATTAGGGTGTCCAGTCTACCCTGTTATTTAACACATAGCCTGGGGGAAAGTAAGTTTTAAACAACATAGAATAATGAAACAAAGAAAATTCATTTCTCTTCAAAATTACTACTTTATTTTTTCAATATAGTTATTGTTTTTTGTTATTTGTTTTTTTCCAAATTTCTATGATGCTCCTAATTTTAACAATCATTTGTCAGTCTGTTAGGTAGATTCTGTTATGAAGACAAAAGTATATATGTAATCAGGTATTTTGGTGATTGTCAAAGTGAAAGGTTTAGTAATGAACTGAGGATATGAAGAGACCATTAAAAAATGTGTATCAACTAAAATTCTTTCCTTCTCTTTCTTGCTAAACTTGAGATAATTTCACACAAGTTGTATATTAACAAGTATATAGTAAAGAATCTCTTTTCTCTTACTGTATAATCCATTCCACAATGAGTTGTCTTTTAGTTAAGCACTTTGGTTGACACCTAATAAATATCTTGTTTGAGGTATTGCTATTGATTTTGAATTCAGAATGATCCTTCTCTTGGACTGGTTACCTACCATGGCTAGAGAGGCCGATCTGCCTTGCAATTTAACTTTTACACATAGGTGGTGGGTTGAAGAGATAGATTTATATATTTCCCAAGGGTATTTGCATGTAAGTGAATGTAATGAACTTTGTTGGAATTAAGACTAGGCTTTCTGATTTCTCATTCCAAAGGAATGTTCCAATAACTTGGATGGATTTTAAATGTGAATTAAGTTTAAGCATCTAATGATTTTTTTCTTTTTCTTTCAGATTTGGTGGACATTTAGGTGATATTATTTTTCACACATAATTGCCATTACTTAAATAATATGATCCAATAAAGAAATTTTTACCAATAACACTGATTTATTTACTGCTGACTTTGATCCACCTTAAAGAAACACCCTTATATATTGTTATGGGACCTTACCCATAATAACATAATGGACTATTCCATACGTAATAAATACTGCACCTCAAGAGGAAGCAGGGAGTTCAGTCTGAAATCTGGAGTGAAGTCTGTCGCGAGTCAGTCAGTCGAGTCAGAGGCAGACCGAAACAGAGTCGCATTCAGACAATTACTACTAAACCTGATTGCTCGTACTAACACTTTTCTACCTCTCTGTATATATTCCTGTTTGTAATATATCTGTGTTATTCCATATCCGTATTTGAGTTCTTCTTTATTGGTTCTACCTTGGACCATCACAACATATATAATCCGTCTTAATGAAACACCCTTTATATATGTTTTATGTTATATTTTGGAATATAGTTTGACAATTTCTGAAGTGGTATAAGGAACCAACCATTTATTCACAGGTCTGTCAAGAGCGATGTTTGCCTATTTCTATTGTCTATTGAATGGGCATGGCTTTAAAATATTCGATTTTGAGTTGAGTACCTGTATAAATACAACCATTTACTTGTTTGGTCATAATTTTCCTTAAGTCTCCAATAGTACCATAGTAAGTGGTCAACTAGTGAAGCTCAAGGTATGCTAGTAAGGTTAACGGTAATATAGGGTGTTTCAATAACTTGGACCAATTTTAAATGGGAATTAAATTTAAGCAACTAATGATTTTTTTTCTTTTTCTTTCAGATTTAACAACTTAAGTCTTTGGCAGTTTCAACCAGGGAAAGATTAACAAGCAAACATGTTAAAGCTATTGAAGCCTATTCCAAAAATGGACATTCAAATAGAGTTTGAATGAGAAGTTCCCATAACAATTTTTATACTGTAGTAGAAAAGAGATCCTCTTTTCTACTACAATATTTACAAATTTATGATTTTTTCTTGGAAATTGCCATTTGTGTTGATCCTATTTTTGTGTTTTTTTTTTGTTTTTTTTTTACATGAACCCAAAATTTTCATTCAATAGTTATGTTTTTACATTTTGATTTTTTGAATCATTTCACTTCAAGCAAGGCAATAAAGCCACTAAGGCACAAGGGGTTACTGAATGTTAGAGAATATAAGAAAAAAAAACAAGAAGAGAAAACAATAAAACAACAAGGATTAAAAAGACAGTAGACAATGCATTTAAATTTTTGAAGATCAAACTTGACTGGTAAGCAAAAGCTGAAAGAGAGTATCACAAGTAAGAAGTGTGATAGAAGAAATTTTTTGCATAGAAATTACAGTTATATCTAGCCTTTTCAACATTAAAATGATGAGACCTTGCTGTCAATCTAGTACTGCACTTAAATTCATAAAGTCTAGGTACTGAAGAGGAAAGTTCATCAGAACAATTACCAAGAAAGTATTTAAAGAAAAGTCACACAGAAACTATGTTACAGCAGTGGAAAAGTGACTGAAGCTGAGATGCCAGGTAAAACATTGCAGGTTTTTCTTTAAATTTTATCAAGAATCTCTAAATATATAACAGGAGCACCAGACCAGATGTAGCAGCAATATTCAAAGCAAGGATGAATGGTAGACTTATAAATAAAAGGTACGGCGGTGGGAAAGTGACTGAAGCTGAGATGCCAGGTCAGGACAAATAACATTGCAGATTCTTCTTTAAATTTTATCAAGAATTTCTAAATATAAAACAGGAACACCAGACCAGATGTCAGAGCAATATTCAAAGCAAGGATGAATGATAAACTTTAAAATATGGAAGATAGGTTCTGACAAGAAAAATTTTCTAGCATGACACAAGGAACCAACTTTCCTGGCAGAAGTCCTAGCAACTGAATCATTATATTACTATAATAGTTCTTGTTCAAATTGCAGACCAATTGCTATCTACTGTCCTCCTGATTACACTTTTACTTTTCTCTTCCCATTCATTATTAATGTTTCTTTCACACCCTGTAACCCTTTGTGTCTTAGTGGCTTTACTGCCTTGCATGGAGTGATACTAATTAAAAAAAATATCTTAATCATGCATTTTCATTTTCTGTTTTAAGCACTCAAAACTGTTTCATGATACAAGGAAATATATATATATATATATATATATATATATATATATATATATATATATATATATACTTTGATTTACTAATATATTAGTAAGGTTTCAGTCTGTTCACAGATACATGATTTTCATAGATCTCAATAAGGAAATGTTTTGGTGACGACTGTAGAGCTTATATAAGATGCTTCCAAAGTTTTTCAACTACAATCCACTCCGAGTCATACTTTATTCCAAGATATAAGTTTACTTGGTAATTTTAGCCATTTTTTTGTAAGGAAACATTCAGGATTCATTGACTGAGCAGCCAATACTACTTGTTGGTTGAAATTTATATAATCTTTCTTCAAAAATAATTCTTCAGGCAAACAGGTTTTTTCAAGTTCAGTAGCTTTTATCACTCTTTTCAATATTGTTAGAGGTTTTGTTCCTAACTTTTTATTTAAAATAAAGTGGAAAGTGAACATCATGATTATATCATTATTTTCTCTTCAGGTTCCATGTGCTATCCATTTTACTTTGTTGAAAGTCCTCAATCAGTTTTTGTTATTTGGTACAGTTTTTTTGTAATTTGGTAGTGTCAGCCTAGAATGTTCAAAGTATGGTCTTCACTTGTTCAAAGCCATTTTTAGTCATTGATCTGGGAAAGTGGTTGTATACATCTGAGAGTTTAGATATTTCTCAATAGGTTTGGCACCATGCATCCCATGTATATGAAAGTCTTGATCTAACAAGGATATTTAAGAATATGACTTAAGGTTTCAGGTTAATGCTTTTATCTGGTAGTACTTTGTTGAGTTGAATTAAACTACCTCGAGCACAGCCTATTCTATGTTCAATTTTCTTCTCTCCTATATTAAATTTGTTCTAACTGATCCACACCATGAGGTAATTGAAGTGTTTAATGATGAATACAGGATACATGTCATCACTGTTTTCATTCCAAGACCAGATCATAGTTTCTTTTTTGGAAAGATTTATCTTGAATCCTATTTCAGGGAACACTTGTTAGAGAATGTTAAAATCATTTTAATCCCAACTATAAATACCTATGTCTTTAGCATAGCCCTCATCATCAGTATGTTGGCCTCAGGAAGGAAGCCATGCAGGCATGATCAGTTTTCTATTAGTAGATTTGTTTGGGACATGGTATGGAATGTTTAAATGATCAGTACTCATCTCTTCAATTCTGTACTTGTAAATGTGAAGAGCATAGTCTAAGAAAATATTAAATAGACTAGGGCTCTCATTTCTTCATTGTTGTAATCCTGATAAGGTTCAAGATATAAGATTTATTTAAAGTATTTTATAAGAATCATTGAGATCAAATCATGGTTTTAGACAAATTCATAGTAAACTAGTAGTGTCATACTTTCATGAATTCGATTAGTATCTTTGTTATTTTGATCACTATGTTATTATCAGTGCACTTCAATGAGGTGACAAAGGGGAGTCACTGCTAAGTAGGTGGGGAGAAATTCTCTGTGAAATGTGGAATACTTTCCCCAAGATTTTTTTTGAAAGAATCTAATAGGAATGGTCCTTCTATATATCAAATTTGCCAGTGAGAAAACAATTGATAATTATAGATATTATTATAGACACAAAGTTTCAACCAAGTACACTTTGGTATTCTTCCGGTATCCATTGTTTTGGCTGATATGAGATATCTGTTGATTATTGCATTATTTTTGTCCCTGTGATGCCAGTTCTTGTTCATGAACTAGTTTATGATCAGTTCACTATGTGATCCAGGTATTGAACTCTCAACAACTAGATGACAGTGTAACATGTGTAACTGCTATATTCCGTGCTAATAGGAATATATACTTGAAAACATAGTGGATAAAATAAGTAAAGGTTTATTGCAAAAAACCAGTACAATAAGAACAAAGGTAACAGTTATGCACAAGGTTGTTGCAAGCAAATCCAGTAGTGAGTGCTACTATTGGAAAGTTGGTAGTTCTCGTGTAAGTCTGAGTCATACTCAACAGATCCCAGCTAGTATATTTAGCTACCCCCCCCCACGAGGGTTGCATGTGGCACAAGGCCGGTTTAACGTGGATTCTCTGAGCCTGTAAGCTTGGACAAAAATATTCCTTTTTTGAACCCACATAAATGGGTTCAGGGGCAGTCTACCTCTCCAAACGAGACTCTGCCCTTCAACGGATCCTCGTCCGGGTTCCTCTCTGCCCAAAGGCAGAGAGTTCAACTGTTTAGCTGGAACAGGTTACAGCTAGTCTCTGTAGTCCATTGACTTACAGATACTTATAGTTAGTTACTACCTATAGTGTAGTCACTCATGGGGTTGACAGATTATTCCATTACATCAGTAACTGTGGAGTAATTGGCCACTGTTAAGTGTAATCGCCAAAATGCTCAACAAACACAATTGACAAAGTTCTCAATAAACAATAAGAAAAGGAAGAAAAAGAACAGAGCTAGATAATACTAAGCAAACAATATATATGAAAGTCAAAACTAAGCAAGGCAACAGTAATAAGAAAAAAATGTCACTAAGAACGGTGTTCAAACGCAAAAGGAATAAAGTTAAATGATTGTAGTGTTCTAACATCAAAACCCACAAGAAAATAATATGGCAGATGAGTCTGAAAAGTTGTTCATTTTTATTGGTTTGGAAGAAATCCCAGCATGTGGGATGTTTTTTTTTTAGTGATCATTTTGAATGGATTGTAACTAATAATAACTAACTCCTTTATCCACTACACCACCATTTTAGAGCTTTTATCAAGTTAATCTCAAGTAGTTTTGATATTTGGTTATCATGGTAAGTTCTTATCACTTTTGATAATTTGATAAAAAAACAAATTGATAGTCAGATACTTTAGGTTGTGAGTAGTTACATTACAAATTTGTTGACAATCTCATTAAAAGAGTCAACAAATAACCTTATATATTCAGAAAGAAGTAAAACATTTTTGCCAAAACTGAGGATAAATCTATCTATAAAAGGCAGGATGTGTGTGTGTGTGTAACGAATGCATGGCCGCAATTTTCGACGGATTTGCACCAAAATTTACATGCACATGTTAGTGGAAAGGCCAAGACCGACTTTGCATTTCCCAACTTCCATCGATAGTGGAAATAATCAATTTTTTCATGCTTCTACGGCAATTTTCATGTAGTTTGTGGCCATTTTGTACTGGCCAGAGTGAAAGCCTATAGCTGGCTGTCACGAACAAGCAGGAAGATTCTAATGGCCAGCATGAGAGCCAACAGCTGACTGACACGAATGTTAACTAGCATGCTAGCATGCAAAAAAAATCGATAGCTACATTCGTCACAAGTGGGAAAAATTTAAATCTGCATGGCACTTTTATCCAATTGGCTCATTCGCTTGCTTAAACTCAACATTGATTCTGATTCCACAGAACTGGGTTGGGTGTGAAAAAGTATTTGTTGTTAATATTTTTTTTTCATTCGGTTTTTCCAGTTATGAGTCCTTTTTTAAAGCTGATCGTTTTGTGTTCATTTTGTTTAGTTCTTTTTTCGTAACAGATTTAATGTTTAGTATAGAGCTTAGAAAAAATTCGCAGTGTGAGATAGGCAAGAAGTAAGGTATGTAGCAACATCAGCATGGCAAATGGCACTCTTTTAAAGGCAAGTAAGGGCAAAAATATTTTAAGTCAAGTGATAGCGATTGCTGTATGAGTCGTACGATTTTTTAATCAAGCACGGGCAATACCAGGCCATGCTGCTAGTTTACAATAAGACACCACCATATCCCAAACTCTATATAAGCTTTTAAAATCTTTTGGCTATGGAAACAATTTCAGTTTATTTAGCTTTTTATAAGCTGGTAAAAGTCAATCTGCTCTTACATTATAAACCCCAAATTCTAAATTAGAAACATGAAAGGCACATTTTTACAAATTGTTTTCATTTAAAATTTTAAGCACTCTAAACCATTTGTATATACTGTTTCATCATCATTAAATACACAGTCCTTATTAGCAAATATTTTATCCATAAAGTACAGAAATACTGCTACATACAACATATAACTACATTGAAACAGTTTAAAAGGTGTAGCTGTCATGAGCAAATCAACAGGATGTACTTTTATCTGGTGATAAGCTGAAGTTAATTCTTTTTCAAGTTTAATAGAAAATGAACTGATATTTGATGTTGAATGTGGATTATTTTTGGTAATAGTATTCGGAGCATGATAATCATGGCAGCATCAGTAATTAAGCTCAGATTTTAAAACAAGTTAAAAGGGGATTTGTTAATTCAATTTTACTTAGTGATATCATTCTAGACTTCTAGATGTCTATTTTTTTAAAAATACCATTCATGCTGCTTTTGAGATTTGATTAATTTTAGCAAAAAAAAAAAAAAAAAAAAAAATGGAACATGGCTTTGTGGTAATTTGAGGTGGTGAATATTTGGCCTGGTAAAATTATTCAAATCATCCACAAAGAAGAAGGCAGATAAGGTATAAATCCCAAATTTTTACATTCCAGAAGTTATTGAGGTATTTTACAAAGTTTTTTTTAAAATCCAGTTTTCAGGAAATAGACTAAACACAGGAAGATTTTTAATGACTCCTCTTACTACTTTGACTCAAACTTAACTCGGACTGTTACATAGACTGATTACTTGATATGTTATCCCTAGCATATGGATGTAAAAACACTATATATAATACTTTTACATACCCTCTTCAAAACACTACATATAATACTTTTAAACACCCTCTTCAAAACACTATATATAATACTTTTACATACCCTCTTCAAAACACTACATATAATACTTTTACACACCCTCTTCAAAACACTATATATAATACTTTTACATACCCTCTTCAAAACACTACATATAATACTTTTACATACCCTCTTCAAAACACTATATATAATACTTTTACATACCCTCTTCAAAACACTATATATAATACTTTTACACACCCTCTTCAAAACACTATATATAATACTTTTACATACCCTCTTCAAAACACTACATATAATACTTTTACATACCCTCTTCAAAACACTATATATAATACTTTTACACACCCTCTTCAAAACACTATATATAATACTTTTACACACCCTCTTCAAAACACTATATATAATACTTTTACATACCCTCTTCAAAACACTACATATAATACTTTTACACACCCTCTTCAAAACACTATATATAATACTTTTACATACCCTCTTCAAAACACTACATATAATACTTTTACATACCCTCTTCAAAACACTACATATAATACTTTTACATACCCTCTTCAAAACACTATATATAATACTTTTACACACCCTCTTCAAAACATGATATCTTATACTTTCGCATCATCCACTTCAAAATATTACTACTTGCACATTAAATTTTGAATTATGACATTTAATTTGAATGTCTGGAAACTACAATTTTTTCAATCACCAAAATCAGCATAAGTAAAGATGTTTTCAATTTAATGCAAATTCAAGAATCCATGGTGATTTGATGTTAGAAATGAGAAAATTTTGATTCTCTGAATCTTCCATTCTACATAAACTAGTGTAAAGTAATCATCTATCATATATATGTTCTCAATACAATTACAAATTCATCAATTTCCCCTATGCATCCAGGCTCACCCACCTGCACAGAACTGGGTGGGTGCAAATGTATATTAGTGTCTATTTGGTGGTCATAAGCCCAATTCGCTTTGTATATTTACTTTTTTTGCAAATAGATTACTATTAGGTTGATGCAAAAATAATGTCGTTTTCTCACATATGTTACTATGTGAGAAAACAACATTATTTTTGCACCAACCTAATATGAACCTATATAGCATAGTAATGAAAGTAAAATCATTGTGAATTAAATGTTTTGTAAAGTATTTGTCTTTCTACAATTACAAAATAAACTGATGCTTTGAAAATCTAAAATAATGCACTTTTGTGGCATGATCAGTCAGTTATGTGCCATGCGTGATACATGCTTAGGCAATCATGTATCTTTCGATACATGGCTGACAAGGTTATTTTTTCCCACAGTAGGTTGCCATTTCTTTCTGTGGTAGACCAGTTGCCATCCAAGGCTATCAAACCCAGTTTGTACTACTATTTACCCATAGCTGGGGGGAGAAGAAGAGAATTCATACCTTTCCCAAGAGTATTAGCACCTAAGTGAATGTAATGGATTCAACCTGAATTTGAACTCAGCTCTCCGATTCCTCAATCTGAGACATTATCCATTACTCCACCGTGCCTCCTATTACTCCATCATGCCTCATAGTAAAAAAAGAAGACAATTTTAAACTTTGTGACTGTATAATAACTGTGTCAAAAGTATGGTTATTTCCTTGACACCACTATTACACCATATACTTTTGACTCTCTCAGAAGTGTTTGTTTTAAAAAAAAACAATGATTAGAATTTTAATAAAACCCAAACATATAAAAGTGAATTTATACATTTTTTATTCTTGAGAATTGACAACAAAGGTATTAAACACTATTTATTAGATTGAATAATAAAAAAAAAAACTTGTTTTCAGAGTTATTTATATAATGGGAAATAATAAATATTGTAGTTGATTTATATATTTTGATAATTTCATAATTTTTTATAAATTTTTGAATAAAAAGATTTCTTTTCAAATTTGTTTTTTATAAAATGATAAATAAAAAATCTTTATAAAAGGTAAACAACAAATATTGCATTGTACTTGGTTCACATATTTTTATATTCTTGTAAATAAATATAACTGAGGAAATCAAATGTGTATAGAGTATTAGTAGTGTCAAGAGAATAACTGTCCTTTTGACACACTGTTTTTGCAGGGTCAAAAGTTAAACATGCCAAAAAGAATTTCTGTAATTTTTTAAAGTTTTTATTTATAGATGAAAAATAATTTTATAGATTATTTATTTATCACTTAAAAGACTCTGATTTTTAAATGATGTCTGATCTTTCTTTTTATTTGTATGATGAGGGGACTAAAAACTTAGATGGACATAATATTTTAGATTGGAAGAGATTGAAATATAAATAGTTGATTTGAGATTCTCATGAAGGAGATAGGTGTATAAAGGTGAAAATATTTACAGCCAAGGTGAGAGTCAAAGTATTTACAGCCAAGGTGAGAGTCAAAGTATTTAAAAATCAAGAGAAAGAAAAAATGCTTTGATAAAGAAATAAAATAGTAGAGAGGTATATTTTTTTCTGTTCTCTTTTGCTTACCCATATTTCTTTTTGTTCTTTTATTCCTTCATAATCTTCTATCATCATCATTATTATAATTCCTTCATCCCTTACTTCTCTTCACTAACTTTATTCCGTTTTTTCACTTACTTTTTCAATCTCTTTCCTTACAATTATTTCTTATATTTTTTTTTACTTTCCTCTTTTTTTTTTAACTTCATTCACCTTTCTTTTTAATTTTTTCCTCTTTCTTTCTCATCATATATAAGATGTCGAAAAAGCCCAGAATTTAGTTACAGTAATTTGAAAATATAATAATGAAAGCAGAGTGGGTGGAGAGCAGGTGGCATAATGCCAATTCAACGTAGGTAATACAAGAGCACACATATTGAAAAGATTCTAATCGCTCACAGATGGCTAAGGTAGAAGTTAAAAAAAATCACAAACAACTTTTGGCATCTTATAATTTTCAAGGGCAGGGAGATAACCTTGATAGGACATATAAGACTGAGGCCCTTAATAAAAAAAAAGTCTACATCATAAAAATATTTTATGGAAGGAATTTATTTAAAATGTTAGTCAAATGGCAAATAATAATAATTTTCTCACCAAATTAAAATAAACTTAGAATTTGATTTCATATTCAAATCAATAATTATAATTATACTAGATGAATCCATTGAAATTCTGTGGGTGTTAAGAATTAAGCTTATCTACTATCCTGTCCCTCAACTCGTTTCTCACACTTTGCCCATATCTTTTCATTGTTTCCCTTATCTTTTCCAATCTTCATTATTGTCCATGTTTTTATCTAAATATTTTGCAAAACAGGGATTAATTTAATATCCAAATAAGGAATGCACAAATATTTCTAATGCTTACTCTCTTTTATCTTTTTGCAGTTTCTTTCCATAAGGAATTTGAATGTCTGTCTATATTTCCGAGATGAGGTATTGTAACTATTTACATTGTTTGAACTGTTGTCCTCATCTTTATTGTCATATTAACAACATTTCGACCATTGTACGCTCTGGCCTTCTTCAGGTGATATACATTGGAATAAAGGGTTCAGTTCGAAATTCCAACATACAGTGTAACCTGGATATAAGAGAGTTGTCGGGACCGGAGAAGAAGTCTCTTATATCCGGGTTTCGTCTAATTTATATACATTAACACAGGCTCTAATTTGGGACCAGAGAAAATCTCTCTTATATCCGGGTTACACTGTATATCACTTGAAGAAGGCCAAAGTGTACAAAGGTCGAATCACAGTGAATATGACAATAAAGATGAGGACAATAGTCCGAACAATATAAATTGAGTGAATTTGAATGTATCATCATTTTTAAGCCTTTCCCTTTTTGCTCATTGTCTCTTGGTATCCCTCCATCAAATCTGTTTCACTTTGAATCTTTTTCATCTATTGTAATATAGTAGCAACAAGTAGAAGCTTATGATGATTTATAAAACTTAATTCAGCTTTAGCACTGAAAATGTTATATTTATTGAAATGGATGGTTACAAGCAAGAGGGGAGACGTGATGTGTTTATTTTATTATCACATCTATATTTTTCAACTCTCAGGAAAAAATAATAATAAATAATTTTTGCTCTATTATCAGTATTGAGCCCTCTTTTGAATTAATGCTGTGAATGTAAGAATTTATATATTATTTTTCATTCTCATTACATTCATATATTTCTTTAGAAACTGCTTTGTTTTCATTTTGGATATGAAACTGAACAGATATGCATTTTGAGAAATCTTAATGAGTGAACGCGCTTTAAAGACAAATAGAACATTGCTTGATTGTGAAGATCTTCATAGACAAGCAGTTGAAGTACGCTGGATCAGACAGGGATTTCTCATGCAAAGGAAGATGCAGGTTCAAATCCTGCTAGAGGGTACACTTTATTTAATAAGTTTTCTAAAGTGTGCAGGCCAGTAGTTGAAATAATAAAAAATAATAATAACAGACAAATATGGATATTCACTAAAAAATAACATTTGAAGTAATATACAGGATGCGATGGGTAAATTGTCGCCATTTTATATTTTTAATTTTGTGCATGCACATTTTTTTTTATTTTGTCAACTGCACAGTACAGCAGGGCACCATCTTTGAGAAAAAGAGTACCATGATGCCATTCACTCCACCAGAAATTTGGAAATGGCATGCTGTACTGTTTAGCATTCATGACGGAAGCTCCAATACGAACATTTCAGAGTATTTGGGTGTCAATCTGAGGATAGTGCAGAGGATCTGGAAAGACTTGGATGAGGCTAATGGTGATTACGAAGATACAGCAGCTAGGAAAACTTACTCTGATCATTCTGATAAGAAATGAAATCTTGAATTTGTTGGTGAGGGCCTCATGCAAAATACAGAGGACTACATCGAGTGACTTGAGGAGGTAGTGCTGGCCTGGGTGAAGAGGGTTACTGCTAGAAGACCCAATATTCAGCAACAGGATTCTATACCATGCCACACAGGCAGGAGAACCCAGTCATAGCTGTCAGACAATTTCTGCGACCACATCACCCCTTACATCTGGCCACCTAACTCCCTAGATTGCAAGCCCCTTGATTATTATGTTTGGGGTGCAGTTGAGTAAGAGACAAACAAAACTCCTTGTAACACCAAAGATGAACTGAAGGCCAGAATTATGGCAACATTCATCAACTTAAACAGAGACCATCCAGAACAGTTGCAGGAGATTCATGTTGAAGCCAATAGTGATTTTATTGAATAAATTTACTCTTTAGTATTTCAAGATATTTTTGTACAATTTCGGTAAATATATCTTAAAATGAGATGTCAGTTTCATTTTTGCATAATTTAGATGGCAATTTATCCACCTCAACCTGTATATGTAATGTATGTATGTATATATATATATATAATTACTTATTTAAAAATATGATTCCAACACGCTACATAAGAGTTCTCATGTTTCAAAACAAGAGCCAAAAACTTCAATATAATTATTTGAATTAAAGTATGCTCTGTTCCATCTTCAAGTGAAATTTTTTTTGGAATAACTTATTTCTGAAATTTATGTGTTTTAATAGCATATTCATGGTAACAGCTAGAGCGATTGTTTAAATAGAAGGGGTGTAGGGTGTAACAATCGTGTTGGAATCATATTTTTAAATAAATAATTAAATTTATGCTCTACTTTTGTATCGAGCACTATTTTTTAAAAATAATAACAAAAATACTAAAGAACTTTGGATTATTTACCTAATGAGTTCTTTCCTATTTTCTATATATTTGTATATATATATATATATATATATATATATGTATATATATATATATATATATATATATATATATAATGTGACAGACAAGGATAAAACTTACAAATTTTTTTAAGTTTTCTTTTTGGAAGGACTAAGGAAATGCAGAAAATGTCTGTAATGATTATTGTCCAAAGCACTTTCAGCCATTCCATTAGTCTTTTTCAAGGGGTCCATTGATCCACCCAAATAAGTGCAGCATGGATATGGCTTTTTAGTCTGCTAGGATCTTACCTTGCCTTGCTCAGATGTGGCAATGTTGGGAGATTTTTCATTCGGCATTGCCCTACTTAGACACATGTGACAATATTCATTACACATTATATATATATATATATATATATATATATATATAAGAAGGAAGTTACTTGATAATAACTGTCACAAAAAATACATAGAAGAAACCTCAATGAATTTAAATAAAAATTATATGAACACAAAAGAGACATTTTACAAAACATCCAATGTGGTGGTTGCCCACAGTAATGAGACTGACTCAAAATTTGACACAAAAAAATGCTACTCTTCTCACAGGAGAAAACAATTCAATATGACAAAAATTTCAAGAAAGTGCTTGATTGCAAGTTCATCTACAGTAAACTGGCTTTTACAACATTTGACCATTCTTGGCAGAGCCTCTATTATCACTGAGTGGGATATCTACAAACAAAAATGATGGGAAAAAATTTAAAATTCCCAGCATCCCCAGTTTGTGCACATGTGTAGCTGCACTAACATAACAAATTTAATCTGATGAAATCCTAAAAGACAAAGCACTTCACAAGAAAACTCTTCCCCTTTTCATACATTCTCTCTCTTTATCTATCTATCTATCTATATATATATATATATATATATATATATATATATATATATAAAGATAAGATAGGATAAGGAACAAATAGGAAACATTTATATATATTATATATTTGAAAAGTAACCTTTCATTTCTTTTACGCGTATTTCATTGAATATGACAGATGAGGAAAAATCTTATAAGTTCTTATATTAAGTTCATACAGTTTTCTTTTTGGAAGGACTAAGGGAGTGCAGAAAATGTCTGTAATGATTATTGTTCCAAGCACATTTGGCTAATGAATTAGCCATTTTCAAGGGATCTGTTGTTAATGTTTTACAATGCTTGTGTTCTAAAGTATATTGTGTAGAAGTAGTAGTAATCTTACGCTGCATGAAAGGATGCAGCCATGATTTTATGTAACAAACCTCTCCTGAAGGATGACAAACCACTTAAATAATATCACTGCCATAAAAAGCAGTTTGACATCCACAAACAACTGCCTTGCCCCATCAGAAAAATTCTGGTCTGATAACATTATTATTCTAAAGAAATCTGTCTGCTAAGTGTCACTAAAAATTATCAAGGATCTTTATATAAAATAATTTAACCCCAGTATCAAGCTTGTTCTTATTTAACAATAGCTTGAATGTGTTGGTGGTATTTTAAGAAGATATCCCAACATATAGATTTTGTAAGAGAGATGTTCTTTCCTTCATAAAACAAAACTGCTCTCTATTAATCATTTGAGAGACCCCTTTCTGCCTTCTATCAGTATGGCTGATGCTAACCTACAGGAGAGTGACTCATTGTACCTTCTTGGGTTAAAATTCTCTGCTGACATGAAGTTGAAAAACTAGATTGAATGATTCAATTGCCAGGTCTTCTGCGAGGGAAGTTGGTTCCTTGTGTCATGATAGATAATTTTTCTCTCCAGAATCTATCTTACATAAGTCTATCATTCATCATTGCTGTGAATATTGCTGCCACATATAGTCTGGTGCTCTTGATATATATTTAGAGATTATTGATAAAATCCAAAGAAGAATCTGCAATATTATTGGTCCTGACCTGGCATCCCAGCTTCAGTCTCTTTCCTACTGTCGTAATGTACCTTCTCCATGTCTTTTCTATAAATACTTTCATGGTAATTGTCTTGATGAACTTTGATTTACTGTATCTAATCTTTATAAATTTATCTGCAGTACTAGATTGGTAGCAAGGTCTCATCATTTTATAGTTGAATTGGCTAGATGTAACCGTAAGTTTATTTTCTCATACTTCTTGCCTGTTCAGCCAATTTTGACCTTCAAAAATTTAAATGCAATGTCAATTATTAACTACTGTCTTTTTGATTCCTCTTCTTTTATTGATCTCACTAATTATGTTTTTCCTTTTTTTTATTTTTTCATGCTCAGTAACTCCCTCATGTCTTAGTGGCTTTATTGCCTTGTTTCTGGTAAAATGATTAAAAAAAATTAGGTAATTGAGCCTTAAATTTCTATGAAGTTCTTCTTGGCTGAGCAGTGCAAAAAGTCCACTAGGTTATATAATGGTTTCCTTTATATAAGGGTGACACATTTTCTTTATTAAAGATTCTCAAAAAGCTGAGTCAGTAGACATCAATTATTGTGTTTAAAAAAAAACAGATATGTCTACTCAGACACACGTATCCACTAAATACAGCATTAATGAGAAATAATGTCAGATTAAAAATCAATTAATTCCTAAGACATTCCTTTGTTTATGTTTCAGATACAAAATAATGTTATCAAATATGGCTTTCAAAAGTTCTTAATGATAGATGTGCTTTTTTTCATAAGGGTAATTGAATCTTGCTTTGCCATGAAGTTCTTCATGGCTGAGTGGCCTAAAAGCATGCTGAGTTATACAATGGTATCATCTTTATAAGGGGACAGACTCAAACCAGCCAAAAGTCACATTTTCTTTATTATAAACTCTTGAAAAACCCATACCAGTAGGCGTCAATTATTCTTTTTAAAAAAACAGGGATATCTAAATTAAATATAACTTTTATAGTAAATATATACTTATAATTTATTTTTTCCTTTCACCTGGTTTCTTTTGGGACAATTTGTCATATTGTAATTGTATTGTAACCTAGGGAAGGTTACTGAATAGAATAGTCAAGTGAAGGTTGGTAATGAACGATAATACTTAGGACACGAACAACATATATAAGATTCACCAGTGGTGCGTAGAAGTAGTCAACTGCTAGAAGTGAGTCAAGTGAATTCCACAATGAATCTCCAACTGCAGACTAACATACAGTATTTACTACTGTATTTATGTGAATGGGGACATACCCATTATTGTCCTTAGGTATGCTACAACAAATTGTTAACAAACTCATTTGAAGGATCATTTATTGAGCTTGTAAGTTTGAGCCTCTTCACTGGTTGCCTTTCTATTATGGCCTTTTGCCAGACTTAGTTTATCTCAAAAAATATCTACTAATGCTTCAAATGAGTTCATGTTGAGCCAAGCAATACTTATTTGTGAGCAGCCAACCAGATATGAAGTCAATTTCTTTTCATCTCTTCTATCATAAATAGGCCAAGATGGATTGTTAGAAGCTGAACACTTTGTTCAAGGGTCCCTTTTTTCTCAATATTTTTGCTATACTCTTTTCATAAAATTGAATGCTTACAAAAATCCCTTCCAATCTGACAGTTTCAAAGCATAAAAGATTAAAGTAATTTTAAATTCAAATTTAATCAAGCTGTTTTGAGGCTATTTTTTTTTTTAATTATATCACCCCAAGCAAGACAGAAAAGCAACTAAAACACAAGAGGTTTGTTGTTGTTATCACAACATTTCAGCAGTTGTGCCTTCCACCCCTCATCATTTCTATATCATTCTAGGAATTCTTAACTGAACCCTTTATTTAATCTACAAAGGTAAACTGTTCTCATTCCACTGTTCATATCTAGGAATATCAATTATTTTTAGTACTGTTCAGTAATTGCTCACCCATTTCCACTGAGTCCAAGTACATACTGCCTAGCTCAAGGATCAAACTCACAATTACGATATCACCAAATTCACAAACCAACACTTTTACCCATTGAGCTATTGTTCTGTGCAGCAATAACTGAGCAGTTATGTAAATAATAATGACTCCTTATCCCAGAAATATAAATGGAAAGAAAACAAAAAAAAAATATATAATTTGAGAAAGACCAACAGTGTTTTTGTTTTTACCTTGGTTGCAAAAAGCAGTTGCACATTTAATACTGGCTAGGAAAACTATTAACTTTCAGGAGCCAACGTCTTATGCATCTTAGACCCCAATTAAAGGAAGGGTAAAAAATAATTTAAACAGAGAAAAACAAATTTTTCTTTTTGGCATACCATGTTCCGATGCAATGGTTGGTGTGTAGGTATGTGAACATGTGTATATGCATGTGCATTTTGAGGTTGTGAACATGTACTACCTATCCATGTACACGTCTGTGGTCATATTGAAATTGGGATGGGGAGAAATTGGCAACATTGTATAAAGAAGAAAACAGTATAAGAATAAGAGAATACAATATATGTATAGGCGCTCTACCTTTAGAAGAGCCAGATCAGGTTGAAAATGGAATACTGTTACCACATCTGAGCAAGAGCAGCCCAATTCAATTTCCAGTCCAAAAGCATCTGCATAGCCATATGAATGATGAATTATTTTCCATCCTACAACCCCTTTCCACAGACAAAACACTGACAGCTTCTCACTATTCTATCACTATTTCCATAGAAAATGTTCAGATAAGCTACACTCGTTTGTTCCATCAACTTTAACCCCCACAGCTAGAACATACCATGCCATGTACACTGATATGAACCACCCTCATTCCCTTTGTATTCCATTAGTAAGAAGTAAGTTCCACTCAAATAGCTTCTTTCAACTTCAACTTTGTACAACCAACTCCCAAAAGGATACTTTCCCAACCACTACAATCTGAACCTGTTCAAATCTTAGGTTACATGTTATCTTTCCCACATATCCTCAAA
>OZ010608.1:38219143-38304143 GCA_963932145.1 Acanthosepion lycidas
TGAATATATATATATATATATACATACATGAATATATAATATATATATTATATGAATATATATTATATATAATAATATATATTAATATATCTATATATATTATATGAACATATATAATATATGAATATATATTATATATAATAATATATTAATATATGTATATAATATATGAATATATATAATAATATATGAATATATATTATATATAATAATATATATAATAGAATACATATATATATATTATATGAATATATATTATATACAATAATATATATTAATATATATATATATACATAATATATGAATTTATATATGTATTATATATAATAATATATATTATATATAATAATGAATATTATATGAATATATATATATATATATATACACACACACACATATCTCCACGTATTTATATATGTTCATTGGGTTATTATTTTGACTTTTAATTTAGTTTGGTGCTATCATAAGTATTAATTATATGAGGTTAGATTTATAATTATACTTAATTATTATTGTTAGAGTTTAAGTGCATATGTCTGTGTTTATATGTCTATGTATAAGCATACATCTATTGACACGCATACACAGGTACATGTACACTGATGTCTATGCCTTATTAAACTAGTGCTAGTTTATATCATATTTACTTTTTTTTTATTTAAAGTTTGTATCATATTATTTATTCATTTAAACTTTATATTATATTTATTTGTTTATCTTTTGTTAGTGCTTAGATGGCAAAGTAAATATTTATTCATATGCCTACATTTGCACCTCAGTGTACTTCATGGGGATTAACAGTATACCACATAAATTAGAAAAAAAAACAACTTCTGATTTCAAATCCAACAGATGCCAATGGATATATATATATATATATATATATATATATATATATGTATGTATGTATGTGTGTGTGATAGCATAAAAACATATTGGAAACGTTTATCAATCTAACATGTTTCACTTTTATTAAAGCTTCATAGGTGAATGATATCTGGAGAAAAAAAGAAAGAAAAGGAGGGGCCAGGTACTTACTAGAGTGGTACAGAGTGCTGACCATTTTACCTGCATCCTTAACAATTGATCATATGTATGAGTTCCACTTGAGGTCTGATATGAGTTTTAGGACCAACAGTCTTTCAAAGAATCCCTACACGCAAGTCACCAATCTGCCACTGGGTGGCATGCCACTACTTTTTACCATTGGTGGTCTGCTCTCAGACTGCTGGCATGTTCGTCTTGACAATGTTAACACTTACAGACTGCTAGTGTCCTGCCGGTGGCTGCCACCAGAGGACCGCTGATGTTGCCATTAGTGGGCCACTGGCGTTTTGTGTATAGAGATGGTGCTTCTTAGATAGGACCATTCATCAAGATTGGTGGTAGTCTGGGGTCAGATTGGAGATGTGGGAATGTAACTCATTTTGTCTTCGAGGCATTGAATGTAACCAGCTGGGTTTTACCCCACTGGGTAATTCGTGCAATATTGGATGAGAGTTCAGTAACCAATCTGTAACCATTGAGAGTTTTAGAGGCATGCCTATATATATAGTCATATCATTGGCATAGACTGATGAAGCTTAAATAAAAGTGAAACATGTTAGATTGATAAGCATTTCCAGTTTGTTCTTTATCTTATCCTTCTCTAGGAATCCAGTAGATATTTGATATATATATATATATTTGATCTCAACATATATATATATATATATAAATAAAGAAATATAGTTTTAAGGTGTGCTATATTTATTGGATAAAGTGCTCAATATCAGAGATAGAGCATATGTAAATATAAATATAAAAGTGAACATTGAAGTCAACACTCAAAGGATTGCATCTAGCATAAAACAGCCTGTCACTTCTGAGTGTTGACTTCAATGTTCACTTTTATATTTATATATACTCACATGTTTCATTGAATGTGACTGACAATGAAAATCTTATAGAGGAGGCAACCATGACTTTATGTTGGTGTGTCTTCTTAGAAGACTCCCAATATCTATTGTTAAATAAAATGAAGTTGATTTGAAACTTGGCTTAAATTGTTTTATATAAATGGCTTCTACAGTGTCACTTACTTTTATCTAGAATGATGGTGTTATCAACCAGTGTTTTTTTAATGGGGGCAAGCAGTTGTTTGTGAGTGTCAAGATGCTATTTTTATGGCACTGATATCACATGAGTTGTTTGTCATCCTTCAGGAGTGGGTTGTTCAGTCTTGTAATGGGCAATTAAACTGATATGCTACTTTTTTTTTAAAGTTTAGTTTGATAGTTACAGGGCTTGATTATTCTTTAGTCTAGTATAGGCTGCAGCCTAGGACCTATCAAGCTTTTATAAAGCAATGATTTTAATTTTCTAGATGTTATTTCTAAATACTTTCATAAACCGATATATCAATATGACAAAATCATATTTATTTGACTTTGCAGGAAGCCAAGCAAAGAAAAGAATATTTTAGTTTGTGTCATTGTGTTACAAGTAGATAACATGTTTGATTTTAGTTATAAATTTTTTAAAGCATTGATTTTAATTTTCTAGTTGTTATAACTTCTAGATAGATTCAAAAACTGAAATTATATCAATATGACAAAATCATATTTATTTGACTTTGCAGGAAGCCAAGCAAAGAAAAGAATATTTTAGTTTGTGTCATTGTGTTACAAGTAGATAACATGTTTGATTTTAGTTATAAATTTTTTAAAGCATTGATTTTAATTTTCTAGTTGTTATAACTTCTAGATAGATTCAAAAACTGAAATTATATCAATATGACAAAATCATATTTATTTGACTTTGCAGGAAGCCAAGCAAAGAAAAGAATATTTTAGTTTGTGTCATTGTGTTACAAGTAGATAACATGTTTGATTTTAGTTATAAATTTTTTAAAGCATTGATTTTAATTTTCTAGTTGTTATAACTTCTAGATAGGTTCAAAAACTGAAATTATATCAATATGACAAAATCATATTTATTTGGATTGTTTTATTGTTATAATGCTGGTTATAAAAATCTGTTGTTTATTACAGTTGTGTTAAAATGTGCTAATTTGGTTTGCAATAAATAGTAAAATAGCGGTATTTCTTAAAGAATATTTTTATTGACAAACAAAATAGTTATTCTCATTAATTTATAGAATTTACAATAAGTTTACTTCAAACTATATAAGTGTTGCTAACATATATCACAAGTAAAAGATAGGTATAGCTGAATAAGAGGGATCTCTTATAGTTTCATCAGGCCATAGATAAGTGCATTGTTATTTATAATTATGAGTTTGGTCGTTTTTAATTTTTTGTACTATATTGTGAGTATTATACATTTGTTATATATATATATATATATATATATATATATATATGCTTACATGCACAAGCAGACAAATAGGGAACTGTGGGATCATTGGGAAATTCAATATTAAATTAGAAACATTTCTCAATGGACACTATTTGCATGCGTGGCTGTATGTATACAAGAAAGGTTAGTCAGAAAGAAAAAAATATTTAATTTAATCGAGATTCAATTTCTTTTTAGAGATGAAGAATGTTAAATAAGTATTCCTGGATTCAAGAAGGAGAAAAAGTTTTTCTATTAGGGTCATATTTGTTTTCTTTTATATTTTTGGATTTAGTTATGTTTGTATTTTATAGAAATGTTCTTATGTTAAAGTCATATACTCTGGTTGAGCTGAAGAAGTGGACAAGCAATACAAAGGTGGATAAGACTCGTGTGTATTAACTAATATGAAATATTCCCTAAGCATGGAAAGCAGAATGAGACCAGCATGCTCATCTTAGTTGTTATACTAGCAGTTGTTAGTTCAATCCCTGTGAATGGAAGTGCTAAGTCATATACTCTGTTTGAGAGGAAGAAGTGGACAAGCAACACAAAGGTGAATAAGATTGGTGACTATTATTAGGTTGGTGCAAAAATAATGTCGTTTTCTCACATATATTACTATGTGAGAAAACGACATTATTTTTGCACCAACCTAATAACTGATATGAGTTAACCCCCTAAGCATGGAAGGCAGAATGAGAACTATCTACTCCTGTGCATGGAATAAATATGTCAGTTCAAAATTCTGCTCAGGTTACTGTGTGTAGCAACAGCCATCTGATGAAGGCTGGAGAGTGCAACAGCTGAAATATTGTATGTTTAACAATCAAGATAAGCAGAATGGACTGAATAATAAAAAATTATAGAAAATTTGCCAATTTGTTATTATACTTTTGTAAGGACTTTGTTTTTTTTTTTTAAATGATTTCACCCCAAGCCAGGTAATACAAATCCCTAAAATGCAAGGGGTGTAAGAAAAATAGAGGACAAAAAAAGATCATGATTCAAGGAGATAAAAGATGATGATTGACTTTGCATCTAAATTTTTTTATTGTAGTTGACAGGAAAGCAAAAAGTTGAAAAACAGTTTCATAGGTGAGAAGTGCAATAGAAGATACTATCAGAATAGAACTTACAGTTATGTCTAGCAATTTCAACAGAGAAAGGATGGGACCTAACTTCCAACTCATTTACCATGAAAATATTTATAGAAAAGGCACAGATTAGCTGTTTCCCCAAGTATTTTGAGTTTGGGAGGAGACTTTCCAGTCAGAGATTGCTTGAGTAAGAATTTGTATACTGAAATTTTTTCACATCCTTTTCATTAGAGCACAACTGGCCTAACCTTGCCAAACATGGTTTGATGAGATTTTTCATAGAAATCTATTTAAAAAAAAAAAGATATTGATTTCAAATAGAAAATCAGTTATATTTAGGGTCTCTATGCATATCAGCTGATGAGAAATCAACAGTATTTTCATTTCTTTTTTATTTGTATGCATTTATTTTTGTTCTGTGTATTTATTTGGAATTAGTAAGCATTTATCAGTCTTAAGAGACTGTAGCATCTATAAAGTTGGCTAATCCTTGTTGTGGGTGCTTGCTCAGGCATATTTTGTGTTTCTTCAACAATCACAAAGCCAATCTTGATTTATATTGCCACTATACTGAGCAGACCATAGTTACAGTTTCTGGGAGAATGTACATAAGTTGGTGTGATCAGTAGTTGAACAACCAAAGTACACACAAGCTCTCAGTCATAATGACTTGTGACTTCATGCTAATACAACTATCAACAGTTTCTGAACAGTTTTGTCTACCCATTTTCACTAACAAAGCTTGGGTCAACCTGTGGTCAGGTTTTTTGGTATTTTCCAATAGTGATGCATGTTAGGATCATCTCCCCAAGCCAATAGCATCAAGGTGTCATCTCCCTAACAAATCAATCTCGTATTTGTGTATTTATTCATTATTTATACTTTGAGATTCAATGAAACTAAAAGCCTATAAAAAATTCCCCTTCTTATGTTCATGCTCTGTTGTTGATGGCCATGCTTTTTTTTTTATAATGGGGTTATAAAAACCTTGGGAAAAAGTATTAATCTATCTCTTCCCTCCAGTTATGGGTTAAATAATAGATACATTATTTTAATACTTATATCATGAAAATTCACTGTTATTCTAAAAAATATGTTTCAGCTTTAAATAACCAACAAAGGGTTGATAAGCTGTAAAAAACAAAACAGTCAATCAATTATGTAATATAATGACATTAAAAAAGAAAGATGGAAAACTGTTGATGCCTCATTGATATTATTTACGTTTGAATTCATGTCCTCATCTTTCTTGTTATTATCACAATGTTTCAGCCATTCTGCTCTCCAGCCTTCTTCAGGTGACTGTCAATCTCAATAACCTTCAGAGAATTAGGATTAGCATTAATAGCTTAGTGATTTAAAGCATTGGTTTATGAATTCATTGTCATAGTAACTGAGTTCAATCCCTGGGCTGGGTAGTACACACTGACACTCTGTGGAAATAAGGCAGACAATAACTGAGCAGTACTAAAAAAAGAGGATTGATTTGTTTGTTTTTTATGGCCTATCAACCTTTTACCAGAAAAATTTTTTAGATTGGAAGAATTTTTGGGAGATAATAATGATTTACAGATACAAGTCCTACTAATTGACCCATAGCTGGAGGGAGAAGTGATGGATTCATATCTTTCCCAAGGGTATCTCTGCATAAGAGAAAGTAACAAACCCAACTGGAATTGGAATTTGGCTCTCTATACAAAAAAGAGAACAAGATGAGCTATCCCTAAGCATGGACAGTAAAAAAAAAAGAACAATCAATCTCTATAAATTAAATAAAAGATTTACCAAAATTGTTTTTTATTTTTTTTTTGTTAATTGTCTTTGCTAGATTATTGTGCCCAACTATAAAAGTGCACTAACACTCCCTGATTTGACTAGCACCTGGTCTCATGTAAAGCCAAAACAGTAAAATTAGCCAAATGCCACACAGTAGCATCCTAATTGTATTAGATATCACCAGTTGTTGGTTCTGCATGCCAAAGGGTGTAGTGCTAATCAAACAGTCTAATGCAGACATTGCTCAGCAACTGCAATCGACCAGCCTGCTGCCACTGGATTCTCCTTATCCCTGGCATGGGAGCTTGGGGGTTTCTAAGACTTGCTCATGGTTTCATCTCAACCTAGTGAAAGAAAGGAATCAGTTCACATCTCTACTGATGAACTGTGATCAAACGATCATTCCAACTCTGATTTCCAAAGATTGACAGACACCTGAAGGACATTGGGCACAATGGCTGAAATATTGTGATAATGACAACAAAGATTATCTCCTAATTCCATAAATTCAGACAGAAATTGTAGATGCTTCATTATTTAAAATTTAGAATTCCCTAACAATGCTGATTTTATTCATCTTAACAAAACATCTCATCAGTTGGTTTTGTGTACAAAAATATTTGCAGTGGGGATGTGTAATGTCTTGACAGAAGTGTTAAAAAAACATTGTTTTTCAATTTTTAAAGTTTTTTTTCAACATTCTCTTTCAATAAACTCATATAAATGGAATGTGGGTTAAAAATTAGTAGTTCACAATGAAGCAGTAGAAGCATAAAAAATAGTTTATCAAACAAAAATAAATTGTGATTGATGGTACATAAACATTTATTTTGTGATTAGTCCTATAAAAATACTGTCAGAATACATAATTACTTGAATAAGAAGCAAAGCTCATTTAAGTCATTTATTTTAATAAAAGACAGGATTTTTTATGAGTAAAAAAAAGACCTTCACATAAATGGAAAGTCATTAAATTAAAAATTTAAATGCTATAAATTCAAACATAAAAACATTTATATAAGTTTATATCATGTAGATTAGCAAACATAATTTTATACATTATTATTAAAACAAAAGTAATAAGCTTTCATCAGATGACCTAGGCTCAGGTAGGGTTCAGATCCATACAGATAAAGCCCCTGTTCAATCTCACAGCCTCTTAGCATATTTTCTATTTCAACACTGCTATTCAACGCATAGCATCATATTGCATTATATTATTACCTAATAATGTTTTCTAATAATTAATAATGTTTGTTGGTCTGGTAATATGGAATCTGAGGAGCCACAAAACTGGTTGTGTACTTTTACTATGGTACTCTCTTTGATCTTCTTTTCCTTCACTTAATTTATGATAATAGTAATATTATCCATTTCTTTATGAAAAACATTTGGCATTCATTGACTGAGTAACCACTGCTACTCAAGTTAATCTTTTCTTCATTCTCTGGTTTTTGGACTGGTGTCAAATTGTAGTATCTGTTCTCCTCACTTCTAATGTTAATGGTTATATTAGTTGCTTCCTTATAAGGAAATATTTGGTATTCATTGATTAAGCAGCTAGAGCCAATTTCAATTGAAATTTATAAAAATCTTTCTCTTTTTCACAAAAATAGGTTTCTCACAGTTTCCATTATTCATGGAGGTTCCCTTCCTAACCTTTTGTTTATAGTGGTGTGGTATGTGAACATCTTGATTATGTCATTATTTTCTCTTTGAATTATATTTGCTATTAAGAGGGCTTCAAAAATTTGATACTCACAGGGCAGATTGAAGGCAAGAGGGATATAGGAAAATAATGTATTATCCGATCAAGTGAGCTTGTATAAATGGGTGGAAGAATATGGTTCAGGAGAAATAACAAATTATTAAGAGCTACAAAGGAAATTGTGGAGAGCCATCACCTTGAAGGGATACAGCACATAGAAGAAGCAGCAACTTGTGGTATTGGGTGAAATTATCTTTAGTTCAGCCTATTCTATATCTAATTTCCTTATTTCCTATACTAAATTTTTTTTAAACTGATTCATATACTGAGGTATTTGAAATGTTTCTTTCTTCTTATGTGTCATGTCCTTTCAGGACGTAGGCAATCATGGCTCTCCACCTCCCTCTATCCCTTGCAGCTCCCAACAAGTTCCTTCCCTCTGGTTCTTCCCCCAATCCACATTCTGTCATCCACTTGCTTAAGTCCACTAGGTATGTCACGCATTGTTTTCCCTTGTCTCTCTTTCCCTATATTCGACCCATGAGTTTCATATACTTCAGGCCCTCCTTCCACATTATGTGTCCCAAAAACTTCAGCTGCCTCTTCCTGATATTAAGTATAAGCCTCCTCCTTGTTTGCAACCTCTCCAAGACCTCATCATTGCTCATACACTCGGTCTATGATATCCTTAGCACCCTTCTGTAGAACCACATCTCTGTTGCCTTGAGTCTCTTCTTCATCCTTGAGGAAATCGTCCAACATTTGCTGCTGTAAAGAAGGACAGATGTCACGTAATAGCTTAGTATTGTTTCCTTTTCTTTGTTTTAGTATGTACTAATTCCACATGCTGAATTTTTATGATGGATTCAATGTAGGTGCCATCACTGCTTTCCAATTCCAGATCATAGTTTCCGTGTTGGAAAGGTTTATCTTGAGTCCTGCTTCTTGGAACACTTGATAGAGGATGTTGATTTTCTGTTCAAGATCATTCTTATTCAAACTATGAATACGTATGTCATCAGCATAGCACCCCCCACCTCATAATCAGTACATTGGCCTTGGGAGGGAAAGCAGGATAATTGTCTTCTACTGGTAGATTCATTTGGGATATGGTAGGGAATGGTCAGTGCTCATCTCATCACAACTGTATTTGTAAAGGCACAGAGTATAGTAAAAGATTAAATATACTAGGTCTCTCATTTTCTCCTTTAGTGCAGCCTATTCTATATTTAATTTCCTTATTTCCTATACTAAATTTGTTCAAACTGATTCATATACTAAGGTATTTGAAACGTTTAGTATGTACTAATTCCACATGCTGAATTTTTATGATGGATTCAGGGTAGGTCCCATCACTGCTTTCATTCCAATGCCAGATCATATAGTACTAAAAATAAATAGCAGATTTATTAAATATCACCAGTGTTACTACAATATATTCTCTGCTCTTTCTTCTCTTGAAATTATGATAATGAAAATAAGCTGAAAAACAGCAACATGAAAAAATGATGGCAGCAAACACACTTGCAAGTCTAACAAGTAGCAAAGGTCACAAAGTTTTCAATAACATGAAAAAACAATAAGATATATTATGGTTTTTCCTTTATTGTTAATGAGTAGTAGTAATAGTATTAAGAGCTGTGCTTTGTCTGCCAATTATAACTTGTTCTTTTGTTTTTTTAAAATTTTATTTAAAATATATATTTTTTTCAACTGAAACAATAGATGTCTGAAAACATTTGGATTTTAGAAATCATATCCTTTGCCCTAACCTGTCAAACTAAATTCATTTTATCTGCCTGTTTCCTATTTTGTCTAAGATTGGACTTGTTTGCCAGCTTCTGACTTTGATCTACAGTTTTATTATGATTTTTTTTAAGTTCTTTTTATTTTTATTTCCTCAGAATGTCTGATCTGAAACTGGTGAAAAGTTTTAGCACTCCCCCCCCTTGCAAATATGCCCTTTCTTGCTATTCTCTTCTTTTCTTTCTTCATCATGAGATGAATATTCTCACAAAAAGCAAAATTAACAAATATATATAAAAACACAGATAAAAATTTCAGTTTCATCATTTATATGACGTCACTTTGAGTGACTTAAAATTGGTTCCATCAAATGTGAGAATATTAAAATTAAAAAAACAGTTGCATAAATATACACAGACCAATCCTTGAAAATTAATATAGCAAAATTTGAAAGTACTTGGGGAAAATAATATAGAATAAAATAAATATGAACTTTGAGAAATTTACTAATAACACAAAACAACTAATTCAGAAATTTGAAGAATTTAATAAAAGATTTATAGACATTTATTATTTAGACAAACACATTGGAGAGAATTATTGCTGCTTAAACATACTTTATATATGTGCACATTAAATATATCATATGCACTTCAATTGGGTAGATCTCCTGATGAGTGGACTGAATGATTACAAAATGGTTAATCCATGAAATCCTGGAGTTGAGATGCTGAACATCAATCAGCTAAGTGACAAATTTCATTTATATTAATCTTATAATCTTTTTCTTTTTTGTTTTCATGACTTTTTTTATTAAATATCCCCCATTTAGATATCAGAATGGGGAAATGTTTTAAGAACCTGGATGCAAATTTATTGTGGATGAATTAGTGATTAAAGCACTTTCTAAACATTTTTGTCTTAATTAATTGTTTTCTCTTTTAATTAGAGTAGCAATTTTATATAAAAGTTGTGATCAATCTTGTTACAGTGAGCAACTAATGCATTTTATGTGCTGTTTTGTGAAATATCCCTTTTGTGTTCATACTAACACATGACATCACCGAAGACTATTTCAAATTTCCAACTTTCCGAAAAATACCAGGATGTAAACAAAGGAATTTTAACTACCACGCAGTCACCATTCCAGAAAAATTTGGTTTACCAATGGGGGTCTCCTCTTAATGGCATCTTGGCTTGTCTATTTTGGGAATTTCTGGGAAGTGGCCCTTTCAAAAATATTTTACCATAAAATTATTCTTATTTTAGATACATAGATGATTCTCTATTAATATACCCACAAAACATAGTTTTACTCGATCTTGTCAACAAATAATCTTGAACCCACAATAGATTTTATCTTTGAATCTGAATCAAACAACACTTTACCCTTCCAAGATATCATGCTACATAGAAATAATAATGGCCAAAAAGAATGACCTTATCAATTTTTATTCCCACCACTGCAACAGGATAAAATTTGGAATAATTATAGGATTCTAAATAAAAGCACTAAGAATCCGCAGCCTCCAATAATTATTTGAAGAAGAAACTTACATAGAAAAGACTTTCAAAAACCTCCAATATAATTATTATATTTCATCCACAATACTAAGAGAAAGGGATGCAAAATATACAACATCAAAAAAGATAATTACATTATTAACAACAATAATAACTAGATAAAAACAGACATAGAATACTACCTACTAACTCCCTAACATCCACTATCCAATACAATTTATCCAATCTTAATATCAAAATAATTACAACTACATTCAAAACTATTCTGGATATGATCAGAACTAAAAACATCCACAATAATAATTCTGAAGTTGGTATATATAAAATTAACTGTCAGAACTGCTCTTCCCAATTGAAGAAATTTAAAAATGTATCTATGAACACAAAAAGGATCTTATAAACAACAATTTATCAAATGCATTATTTATACATAGAAATAAATTCAACCACAGCTTCAATTTAAAGAATGCAATGCTTATTAAAAGAGAAAGTAACTTACTTGGATGGAAAGTTCTCAAGATTGCAGCTATCAAATCTTATCAAAATATAAATCTGTGCCCCAGATTTTTTCAAGTATCTCCATTCCTGAAAGAATTACTCCTATCCCAAGCCAACATAAAATAACTATAAAAATGTTAAGAAAATTAAAAGAAAAAATTTATAACCTCCTGTTACTAAAGAAAAAAAAAATCCTTCAACAACACTATTTCATTTATTAGATGTTAAATTATGTCACTTGGCATCCTTCATAATTTACCTTGGCTTTTCAATTAACCTGATGAATATTTATGAATGTCTCTTATATTTAAAAAAAATAACATTTTACTTTTGTTCATAAATACTTGTTGCAAAATGAAGTCTCCATATTTGTCTATCAAAAGATGAAATGCATTGGCTAAGATAAGTTTTCCTTTTGTTTTTATTCATATTGTCTTTTTAAAGATATATTGTAGTTATATCTGAATTTATATATATATATATATATATATATATATATATATATATATATATACACACACACACACACACATACTTAATCACTCTACCAAATCCATTTTCTGAGATGTTAACAGTGAATGCAAACTGTAAATGTTGTGTTATAATTTTTGTTCAAGTACTTTTGCTTGGATAACACATCAATAAGAGAAGACAGATTTTTTTTTCTTGTAATTCCAACCAATTTTTTTAGAAGAAGAAATCTGATATGCTATTAAGTCGCTGGGAGTGGGTAACTATTAGCTCTTTAAGGAATGGTTCTTCTTTCTTGACTGAACCAATGTCATAAATGATCAGGAGATCTTTCAAAGACTGTGTTTAAGGCACATAAATTTGTATAGAATGGCTATATGCAATGAATTCTTAGTCATGTTTTTATGGCATTTTGTTTTCGTTTTTTTGTTTTTAAAGAGTAAATTTAAATAGTGTATAGCAGAATGAACTTACTACCAGTGGTTCATGAGATGAGTCAAATTAATCTACAGTAAAAGTTAATGATCATATTATCAGGATACTATCAGGAATCATATTAATCTGGATAATGCCAGAATGATTTGCTAAGTGATGAAAATAAGTGAAAGCCTGAAGGAATTAAGCATTTGATTATGTTTTTGTTATTTTTATAGCAGTCTGGTAAAAGCCAAAGAAATCTGCTTATAACTGTCATTTTGATACAATTGCTGCAAGAACAAGTTTCGTTCATGACAAAAAAAAGAAAAAATCTGAAGCTTTTAACTTAAATAAAAATTTAATACAAGTGAATTAGAAATAGAAAATATCAAATTAAATTGATAAAGAGTGGAAAACGTATTTTCCATGAAAATGAGCCTTCATCATTGAAATAAAAAAACATAATATTCCAGTTTTTGTTCAGGAAAATGAATCACTTTTCTTCATTTGTTTTTTAACAAAAATTAGAATTACTATGTTTTCCTCTTTTCTCACAGATTGTACTGCCAAAGAAAGGATCAGTATTGAAATATGTTGGTAATATCAACTAAACAAAGAAGGGATTCAACTTGTTTTTTGTTTTTTTAGTAATGTTCCCCCAATACAATGCTCCAGTGCCACTGAAGGTTACTGAATGAGGTGTGATATAAACATAAGAGGAGGAAGTAGGAAATGAAGGTTATCTGGACATGAATGATAGATAATGTTTGACCCTAAACTTGGAGAGATTAAGATGGTAGTATTTGCTGGAGTTTATTCTGCAAAGTAGCAGTTCTTGGAAAAAAGTTCTCAGAGTGGAACTTTCATTAGCTGGCTGACCAAAATTTAATATGCTAATACCTTTCCTCTGTTATAAACAATAAAAAAAATTATTAAAGGCTGTGCAGTGATAGAGTGTATAATGAAAAGGACTGGATAGGTAAAGTATGTACCATGTGATAATTCTGTAAAATAGATTTAAAAAGATATTAAAAAAAAAAATACTTAATTAATTTTTCAGACTATTTACATTGTTTGGACTATCATCCTCATCTTTGTTGCCATATTATCACAACGTTTCAACTGTTGTACGCTCCGGCCTTCTTCAGGTGGTTAGAATGTCAAACTGAACCCTTTATTTCACTCACTGGGGTACACTGTTCTAGTTTCATGTGCCATGCCTAATGGATGTCAATGTAAATAGTGTACATAATACCTCATCTCAGAAATATAGACAGGTACTAAATTTTCAGAATCTACCTTTGCAAATTTGTCCACTGGTGTGGTAAGGTCATGGTCATAAAGTCAAAGAGACATAAGTCGACGACTAACCTGTATTTTATTGAGATAATGCTAGAATGTATGTTTTCTTTGGTAACCAAGCAAAAATTGTTCCATACTGGAAGCATTTCACTTAATAAGTTGTATTGTTGTATTCTGTGGCATCAGTGATGTGCAGAGGTTTAGTGATACCTGGAGCCAACTCCTTGATTGTATGCCTCTAAGTCTCAAGTAGGTGGTGGGACTATACTGAGAAAGGAACTTGTATGGCTGTAGGGTACTTGTAAAAGTTAACAGAGACAATTCCAAAATTTCTAAAATTAAATTTTTATTTCTCTCTTTGATTAGATGCCCTCCCAATATGGATACCTAGGGCTGTTGCTCACTCTGCACACTACTGCAGCCACATCTGGTTTGAAATTTCTGCTTTATATCTAGAGATTCTTGACAAAACCTAAAGAAGAATCTGTAACATTATATGTCCTGACCTGGCATCTCAGTTTCAGTCCCTTTTTGATTGATGTAACATTCCTTTCATGTGCCTTTTCTATAAATATTTTCATGTTAATTTTTCTCTTGAGCTTTCCTCTTTGGTACCTCGACTTCACGAATTTCAGTGCTATAGTAGATTGGTAGCTGAAATTACTAGTAATTCCATAAGTTCTATACTAATAGTTTCTGCTCTTGCACTTCTCCATTATGAAACTCTCTTCTGGCTTCTTGATTTCCCGTCAACTACGATCTTCAAAAATTTAAATTCAATGTCAATTAATATCATCAATCTCCTTGAAACCTGTTCTTTTATTGTCCTCTCTGGGTTTTTTTTTTACCTCAGTCACCTTTTGCATCTTAGTGGATTTTATTATTTTGCTAGGGGTGAAATGATTAAAAAAGTTTTAAAAAAATTAAAAAATATCACAAATTGTTGATTTGACAGTGTAGATAAAAAAGTGCTTCTCCTAATTGAAAATCATTTGAAATAATAGCAACTTATTACTTAAATTTAGGATGGGAGCACACTCAAACTAGAATTGTTTTTATCAAACAATTTCATCTATAAAAAGAAGAGTTAAGTGAACAATTCATATTGCTATTGTAAAGACTAATTTTACTTTTCAAGCTTTATTATTAGGTAGTCTAAACAATACAGAGTTGAGTAAAGCCACTTTTGATTTTGTTGGTATGGAATTTAAAACATTGTGTTTGTATATATTTTATGTGGATCTGTGTACATATATAAACAATTAAGGAGAAGCATCCAAAAACTTGGGTTTCTACCACAGACTGTTTATTCTCTTTTTATATAAGCTGTAGTGAAACAAAGTTCTTAATGTCCCTTGGGTATGTCCGTTTTCTTTTTGGTCCAGAAGTTAGGATAAGTAAGTATAAGCATTGTATTAATGGTCAAGGTCAAGTCAGCCTTGCGCAAAGTTGGAACAACTAAATGAAGGTTTGTACTTTATTGTTGGAAGGTTTAAACACAGTTATAGGATGTCTGTTTTGCTTTTTTTGATCCAGAAGTTAAGTTGATATAAGCATTGTTACAATGGTTGCACTCAGGTCATCCTTGTGCTGAATTGAAACATCCAAAGAGAAAGATTGACTTACTTCATAAGTGGAGGTTTTTAGAAGACATGTGTGCGTGTCATGCATTAGAAATTTGGAAGAGAGTTCAGTTGTCTGTAGACGAAGGAAATTAACATTCTTCAGTGGAACATAATTACCATGTGGTTCTACATCTTGGAGCAAAAAGAAAGAGTGAGGCAGGAAAATGTTTGTCTTTTTATAGACTTCAACAGTACCACATGACGGTGTTTTAAGAAGCCAAGTTGAGTCATCAGATTTCCAGCTCCTTTACTCTTACCATCATGGGAAAATGTATTTCTTTTTCTTTTTATTATTCATTATTATTATTTTCTTTGTTGATTTTATGTAATATTCCCACTTTTGGGGTACTATTTTTACTACTTATGAGGCTTCTGATGAGTCTGAGTACCAGAGTGTTGCAAAGATAAGCATGAAAAAAATGAATACTTTCTGCAATACATGCCTACAGAAGATATGTAATATCTACTGGCCAAACAAGATCTCTAATGAAGACTTTTCGAGGACAAACATTAGGAATATAGCCTTTCATGTCCTGGGAACATCTATTGAAAGAATATTTAGTAACTCTGATATTGATCCTAACTAGCAAGAGAAAGAAAGGCAAACCTTCATCTTGTGAGAGAACAATGACAATAGAATTAAAAAAGCTCTCTTATAGGACATAAACACAGGCCAAGTATCAGACAGGGTTCAGTGCTGGGGTATGATTAGGGTGTTATATTCCAACCACGTTGAAGAGGATAACATAAACATTTATACTTAGATTATTTTGTCAGCAGTTGCTCTTTACCCAATAGTTTATATTTATATATTCCATCTTCATAGTGTGTGTGTGTAAGGGGGTAGTGAGATGAGGGGTAAGCAAATAACTGACAACTAGTCATTCACAGTTCATATTATGGTCATCTTTATAAACAAAAAAATGTTTCTCTATTCAGAATTTGCAGCACAACATATGTGGATTTTCTGTCTAAATTTATGAGATGAATAGTAACATTTACATTTTTTTTTTATCATTTCACCACAAGCAAGGCAATAAAGCCACTAAAACAAGGGGTTACTGAGTGTTAGAAAATATGAGAAAAAAATTTGTTAAGAAGGGAGGACAATAAAAGAATAGGAATTAAGACAGAAGATAATGATTGACATTGCATTTAAATTTTTGAAGATCAAAGTTAACTGGGAAGCAAGAACCGGATGAAAGTTCCACAAACAAAAAATGCAAGAAAAGAAATTGTTAGTATAGTACTTAGATAGTCATTTCAAGTGTAAAATGATGAGATCCTGCCACCAATCTAGTACTGCACTTAAATTCAGAATCTAGGTATCATACAAGAAAGTTAATCAGGACAGTCACCATGAAAGTATTTATAGAAAAGCAAAGGGAAGTTACATTATGACGATGGGAAAGACTGAAGCCATGATGCCAGGTCAGGACCAATAACATTTTTCTATTATGACTAATGTCCTCATCTTTGTTGTCATAGTAATAATGTTTCAAATAGTGTGTCCTCAAGACCTCTTCAGGTGCCTGTCAATCCAGATAACCATCAGGGAATTTCAAACTGAACCCTTTCTTTCTGACAGACAAAAGGATTAAAGTGTTGGCTTGTGAATTTGGTAATTGTGAGTTGATTACCTGGGTTGGGTTTGTTTGTTTTTTTAACATACAATGATGTTCACCCTGTACAAGGTCCGAGAGCCACTCGAGGTAGAGGGTTACAGAGTAAGAGGCAGTTTATGCAGATACGCAGGGAAGCTAATGGTCAATTGTAGACTTGAACAGGTTAAGATTGTAGTGAATGGGAAAGCAATGGTTTTCAGGAAGAAGTTGGTTAAGTGGAACTTACATCTCACAAACTGAATATGAAGGGAATGAGGAGGGTTCACTCCAATGTGAGGTTTAGCTGTGATGGTTAGTACTGGTGGAACTAAGGAATGTAGTTCATCTGAGCACTTTCCATGGAAATAGCGATAGAGAGGCTTGTGATGGTTTGTCTTTAAGAAAGGAATTGTTAGGTGGAAAATAATTAAATCACCCACAAGAATGCAGAGATGATTTTGGGATATCAAGACTGAAAAGTGAAAACTGTGCAGCTCCTGCCCATATATGGCAGCAGTACTCCATTTTCAGCCTGATCTAGCTATGGTAAAGGTAGATGATAGCATGAGGAGTTGGGTAGTTACTGGAGCAGTACAGGGAACCAACCATTTTTCCAGCATCTTTAGTGATGGATCATATGTGCAAGCTCTGCTTGAGGTCTGGGATGAGTTTAAGGCCCAACAGTTGCTCAAGGCACAGGACCTCCCTCATGATAGGTGAAAAATCAGTATCTGCTTGGTGATGATGGAACATCACTAGTTTGGTTTTCAAGGCATGGAATGTGACCAGTTAGTTTTCCTGCCACTGAGCTTTTTGAACTAGGTCAAAAGAGAAGCATTTTGCAGGTCAAGATGTAAGGAAGATGTCAAGCATGTTCGCTTGATGTCCTGTTGCATAAGGAACATGAGTGTGTTCTTCAATTAGCTGTCAGTTTGAGGCAACGGAAAAGTCTCAGCAGTATCTGCCTTCTTCATCATTTTTGTTTGAGTGGATTAACCACTCTTTGTGATGAATAGTGAAGTCACCAAAAATAGGAAATCTAGCTGAGGGTGACTCAGTGAGGGTATTATCAATTATCTCAGTTATTTTGTTAAACATTACAGTTCTATCATCCTGAGGATGATAGAGAGTGAAAATGAAAGTGGTACTGTAGACAAGTAACCTGCAGAAGCACAGACACGAGAAATTAGAGTCCTCATTTTTTTGGTCTCTGTCACATGGTAACATAGGTGCTGAGTTCATGGCTGTGACAATTTTGATGGTCATATTTTACTATTAGGGTGAATAGCCCGGATTGCAAGTTCCTGCACTAGGATAAATGAATTGCTACCAGTTTTAGACAGGAAGAAACGGTTGGATTTGGCATTGAGAAGATAGTATTCCACATCTGAAATGTTCAAATGTAGACCCCTCACATTGGTATAGAAGATGGTGAATCTAGCATCTACTTTTGTTTTTGGAAGGTTGGGTTTTATTTTTTTTTGTTCAGTTTTGTTGTGTTCATGTTTGGAAGTTTGTGCATTCAGGTAAAGATTAGGTAGTGTGAGAGTCACACCCACAGGAGAGGCATTCCTCAATAACCTGGGGCTACAGCTGTGACAGTATCCTTCATCATAGCACTGAAAAGCTCCACCAGAATCTGCTACAGTCCAAGACCCATTCACAATACAGTAGCCCCAATATTATACAACTGCTGATAGGATAGCCTCCTTTGAAGTTACTCAAAGGTTCAAATCCCTATCATGTGGAAGACACCAAAACCTAGAAAATGTTTACCTCCAGCACCCTTAATGAAGAAACAAGTAATCTAAAGAAGATATAGTGTATATGTCTCGTCAACTCAGAAATCAAGACAACAAAACTATCATACCAATCTAAAACCTCAGGTACAGTGACAAGCTCACTCATATATGAGGATTGAAAGATCCACTGGAGAAGGTGGAGGCAACCCAGGTTGCTCAGGTGTGCATCAGTATCCTCCTAGTCAGACTTTGTGACATCTCAAGTCTAACACTAACTTAGTACTAAAATGAACATGACAAGTTATCTCTAGACATGAGCAGTAGAACAAGAATAATCTAACATCATGGTTTAAATAAAGGTTTGAAATTCTTTGAAGATTACTTGCATTGATAGATGCTTGAAGAAAACTGAAGGGTAACAACTGAAACATGATAATAACAACAAAGATGAGGACATTAGTCCAGATGTAAATATGTAGATTTTTGCCTTATGTTTCTGATATTTAATGTCTACAAAAATTTTCTTCAGAAATTTCTTAGGCTCAATTTCGTCTATCTTTTCTTGATTTTACATGCATTTTATTTTTTTTACTTTTACATTTTAAAGATATTTTCTTTTATCGGTTCCCAACTTTTTGATAACATCAATCATCTCAAAATCTGGGGTAGCTTTCTGATTTTGTAACTCAAGTGGTATGCTAGTAACTTGTAGAATGTTTTGCCATTTGTTTTATTCTTTAGTGACCTGACAAATGATAATAATGATTAGATTTAGAACTCTAAAAATGATTCTTTTTCAAGAAGTAAATACTATTTAAGATAAAAACAAACATGAACCATAATCAAAAGTATGTTAGGTTTGCAAGCTATTTACAGTGAATCATATTTAATATGAAAACCAAAAACCTGTCCTTGCATCTAAGTTAGCTGAAGTTCAGTATCTGAAAACTTCTTTGTACTGAATAAGCATTTTGCAATGAGAATGTTAAGATTATTCTGTTAAAATGGATGTTTGTGTCTTTCTTGCTTATTTGTGACTCTGATGAAATGAAAGAATCAAGGGTCATTGTCAACGACCGGAGCGGACACTAATTGCATCTTCTCGGCCTCATGTTTTTCCACTGACATGGTATGGAATGAATATAGTGAATCAATTGTTAGGTCTATTGCTAGGAAAGTCAGTTCATTATGCTGTGCAAGACAATTTTTTCTCAACAGAATGTACTTTGCATATTTGTAAGTCTACTATTTGTCTGTGCATAAAATATTGCTGCCATGTCTGGTTCTTAGTCTAAAGAAAGCTTAATTTCCTCCATTATTTCTTGATTTTACAAGCATTTTTAAAAAATTTTGTTCATTCTATACAAGGACCAAGAGCCACTCAAGGTAGAAGAACAGTTGACTCTAAACTTGAAGAGATTAAGATTGTATTAATTAATGAAGCATCCTCTTTGACAGTTCTTGAGAAGAAGCTGTCTAAATGGAACTTCAGTCTTTCCAATAGAATATGAAGGGAATAAGGATCATTCAATCCTCTATATATAGCATGTTGAGTCTTAGCTGTAAAGGTTTGGACCAGTGGAATTAATAAATGTTGCTTGTGAGAACCTAATTTCTTCTGTGGAAAAGAGGTTGCAGGATGGAAAATAATTCACCAATCATAGAAATAAACTGATTAACATTTAACATCTACAAATACTTGTGGAGATTTCAGAAATAATAATGTATATTTTTACTTCTTTAGCATTTCTGTATTTTACTTGCATACAAATAAGATTGAAACTGCATAAGTTGAAAGAGAGAGCAAATGTTTTTAGGGATTTTACTTTCAATATAAAAATGATCAAAGAAATTAAAGATGCCTCTACCCCAAACTGAACCTGACTATCTTATTGCTATTACAAACTAAGGCAGATAATGGCACTTGGGTGAAGGATACTTATTGCTACTCTCATCATTTAAATTAAGATTATTCAAGTGATTTAACTGAAAACAGTAGAACAAGAAAATTTACAAGCAAGTAAAAATTGAGTATTGTTGTCATATCTGTACTGGAGCAGCTCAATCTTCACTTTCCAGCCATGGCAGCATTCAAAATCATTTACAGAGTCTTATGGAGGATTCAGTTTTCTATCCTACAGCCTCTTTCCTTCAGTTGCAACATTGCAAGCTGATCAATTCTCTGTTGCTACTTCTATAGAAAACATTCTGTGTTGCTTTAAACTTTACAGTTCAAACCTGCCCTGCTACATCCACAAGTATCCCTTTTATAAAAGGGCATTCCATTCTGAAAGCTTCTTTTCAAGAACTGTTCAGAACTGCCTCTCACACAGATACTTTATTATGGTATATTTCGGTAAATATTAGTCATCATTATATCGCTGGAATCAAAACATTGGATAGTAAATATTTATGGGCTCCTGGAACATTCATCTTGCAAACAATATTGGTGGACTCAATGTGAGTCCAAATAAAAACGAGTTACACAAAACAATAGATATAAGACAAATGACAATGTATTAACAAAAGGAATTACATGTGTAGACAATTGTAACAAAAAGAAAAAACAACACATGTGGGAGAGAGTTCAAAAGTCAAAGGAAGACCAAAGAAGAAAATGTGCATTCTAGTGTACGTGCAACTAAATCTGAAAGCCAGAGCTAAAAAGACGAAAAAGAGAATGAGTGAGAATACCATTGCCTCTTTATAGGCTTGAAGATTGCACCGTAGTAAGTGCTTTTGGCAGAGCCATGTGAGGTAACCCTCAAATTCCCTAAACATTACAATCTTAACGATTTCAAGTCTAGGGTTAATCATTATTTGTCTGCCAGATTCTTCCAACCTTCACTTCCTACTTCCTCCTATTATGTTTATATTCCACAACTTGTTTAGTAACCCTTGAATCTTGTATCGTGTGAACTTTGACAAAAACAAGACTGCATCAGCTGAAACAGAAATATAATTAGAGTTGATAGGACAAAACTACTTCCATTCAATAAACAAAGGTCAGAGATGTCTGATGACAAAAGGTCTGGTCAGAGATGTGTTTCCATCGACCTGCATGTAAATGATTTGAAACAATCTGTGTTGACACACTTGGGAACATATTTGATTTGATCTGTAGATGCTGAGTAGTCTTCCAGTGCTGCCTTTTTCCATTCAATAAATAAAATTGTACAGCCAATCACAACTAAAGACAAGGAGTAAAGATTTCTAAAACAATTTAAACTGTGAAGTAATACTTAAGTTACAATATGTTATTTTCTGAGAACATATAGTAGGTAGTAATCATAATAGCATGAAAAGGAAAGAATGTAGTAGGTCTTAATCATAGTTGCATGAGAAGGAAAGAATGTAGTAGGTCTTAATCATAGTTGCATGAGAAGGAAAGAATGTAGTAGGTCTTAATCATAGTTGCATGAGAAGGAAAGAATGTAGTAGGTCTTAATCATAGTTGCATGAGAAGGAAAGAATGTAGTAGGTCTTAATCATAGTTGCATGAGAAGGAAAGAATGTAGTAGGTCTTAATCATAGTTGCATGAGAAAGAAAGAATGTAGTAGGTCTTAATCATAGTTGCATGAGAAGGAAAGAATGTAGTAGGTCTTATCATAATAGCATAAAAAGGAAAGAATGTAGTACGTCTTATCATAATAACATAAAAAGGGAAGAATGTAGTAGGTCTTAATCATAGTTGCATAAAAAGGAAAGAATGTACCAGGTCTTAATCATAGTTGCATGAAAAGGAAAGAATGTAGTAGGTCTTAATCATAGTTGCATGAGAAGGAAAGAATGTAGTAGGTCTTATCATAATAGCATAAAAAGGAAAGAATGTAGTACGTCTTATCATAATAACATAAAAAGGGAAGAATGTAGTAGGTCTTAATCATAGTTGCATGAGAAAGAAAGAATGTAGTAGGTCTTAATCATAGTTGCATGAGAAGGAAAGAATGTAGTACGTCTTATCATAATAACATAAAAAGGAAAGAATGTAGCAGGTCTTAATCATAGTTGCATGAGAAGGAAAGAATGTAGTAGGTCTTAATCATAGTTGCATGAGAAGGAAAGAATGTAGTAGGTCTTAATCATAGTTGCATGAGAAGGAAAGAATGTAGCAGGTCTTAATCATAGTTGCATGAGAAGGAAAGAATGTAGTAGGTCTTAATCATAGTTGCATGAGAAGGAAAGAATGTAGCAGGTCTTAATCATAGTTGCATGAAAAGGAAAGAATGTAGTAGGTCTTAATCATAGTTGCATGAAAAGGAAAGAATGTAGTAGGTCTTAATCATAGTTGCATGAGAAGGAAAGAATGTAGTAGGTCTTAATCATAGTTGCATGAGAAAGAAAGAATGTAGTAGGTCTTAATCATAGTTGCATGAGAAGGAAAGAATGTAGTAAGTCTTATCATAATAGCATAAAAAGGAAAGAATGTAGTAGGTCTTATCATAATAGCATAAAAAGGAAAGAATGTAGCAGGTCTTAATGATAATAGCATAAAAAGGAAAGAATGTAGTAGGTCTTATCATAATAGCATAAAAAGGAAAGAATGTAGTAGGTCTTAATCATAGTTGCATGAAAAGGAAAGAATGTAGTAGGTCTTAATCATAGTTGCATGAGAAGGAAAGAATGTAGTAGGTCTTAATCATAGTTGCATGAGAAGGAAAGAATGTAGCAGGACTTAATCATAGTTGCATGAAAAGGAAAGAATGTAGTAGGTCTTAATCATAGTTGCATGAGAAGGAAAGAATGTAGTAGGTCTTATCATAATAGCATAAAAAGGAAAGAATGTAGCAGGTCTTAATCATAATAGCATAAAAAGGAAAGAATGTAGTAGGTCTTATCATAATAGCATAAAAAGGAAAGAATGTAGTAGGTCTTAATCATAGTTGCATGAAAAGGAAAGAATGTAGTAGGTCTTAATCATAGTTGCATGAGAAGGAAAGAATGTAGTAGGTCTTAATCATAGTTGCATGAGAAGGAAAGAATGTAGTAGGTCTTAATCATAGTTGCATGAGAAGGAAAGAATGTAGTAGGTCTTAATCATAGTTGCATGAGAAGAAAAGAATGTAGCAGGTCTTAATCATAGTTGCATGAAAAGGAAAGAATGTAGTAGGTCTTAATCATAGTTGCATGAGAAGGAAAGAATGTAGTAGGTCTTAATCATAGTTGCATGAGAAGGAAAGAATGTAGTAGGTCTTAATCATAGTTGCATGAGAAGGAAAGAATGTAGTAGGTCTTAATCATAGTTGCATGAAAAGGAAAGAATGTAGTAGGTCTTAATCATAGTTGCATGAGAAGGAAAGAATGTAGTAGGTCTTAATCATAGTTGCATGAGAAAGAAAGAATGTAGTAGGTCTTAATCATAGTTGCATGAGAAGGAAAGAATGTAGTAAGTCTTATCATAATAGCATAAAAAGGAAAGAATGTAGTAGGTCTTATCATAATAGCATAAAAAGGAAAGAATGTAGCAGGTCTTAATGATAATAGCATAAAAAGGAAAGAATGTAGTAGGTCTTATCATAATAGCATAAAAAGGAAAGAATGTAGTAGGTCTTAATCATAGTTGCATGAAAAGGAAAGAATGTAGTAGGTCTTAATCATAGTTGCATGAGAAGGAAAGAATGTAGTAGGTCTTAATCATAGTTGCATGAGAAGGAAAGAATGTAGCAGGTCTTAATCATAGTTGCATGAAAAGGAAAGAATGTAGTAGGTCTTAATCATAGTTGCATGAGAAGGAAAGAATGTAGTAGGTCTTATCATAATAGCATAAAAAGGAAAGAATGTAGCAGGTCTTAATCATAATAGCATAAAAAGGAAAGAATGTAGTAGGTCTTATCATAATAGCATAAAAAGGAAAGAATGTAGTAGGTCTTAATCATAGTTGCATGAAAAGGAAAGAATGTAGTAGGTCTTAATCATAGTTGCATGAGAAGGAAAGAATGTAGTAGGTCTTAATCATAGTTGCATGAGAAGGAAAGAATGTAGTAGGTCTTAATCATAGTTGCATGAGAAGGAAAGAATGTAGTAGGTCTTAATCATAGTTGCATGAGAAGAAAAGAATGTAGTAGGTCTTAATCATAGTTGCATGAAAAGGAAAGAATGTAGTAGGTTTTAATCATAGTTGCATGAGAAGGAAAGAATGTAGTAGGTCTTAATCATAGTTGCATGAGAAAGAAAGAATGTAGTAGGTCTTAATCATAGTTGCATGAGAAGGAAAGAATGTAGTAGGTCTTATAATAGCATAAAAAGGAAAGAATGTAGTAGGTCTTATCATAATAGCATAAAAAGGAAAGAATGTAGCAGGTCTTAATCATAATAGCATAAAAAGGAAAGAATGTAGTAGGTCTTATCATAATAGCATAAAAAGGAAAGAATGTAGTAGGTCTTAATCATAGTTGCATGAAAAGGAAAGAATGTAGTAGGTCTTAATCATAGTTGCATGAGAAGGAAAGAATGTAGTAGGTCTTAATCATAGTTGCATGAGAAGGAAAGAATGTAGCAGGACTTAATCATAGTTGCATGAAAAGGAAAGAATGTAGTAGGTCTTAATCATAGTTGCATGAGAAGGAAAGAATGTAGTAGGTCTTATCATAATAGCATAAAAAGGAAAGAATGTAGCAGGTCTTAATCATAATAGCATAAAAAGGAAAGAATGTAGTAGGTCTTATCATAATAGCATAAAAAGGAAAGAATGTAGTAGGTCTTAATCATAGTTGCATGAAAAGGAAAGAATGTAGTAGGTCTTAATCATAGTTGCATGAGAAGGAAAGAATGTAGTAGGTCTTAATCATAGTTGCATGAGAAGGAAAGAATGTAGTAGGTCTTAATCATAGTTGCATGAGAAGGAAAGAATGTAGTAGGTCTTAATCATAGTTGCATGAGAAGAAAAGAATGTAGCAGGTCTTAATCATAGTTGCATGAAAAGGAAAGAATGTAGTAGGTCTTAATCATAGTTGCATGAGAAGGAAAGAATGTAGTAGGTCTTAATCATAGTTGCATGAGAAGGAAAGAATGTAGTAGGTCTTAATCATAGTTGCATGAGAAGGAAAGAATGTAGTAGGTCTTAATCATAGTTGCATGAAAAGGAAAGAATGTAGTAGGTCTTAATCATAGTTGCATGAGAAGGAAAGAATGTAGTAGGTCTTAATCATAGTTGCATGAGAAAGAAAGAATGTAGTAGGTCTTAATCATAGTTGCATGAGAAGGAAAGAATGTAGTAAGTCTTATCATAATAGCATAAAAAGGAAAGAATGTAGTAGGTCTTATCATAATAGCATAAAAAGGAAAGAATGTAGCAGGTCTTAATGATAATAGCATAAAAAGGAAAGAATGTAGTAGGTCTTATCATAATAGCATAAAAAGGAAAGAATGTAGTAGGTCTTAATCATAGTTGCATGAAAAGGAAAGAATGTAGTAGGTCTTAATCATAGTTGCATGAGAAGGAAAGAATGTAGTAGGTCTTAATCATAGTTGCATGAGAAGGAAAGAATGTAGCAGGTCTTAATCATAGTTGCATGAAAAGGAAAGAATGTAGTAGGTCTTAATCATAGTTGCATGAGAAGGAAAGAATGTAGTAGGTCTTATCATAATAGCATAAAAAGGAAAGAATGTAGCAGGTCTTAATCATAATAGCATAAAAAGGAAAGAATGTAGTAGGTCTTATCATAATAGCATAAAAAGGAAAGAATGTAGTAGGTCTTAATCATAGTTGCATGAAAAGGAAAGAATGTAGTAGGTCTTAATCATAGTTGCATGAGAAGGAAAGAATGTAGTAGGTCTTAATCATAGTTGCATGAGAAGGAAAGAATGTAGTAGGTCTTAATCATAGTTGCATGAGAAGGAAAGAATGTAGTAGGTCTTAATCATAGTTGCATGAGAAGAAAAGAATGTAGTAGGTCTTAATCATAGTTGCATGAAAAGGAAAGAATGTAGTAGGTTTTAATCATAGTTGCATGAGAAGGAAAGAATGTAGTAGGTCTTAATCATAGTTGCATGAGAAAGAAAGAATGTAGTAGGTCTTAATCATAGTTGCATGAGAAGGAAAGAATGTAGTAGGTCTTATAATAGCATAAAAAGGAAAGAATGTAGTAGGTCTTATCATAATAGCATAAAAAGGAAAGAATGTAGCAGGTCTTAATCATAATAGCATAAAAAGGAAAGAATGTAGTAGGTCTTATCATAATAGCATAAAAAGGAAAGAATGTAGTAGGTCTTAATCATAGTTGCATGAAAAGGAAAGAATGTAGTAGGTCTTAATCATAGTTGCATGAGAAGGAAAGAATGTAGTAGGTCTTAATCATAGTTGCATGAGAAGGAAAGAATGTAGCAGGTCTTAATCATAGTTGCATGAAAAGGAAAGAATGTAGTAGGTCTTAATCATAGTTGCATGAGAAGGAAAGAATGTAGTAGGTCTTATCATAATAGCATAAAAAGGAAAGAATGTAGCAGGTCTTAATCATAATAGCATAAAAAGGAAAGAATGTAGTAGGTCTTATCATAATAGCATAAAAAGGAAAGAATGTAGTAGGTCTTAATCATAGTTGCATGAAAAGGAAAGAATGTAGTAGGTCTTAATCATAGTTGCATGAGAAGGAAAGAATGTAGTAGGTCTTGATCATAGTTGCATGAGAAGGAAAGAATGTAGTAGGTCTTAATCATAGTTGCATGAGAAGGAAAGAATGTAGTAGGTCTTAATCATAGTTGCATGAGAAAAAAAGAATGTAGTAGGTCTTAATCATAGTTGCATGAAAAGGAAAGAATGTAGTAGGTCTTAATCATAGTTGCATGAGAAGGAAAGAATGTAGTAGGTCTTAATCATAGTTGCATGAGAAGGAAAGAATGTAGTAGGTCTTAATCATAGTTGCATGAGAAGGAAAGAATGTAGTAGGTCTTATCATAATAGCATAAAAAGGAAAGAATGTAGCAGGTCTTAATCATAATAGCATAAAAAGGAAAGAATGTAGTAGGTCTTATCATAATAGCATAAAAAGGAAAGAATGTAGTAGGTCTTAATCATAGTTGCATGAGAAGGAAAGAATGTAGTAGGTCTTATCATAATAGCATAAAAAGGAAAGAATGTAGCAGGTCTTAATCATAATAGCATAAAAAGGAAAGAATGTAGTAGGTCTTATCATAATAGCATAAAAAGGAAAGAATGTAGTAGGTCTTAATCATAGTTGCATGAAAAGGAAAGAATGTAGTAGGTCTTAATCATAGTTGCATGAGAAGGAAAGAATGTAGTAGGTCTTAATCATAGTTGCATGAGAAGGAAAGAATGTAGTAGGTCTTAATCATAGTTGCATGAGAAGGAAAGAATGTAGTAGGTCTTAATCATAGTTGCATGAGAAGAAAAGAATGTAGTAGGTCTTAATCATAGTTGCATGGAAAGGAAAGAATGTAGTAGGTCTTAATCATAGTTGCATGAGAAGGAAAGAATGTAGTAGGTCTTAATCATAGTTGCATGAGAAAGAAAGAATGTAGTAGGTCTTAATCATAGTTGCATGAGAAGGAAAGAATGTAGTAGGTCTTATCATAACAGCATAAAAAGGAAAGAATGTAGTAGGTCTTAATCATAGTTGCATGAGAAGGAAAGAATGTAGTAGGTCTTAATCATAGTTGCATGAGAAGGAAAGAATGTAGTAGGTCTTAATCATAGTTGCATGAAAAGGAAAGAATGTAGTAAGTCTTAATCATAGTTGCATGAGAATGAAAGAATGTAGTAGGTCTTAATCATAGTTGCATGAGAAAGAAAGATTGTAGTAGGTCTTAATCATAGTTGCATGAGAAGGAAAGAATGTAGTAGGTCTTATCATAATAGCATAAAAAGGAAAGAATGTAGTAGGTCTTATCATAATAGCATAAAAAGGAAAGAATGTAGTAGGTCTTAATCATAGTTGCATGAAAAGGAAAGAATGTAGTAGGTCTTAATCATAGTTGCATGAGAAGGAAAGAATGTAGTAGGTCTTGATCATAGTTGCATGAGAAGGAAAGAATGTAGTAGGTCTTAATCATAGTTGCATGAGAAGGAAAGAATGTAGTAGGTCTTAATCATAGTTGCATGAGAAGGAAAGAATGTAGTAGGTCTTAATCATAGTTGCATGAGAAGGAAAGAATGTAGTAGGTCTTAATCATAGTTGCATGAGAAAAAAAGAATGTAGTAGGTCTTAATCATAGTTGCATGAAAAGGAAAGAATGTAGTAGGTCTTAATCATAGTTGCATGAGAAGGAAAGAATGTAGTAGGTCTTAATCATAGTTGCATGAGAAGGAAAGAATGTAGTAGGTCTTAATCATAGTTGCATGAGAAGGAAAGAATGTAGTAGGTCTTATCATAATAGCATAAAAAGGAAAGAATGTAGTAGGTCTTATCATAATAGCATAAAAAGGAAAGAATGTAGCAGGTCTTAATCATAATAGCATAAAAAGGAAAGAATGTAGTAGGTCTTATCATAATAGCATAAAAAGGAAAGAATGTAGTAGGTCTTAATCATAGTTGCATGAAAAGGAAAGAATGTAGCAGGTCTTAATCATAGTTGCATGAAAAGGAAAGAATGTAGTAGGTCTTAATCATAGTTGCATGAGAAGGAAAGAATGTAGTAGGTCTTAATCATAGTTGCATGAGAAAGAAAGAATGTAGTAGGTCTTAACCATAGTTGCATGAGAAGGAAAGAATGTAGTAGGTCTTATCATAATAGCATAAAAAGGAAAGAATGTAGCAGGTCTTAATCATAGTTGCATGAAAAGGAAAGAATGTAGTAGGTCTTAATCATAGTTGCATGAAAAGGAAAGAATGTAGTAGGTCTTAATCATAGTTGCATGAGAAGGAAAGAATGTAGTAGGTCTTAATCATAGTTGCATGAGAAGGAAAGAATATAGGTCTTAATCATAGTTGCATGAGAAGGAAAGAATGTAGTAGGTCTTAATCATAGTTGCATGAATAGGAAAGAATGTAGCAGGTCTTAATCATAGTTGCATGAAAAGGAAAGAATGTAGTAGGTCTTAATCATAGTTGCATGAAAAGGAAAGAATGTAGTAGGTCTTAATCATAGTTGCATGAAAAGGAAAGAATGTAGTAGGTCTTAATCATAGTTGCATGAGAAGGAAAGAATGTAGTAGGTCTTAATCATAGTTGCATGAGAAGGAAAGAATGTAGTAGGTCTTAATCATAGTTGCATGAGAAGGAAAGAATGTAGCAGGTCTTAATCATAGTTGCATGAAAAGGAAAGAATGTAGTAGGTCTTAATCATAGTTGCATGAATAGGAAAGAATGTAGCAGGTCTTAATCATAGTTGCATGAAAAGGAAAGAATGTAGTAGGTCTTAATTATAGTTGCATGAAAAGGAAAGAATGTAGTAGGTCTTAATCATAGTTGCATGAGAAGGAAAGAATGTAGTAGGTCTTAATCATAGTTGCATGAGAAGGAAAGAATGTAGTAGGTCTTAATCATAGTTGCATGAATAGGAAAGAATGTAGCAGGTCTTAATCATAGTTGCATGAAAAGGAAAGAATGTAGTAGGTCTTATCATAGTTGCATGAAAATAGAATAATGTAGGACATCTTAATCGTAGTTGCATGAAAATGGAAGGATGTAGTATATTTTAAACATAGTTAAATAAAAAAAAGGAAAATGCTGTATGTTTTAATCCTAGTTGCTTGAAAAGGGAAATATGTAGTAGGTCTTAATTATATTTACGTGAAAATGGAAATTAGGTCTTCATCAGAGTTGCATGAAAAGGGAAGACTGTAATAGACCTTAATCATAGTGGTATAGAAGGGTCAATATATAGTATGTCTTAATCATAGTTGAATGAAAGGGAAAAATATAGTATATCTTAATCATAGTGGTATAAAAGGGTAAATATATAGTATGTCTTAATCACAGTTGAATGAAATGAAAAAATGTAGTATCCCTTAATCCTAATTGAATGAAAAGAGTAGAATGTTGCAAGTGTTAATTATAGGTGCATGGAAAGAGAAGAATTCTGCATTGGATCCTGGGCAAAAATCTTTTTTCTTTTTTAATTTTACCATCCCTGACATTTTCAAAAATCTACATAGAAAGAGCATAAAAATCTTCTTGTGATTTTTATATACATTTCTTTGAAATATTTCCTACCACTTTGCCCCTAATTGCCAAATCTCTGAGGTTATTACTAATCTACTTTTGAAAGGTCAAGGCCCATTGACCTTTTTTTTTTTACAGTTTAATGATAGATCTTTTCTACCATGCTACTATAAATGAAAAAATTAAATGGTATTAAATGGTCCTGAGATGGTCTAAATGGCAAATCCTTGTATAGCTTGTATATTAGAACATAGAATATTTGGCAGGAAAATCAGTATCAATCATGTTTTATTAGAATTAGCACATATTACATGCTTTAACATAGAAAGAAGACCATAATTTGGACAAACAAACTTCTTTTAACAGGTGGATGTGTGGGTGGTGTAATGGATAGTAGCTCAGAATAAGAAATCAGAGAGCCAAGTTCAAATTCCACTTATATACAAATACTCTTGGGAAAGATATGAATTCATCTTTTTTGTCTCTAGTTATGGGTTAAATTGTAGGACTTGTATCTGGAAAAATCATTGTTATCTCAAAATAAAAAAGAAAATTGTTAAATCAATATGTACTCATAAAAAAGAAATTAATTATTCTTTAATTATTCTCTAATGAGTTTTGGCTGTAAATAACCCAGAAAGGGTTAATAAACTGTAAAAAAAATTCGTGAATCAGTTAGTCTCTCTAGCAATCAGTTTTGTATTTATATAATTTGTGATACTCACTTAATGATTTAGGTCATAACACATTTTCGCTTACAACATTCTCACAAAAATGATTACTGATGACGGGACATTTGCTTGATATAATGTAAAAAATATATGACTTTCTGACATCATGTTTATTTATTAACATTTTTTTTTTTGTTTATGATGTTAAGATCTGATATAATCTAGAAAATATATGACTGAAGGATAACACTCTCCCACAAATAAATACTTATTTAGTAACAACATTTTTTTGTTTATGATGTTGGAGTTTGTTCATTCTGTTACACTCTATGGATTAAGTATGCAAAAATTGCCAAACACTATTATTGTTTCTTTCTTATTTGTTTTTGTAAAGCACAAGTAGTAGTTAGAGTTGTGTATACGCATGGACTTTGGTCATGTACTTATGTATATGAGTTTGAATTCATCTCATATATCTTGGCCCAATATAGGAAAATGCAACTGGAGCCATCTGTCAGTCTTTCTGCCACTGGAAATATCACTCCACATTGTGTTCCAACTTTTGTTTATAACATTCATTTCAAAAATAAATTTTCTAACAGAAAGAGACAGACAAAGCAACTATCCAGAACTGATCATCTAAAAGTAAATCATTAAACATGTTTAAGTTCTGATTAACTTCAAATGACCATAACTTGACAAATACTTGGAGTTAGGACAAAGTTAGTCTAATTCTGATATCCCGTGACTCTCTACTTTCAAACTGGATATAGTACATGTCACTTAGGAAAGGTTTAAAAAATGCCAAACGTCTACATGTGAGCCCACTGTGGGTACATGGTATCAGTAACAATTAGAAGAAGTGGTACCAATCTGTCAAATATCATCTCCTCCTGTTTTGGAATTACAGTTTTGCAACCAGTCTAGGTGATAGTAAAACAAGAGAAGTTAGTCTACTTTACTATTTATCCATTGCTTGGAGTAAAAAGCAGATTGATGCATTTTTCAAAGGCATTAATACAAATTGCACATCAGTTGCCTTATCTGGAATCTGAACTTGATTTGCAAATTCCATTTTCTGTACAATTAACCATTAAAACCACCTACATCTTCATACTGTTCATTGACATTTAAGGGAGTCATAAAATCAAAAGTAAAGATTTGTGAGAAATACCAGTCCATCAATACATTGGTGAAAAAGAAAGTTGAAAGTATCTTCTTTTTGGTATAAATCAAGGATGGACAACACCAGAACACCTAAGAGTCACTGTCAACAGTATCTTGGAGAAGGCTGTCTGTTTCTTCTGCCCTTAGGTTCCCCCCACCACCACCAGCAAGTGAAGCAGTCAAAGGATTGATGATGATGAGGGATGGATATCACTTGTAGTGCATACAAAATAATAACTCCCTTTACTCACTCCCTTCAAATTCAGGTGAAACGAGGAAAAAGAAATTTGTGATCCTACATGAAATTTCCTTTGGCCCAATGAAATTCCTTGATTTCACAGAGATTGTCCAGCAAGCTGAAGAAAAAGACAAAAACAAATTCACAAGCCTATGTGAAATTTTCTTTGGACTAATGAAATTCCTTGACTTCACAGAGATTGCCCAGCAAGCTGAAGAAAAAGATGAAAACAAATTCACAAGCCTATGTGAAATTTTCTTTTGACCAATGACATTTTTTGACTTCACAGAGATGGCCCAGCAAGCTGAAGAAAAAGATGAAAACAAATTCACAAGCCTATGTGAAATTTTCTTTTGACCAATGACATTCTTTGACTTCACAGAGATGGCCCAGCAAGCTGAAGAAAAAGATGAAAACAAATTCACAAGCCTATGTGAAATTTTCTTTGGACTAATGAAATTCCTTGACTTCACAGAGATTGCCCAGCAAGCTGAAGAAAAAGACAAAAACAAATTCATGAGCTTATCTGAAATTTTCTTTGGAGCAATGAAAATCTTGTTTTCACAGGAATTGGCCATTGAGCCTAGAAAAAGGAAGAAAAGAAAATAGCAGGCCTATGCAAAATCCTTTTTGATATAAAATGAGGAAAAAAAAAATTAAATCAACAGAAGAGTGTCTGAAGTTATGTGAAAAGTTTCATTTCTGTTCACACACCCAGCATTCAGCGTCAAATTACTCACTAATTATATTATCAGCCTTAACCAAGCACTTGGCATGTCAAAGAACTTAATTTCAATAATCCAAGAAAGCTAAGTATTTTAAACTATCTCTCTTTGTCTACTTTTGAATGTATGCAACTGTACATCCCTTCTATGAACAATGAACTCTCTTACCTTTGTTTTAAACATTTTTTAATATTATTTTGTGTCAGATCATTTAATCTGTTGTATGAACATTTCCTCTTAATGACACTTCATTGAAACTATGGGCTTTAAAAATTTCTAATTTATTTTCCTGAAATGAGCTACTGACAACTTCAAATGTGTAAGTTTGTAAATAAATTCCTTATCTAATTTTGTTAAAAATAACCCATGTGTTTCCTCATCATTATCTGCCTCCATTAACCTTTTGGGCATGGGTAAACCAACTGTTTATTTTAACCCTGAAGTCCCATACCACTATACACTCACTATGGCAATGCCCACTACCTGACCCTTGTGGATTATGGTCCCAACTTGTTTTTCTATGTGGTGGCCATTAGCTCACCAGGATTCTGAATATATCAGGTGGAACCCAGGTGGAATCTGTGTTTTATGAGTGAGATCTTCCGACTGAAATCCCTGCAAACATTGACTCTGTGTTCTGTAGTAGAGAATTTAAAGCTTTTTTGTAGGAATTGAGAGCCCATCAGCACTTTCACTGTGTTCCTTCAGGAAATGATATAGTGGAAAGATATGACTGAAATGTGAAGCACACTGCTGCCAGAAAACAGTGTTACAACACAACTTCACCTGCCAATAGAATACATACCTATGAGTTTTGGTTAAAGGGAATTGATACACCACCTCCACTGAAACTAAATGAGGTTGAACACACATTATATAAGCCAGGGGATGTAGTTTGGGTGAAAATGCCACCGGACAAATGCACCTCAAAATTACGCAATGGAAAGATCAACAGGATCATAATTGATGGAGTATGGCACTAAACCAAAGACCACTGAGCCAGTCTGAGTCCAAGCTCAACAGCAGATGATGTTGGCAATGTTGCTTCAAGTGTGAGTGAACTTGAGGTGGATATGAGTGAATGGGACGACAAGCCGAAGGCAGCCAATAAAATTATGAATGAGGCTTGTGAACTATCCTTGAGAAAGAACACCAGAACAAAATGGCTACCCCCTATTTCCTAGTGTTGTGATCAGAAGATCAACAGAGTGTAGCATGAAAATGACTTTCCTCCCTGGGCAAAACACCCACATGTCACTTGTATTTTCTGGTGAAACTAAAAAAAAAAAAAACAAGCTATGACTAACCTATTGATATGGAAATCTGCATAGTATACAAATTTTGATCTAACCAATCATGGGCAGCTTGGATATAAACTGCCAAATTTGTGTGTTGGGTAGGGGGATTCTGACCGCTTGTGTGTAGTGGTATCAATTGTTTGGCGATCGTCTGTGTTGACAAACCTGTAGTAATTCTTAATTTCTGCTACAATTTTATTTTTTTTATATACACTAGTAGTAGTAGTATTATCTTGAATTTTTATTAGATGAAGCATTATCAATTATTATTAAATTTTGACTAATTTTTTTATCTTTATTTTACTTGTTTTATTTAGGCTAGTAGTATTATTAGTAGCAATATTTATTATTTACGCGTGTGTAGTTGTAATATCTTGAATTTTTATTAAATGAAGTGTTGTCAACTGTGGTAATAAAATAAGTATGTCCCATCTACCCTTGTACCCATACACTATAATAAAATAAACATTTTCAGCAATAAAGCTGAATTAGTAAAATAAAGTTTCATAAGCTTCTACTTAGAGTTGTTGCTATATTGCATCAACTATTATTAAATTTTACTTGTTTTATTTCCATTAGTAGTATTATTAGTAACTATATTTTTTATTTACACTATAGGAAAAAAAAACTATTTCCAACAGAATTACTTACCTACATGCATACCATACAATAGTAACACACCCAAACTTTATTTTCTACCCAATAACATACAATATTTATAAACATGCCAAAAAGATTCTACCATTTAAATCAAAGTGTCTATTGGTTAGTAATTAACATCATCATGTGAAATATTTGACCAATCAGAGAAGACTAAAACCATTTTTCTCAAGCCTACTTTCAGGAAAAATTTCTTATAAAAACCAGATTTTGACTTTCAAGGAGCAGAGATGAGACTGTCTCCAAGCTGTTCAAGTGCAAGAGAAGATATGACTACATAGCTTTTTCCTTCTCCCCAGAGTTTGCTGAAAGAAACATGTTTCAGCAACTTCAAATGAATCATCTCCAACAATAACAGTAGAGTAGCTCAGTCAATCTTCGCTGACAATCAAAGGCTTTTCTCAAATAACTATTAAAAGATTTTTAAACCATAGTTTTTTCTGTGGACTCAAAGACTTTAACTCAACTAGAGACTATTTTTAATCATTCTTGACTCTTTTGAATCCATGCACATATATTTGTAAATACAAATGATTTCTTTAACTGGAATACCCATGTTTTCTTTACTTTTATTTTATTATTGTTTAGAATTCAGAGATTTGGATTTTTAATATAAAAAACCTGAATGACAGAATTTCCTACAATACTAGCTGTATTAGTAACAAAGATATTTATTATTTAAAAATGTAGTATTAGTAGTAGTAATATTGTTTTGAATTTGTATTAGATAAAGTATTGTCAACTATAGGTTGAGTATCTGTGGTGATATGAAAATTAGTTTATATGTAAGTGGAAAACTTACTACACTTAGGAGGTAGTTATCTTCTCTTGACTAAACTGTGTACCTGTGAGAATAAAAATACATGTCACAACAATAGAGCATCATCAACAGGATATCTAACCTCATTAAAAGATCCTGAGCTGGTTGAGACCTAGATGAGAAGTATTGTGGCATTGGCGAGAGTCAAGAAAATGAGTGACATCAAAGATAGATGAGGAGTAAATGAAGTAACAGATTTATTTCTAGCATTAGCTGATTGTGAGGCCATGAAAAAGATTTCTGTAATGGTCTATCTGAAGATGCTAGAAGATTTGATGTTTGAAGAAATTGCCAACATTGTACAAGCAAATGTATGTCCAAAAAAGAAACTGGTTATAGTTGAGAGGATGAATTTTCTTGAAATCAGGCAAAACCCGGATAAAACCATTAGACAGTACATTCACAGACTAAAAGAAGCATCAAGGTGCTGTGAATTTGAAATGTTTGGCATAATACTGATGTCTATAGAAGAAGAATTAATAGAGTTAAAACTAATTGAAGGACTATATGATGTCTTGAGTAAGTACAAAATTTTGGAACAGCTTCAAGTTCAGAACATGAATATTGAAATGAGTTTTGAATTTTTACAGCAGCTAGATTTAATACCCCTAAAACTAACATGGAGGAATACAGTACTACCAATAGTTTATGTAAATGTTGTTTTTGCAACAAAGAACATGAAATAAATAATGATAAATGCGCAGCTTTTGGAAAGATGTTTTAAGTGAGAAGAAAAACCATTTCTAGCAAATATAAAAAAAAACCACTAGAAGTGAAGAAGTTAGAATCTCTGACAAGAAATACTGAAATTTATGAAGTGAAGATGCAAGATAAGAATAGAGAAAAAAAAATGGAATAACTCTACTAATGCAAATGGATATGGGTAGTGATGTAACATTAATACCCTAGAATTTTTTTGGAGAAAATGGGAAGACTGAAATTAAGGAGGACCAATCTGCAATTGAAACAATTTGATGAGTTAGTCTTTAAAACACTTGGATCGTTTGATGGGGTGTTTAAGACTAAGACTCAATTTGAGGTAATACAAGTCATAGTTGTTGAGTGCATAAAAAATCATGGTCTCTTGGGGGTTGTTGTATTAAGAATAGACACCTCAAAGTTAATTAATTGCATGAAATTAGAAGAACCTTAAAGGATTACAAGGCAAGTGTTTGGCTCAAAGAGAATAGCCAACTGGTATGTTTACAGTCTCATAAAAATCCGGTTCACTTTCTGTCCATGGTTACAGTGAAACAATAAAATGATTGAACAAAGAATAGGGAAGAAGGTTAGCCAGGGAGGTAGCAATTGAGCTTCTTTAATTGTGGCCATATACATAATGACTCTCATATTGCCAAATACTGAAATGGCCTGTCACAAGTTTGCAGGCTTGAAATATTTTGCCAATATTGATCTGGAATCTGTGTATAATCTGATTAAAATTGACTAACATTTTCAAGACGACACCATGATAAACATTCCTATAGGCCTTCTAAAGTGGACTTGTCTGCCATTTGGAATTAAAACATCCAGCCACATATTTCAAAAGGCTATTAAGAAAGTTTTGGAAGGAGCAAAAAAACATCACTGTTTATCAAGATGACATAGGTATTGGTGGTCATACTGAGTAGGAAGTAAAGAATAAAACAACAGGTGCTGAGCAGATTGAGTAATGCCAGTATGACAATCATGATAAATGTGAGTTTAATTGCCAGAAAACTTCATACCTCGAGTATCAAATATCTAAAGATGGGACCTCACCATTAGACTTATTAGCAAAATATCAGAAATAAGTATGCCAAAAAATAATAAAGTGTTAGAAGCTTTCTTGGGTTTGGCTAACTTTTATAGTAGATATATATATATATATATATATATATATATATATATACCTCAATATAGCAACATGATTAAACCTTTTGTGAACTCGAGAAAGAAGAATAGTGAATTTCAATGGACTGAAAGACAGGAGATGACCTTAAAAAAGTTAAAGGAAGCACTTAGAAGCAAGCTAAGGTACTTGACCTGACAAAATAACTGACACTAACTACTGATGCTATTGAACATGCTATAGCAGCGATTATATCGCAAGAGGGACATCCTATTATGTATTTGTCCAGAAAGTTGACGACTGCAGAGATAAACTATTCTAACACTGAAAAAGAAGTACTGGCAATTGTTTGGGTTAGTGAACGGGTGTGCAATTTATTACTGGGGAAGAAATTTTTGCTAAAATCAAGCCACAAGACCTTAAAGTTAATTTTCAACCCGAGTTGCCTAAAGTCACGTCATCCAGAATTTTGCGGTGGGTGATTAAGTTTATGGCATTCAATTTCCACGTTATGTATAGTAACGGAAATTCCATTCCACACATAGACACATTGTCAAGATTGAATTTTAATACCCAGAATGTTGAAACAAAGGACAGTTGCGAGGACAGAATTTTGCACTGGATAGAGACAGATGTGTTATCCTTCAGGCAGCTCGAGTTTGAAACCAAGCAGGATCCTGTATTAAAAAGAGTACTGAACAGAATACAGAATAATATAAGGAGCAATTGCACTATGGTAGAAAGGCCTTTTAAGGAAGCAAGGCACAGACTGACAATTGAAAAAGGAATTATATGTAGCTGATATCTTAATGTACCACCAAATTCATTAAGATGTCATTAAAGAAGTACACAATGACATACATGAAACTACAAGCCTGGTGGCCAGGTATAAGCAAGACATGGAAGATTATATCAGAAAATGCCCTAAGTGTGCAAAGATAAAGAACTTTAGGCAAACCAAGATTCATTCATGGCCAAAAGAGAAGGAGACATGGATAAGATTACACATCATTCTAAAAATAACCTTGCCATCAGTGATGATAAAAAAGTAAGGATATTTCATCATTCTAACCCTCATCATTATAAAAACAACCCTTTCACCACAAGAGGGTCAGTAGAGTAGAGTAGAGAACAGTCAAGTAGACTAGGATACCTGTAGCAGTAGTTAGTGATAAGTAGCAGTAGCAGTACAGAAACACATGTCTAACCAGCACTCCATGAAGATAGAAAACAGATTATTTCAAATGCAATACTCACAAACGAAATTCTCAGAACCAAAGCACTGACTTTTAAACAAAACAGAGACTGATAATATTTTTACACACACCATACCTATATTCTGTAATTCACATCACAAAAAAGAAAATACAAATTCTTGTTATTTATGTCAACATATGTCCCATGTTTTTATTGTTGTTATTAATGTATGTTTTATGCATTTTAATTTCTGTTCTTTAATAGCAACCCTATTACAGTCAACAAATACTAACAATGGGGAAAATGATACATTAACACCCAACTTGCCAACCACATTTCAATTACTTGACTAGTGTTATTACCCATATCTCTATGTACACAAGATTTATTAAATTTTATATAAAACTACTTTCAGGGTAAATTTTATTTATATAAAACTACCTTCGCTACATGCAAGCCACCAATCTTCTGCTGGGTAGCATACCACTAGCACTTACTGCTGGTGGCCCGCTGTTGGACCACTGGCATGTTCATGCTGGCAATGTTACCACTGGCGGATTGCTAGAGGCCTGCCAGTGGCTGCCACTAGACGACTGCAGATGTTGCCATTGATGGCCCGCCAGCGAGCCACTAGTGGCTTGCATGTAGTGTTCATGGCATATGTATAAGCTGTGTAAAGGAATATAGTGTTTACACTTGGGTTCCATTCCCAAGCTGCCCCATTTTATAGACGCTATATACAAATTAAATTGGATGTATTCCAAAATTTAAAAAAAAAAAAATGAAAACTGAAACATTTCCAGCCCCAAGAAGTTCAGATAAAGGATTCTCAACCTGTATTACTAAATTTTGACTGGTATTTCTTACATTGTAATTTTAATTGCTTTTCATTTCAACAATTCAGACAGTTGAGAGCTGGGAGTAATGTTTATAGTGCTGTCCTTTATTCCAGTTCTCTAATTAAGTTTAATGAACAACGAATTGATTTAGTAAAGATCATGGTAAAAAGCAGTGGAAGTAAATGAACATAAATTGTTCAAAATATTCTTATAAAAGTATTTCATATAAAAAAAATAAAAGCTATACAAAGTCAATGTTTTTAATCAAGAGAATTGTTGTATCCTTAAAGAGGTTACAAACAGACAGAGGTTGTACTCGAGTGAAGGAACAGCAACTCATGCATAGATGAAAGAAGAGAGGTTTATTGTAAAAGAGAATACACTACTGAAATACAGGGACTCGGGTGTCTGACTAGTAATTCCCGAAGCGAGCTCCCAGGTATATCCTGTGCTCACTATATATGGCTACTGATATAGTCAGTCCACATAGGTGATAGGGAGTGTGGGACATTCCATTACAACAAGAATATACATTCATAAATGGATGTCAACATTTATACTGCTGATAACTTTTTGTGCTATTAAATTATATAAGTTACTTGATATTCTATACGTAAATTTCAAATTCAAATATGTGTATGAATGCAATTTTCATTAAATCCAAACATTTCCCTGCATTTAGAGTGTTTGGAATGCTGAGAAATTCTCGCCCAGTGAAGAAGGAATTAAAAAAATTCTGTTTAGTCATTTGTTCAAATTTTGGAAAATTGATCAGGCCAATAACATCCCCTTGTAAAAATTAAATTCCATGGGATTTAAAGTCAGAAAAAAACATTACTTTCCATTGCACATTCCCTCCACCTGCAAAAAAGACAAACATCATTTATTTTGTATAAACAGGACAAAAGTTTTTATTATATTGAATTAAAATACATAATATTAACACTTTTATAGATTATTCATGTAAAACAATTTTGACTAAATGTGAATCTGCAAATGTATTTTCTTATTTAAAGGTCACAAAAGATCAATAAAAAATGTAATTACTAATTAAAATCCAAGTATTGTTTAGCTGACTATGACTTCAATAATTTCTGAAAGGATGGGTAAAAATATTCTAGTGTTTTATCACTGAAGGCAACCATTTTCATGTTGTGCAATATTCACCTCTCAATGAAATACAATCTATTTCTGTTTTCTTTGTTCAAGATGAAACATTCTATCAGCTTCTAATATGACTGCCTTTACGGAATGATTTGTACTCAAAAAAGCAGGTCAAAATAATTGAGGATGACAATCCCATTTGTATTATATGGAAGTCTGATATTGATAAGTTTGAAATTTTTAACTTTTGTTAACAAAACTGTTAGCTATTTTGAAGAGCACAAAAGATCTTAAATAAAGACAAGCACTTCCAGACCAGGTACTCATAGTGCTGAAAAATGGCTCTGAAAATCAGGCTGTTGGTTGTTGGTTTCATAATCTAAAGGTCATACTAAATATTTTTTTTTATTAATATATATTAATAGCATCTCAAAGAGCAATGACAATTAGTTGGTGGTCTTGTGAAAAGTTGAAGGGATGAAAATTTAGCCTTGTAAAAATATTCAACTGATCCACTAAGAAAATAGAAAGAAAAAGAAGAACAAAGATACAAAATGCATTTTTTTTAGCCAAGTTTCTTCGTTTGAAGACAGTTTTTTGTATGACAGGAAATAGACTAAACATAGTAAGATTTCTTAATGAGTCCTTGTACTAATTAAACTCAGACTTTTACTCAGACTGAAAACTTATTTAGTCTTTTATTTGTACATAATGCATAGACCTAGTACTAACCAAAGAATACATACAAACACTTAACAAAAATGTTAGGCTGTATTTGAATGTGTATTACTTGAAGAGTATAAAATTTCTAATAACTTAATAACTATACATGTTTAAAAGCTGAAATCTTAGACTAATTTCATACATATTTTCAAATGCTGTGTAAATTCTCCATAAATTATAAGTTGAATAAATTTTATTTTCAGTTGGGATCCACTCAATAGTTCAATTTGTAAATTTGTTGGCTTAGTAATTGTGAGTCCAATCTGTGGGTTGGGTAGTACAGACTGTATAGGTTCAGGCTTAGTGGAATCAGAGCAAGCAATAAGTTAGCAATAATTTAAAAAAAATTAATAGTATAAGACAAAATATCCTGAGACATGAAAAGTGGAACAAGAACATTCTGTCCTTATAGATTAAATAAAGGTTTGATTTTGAAATTCCCTGAAGATAACTTGGATGATTCAAAAGTCTTCTAAAGAAGACTGGAGGGTACAATGGGTGAAATATTGTGATAATAACAAGAGAAATGAGGACATTAGTCTGAATGTAAATAATATAAATGGTGAATAAACTCTGCATCCCATAAATTCAAACTGAAATTTATAAACTACTTTTTTGTTTTTGCATCACTATAAGGCACTTAAATTGGTTAATTTCTTTTAACTTTATCTTGTGATAATGATATCATTATTTTGAATATTAATGTTGATTAAAATCCTATTTCAAGTAGATTATACACACATATATAGATTCAAAGTCTTACAAATTAAAAAAAATGTCTCTTCATGTAGTATTCTTTTGAAGAGTGACATTTTAGATAAAGAATCACATTTCAACAAATATTAAATTTATGAGTGACAAGAATTTGCATTCCAATTGTTGTAAAATAAAAATTGTGTTTTGTAAAAAATGCTTTGTTTGATGTCTGAACTTGGCTTAGTTTGGAACCAAGCCAAATAGTGAGGAAATTGGTTTCTGTTGTGCCAATCTTCTCAAATGGAAGATCCTCGCTTGCTTTAAAAAATCAGCACATAAATCATTACTTTTACTTGAGCTCAAATGCTCACCACTGATGCTATTGGGATATACACAACTATCTCACTCACCAAGTAGACAATATCTACATATGATAAAACTATAGTTTTAAAATATGCTGTATTTATGGGCAAAAGTGCTCAATATCAGGGACAGAGCAGATGTCACTATAAAAGTAGACACAAAGGTTAACACCAAGTGGCAACAGTCTGTTTCATGCTTGAATATAGGCCATCAATTTAAAAAGAAAGAAACAGGTGACTTAAAGATTGCATTCAAGCATGAAACTGACTGTCTCTACTCCGTGTTGAGCTGTCTACTTATATATATATATATTGAGACATGTTTCGTTGAATAATTTAGATATGTTCTGTCTTCTTATTCTCGATAAGATCCTTTCATATTTGCAGATAAGCTTTTTGTGTGATTATTGAAAGACAAGAGGAAAATACAGTGTTGATAAATATTGTATTTATTTTTGAGTACTTTTGACATTGCACAATGTCATCATCAGGGTACTGTTAATTACAGGATAAGTATTTTATATATATATATATACTTTAGAGCCATCATATGGGCATGTTCTGAAGGCTGAAGCTAATCAATATAAATTAATAACATTATTCCATTTGTTTTAATCGTTGTTTGGTTGATTTTGTTTAGTGGCATATCAAACTATATGGGTTATTCAATGCAAAAATATAAATATTCTGAACATAATTTTATGGCTTCAACTAAATATATTTTGAATACAATTGTAGACCTTCAACTACTGATAAAATATATTAGTCATTTTGCTGTAAAATGTATTGGTGTTAATTCTACTATAAAATGTATTGCTGGTCATTTTGCTTTAAAAATGTATCGTTGGTAATTTTTAAATATAAAAATATATTACTGGTATTTTTACTATAATAATGTATTCTTGTACTTTCACAGCGTTTCATTTTTGTTTGCGGGGTTCTTTATTTGCCAATAGCTGGGACCCTAACAGGTGCTTCTACCCTGAGTCAGGGTGGATCTAAGAACAACAGCAATTTGGTCCCACACTCCTCAAAACCTCCAATCTCCTAATCAGAGGCCTTACTGCCAGATGTAGGTTATCGTAATACTCGGGAATATTAATTCATTTGTGAATTATTTATTATAGTATCTTTTTGGAATACAGATATACATGGATATTTTTTATCATATTGAATGTTATTTTCAGTGAATACTTATATTTGAGTAGATGCTTCATTTATTTATTCAACAGTATATTTCCATCCTGGGTATGACGATAAACTACATCCAATAGCAAGTTCTCTGATCAGGAGGTTTTGAGGAACATGGAACCACCTCTTAATTACAGGTGTTCCTAGGTCCACTCTGACCCAAGGTGGTAGCAACTGTTAGGGTCCCAGCTATGGGCAAATAGTTAACCCCCCAAAATTGGGTCAAAACACTATGAAAGTGTTAAAAAATGGTTTGCATTGCAGAAATACTTTGTAAAAAATATTACTAGCAAAACATTTAAGAAAAAAAAATTACCAGCTATACATTTTTGAAAAACAAATATTACCAGCAAAGGAAAATTATTACCAGAAATAGATTTTTTAAGGAAAAAACATTACCAGAAATAGATTTTCGGAAAAAAATATTACCAATGAAATTTTGTCCACATTAAATAACCCATTGAGGTCGATATGCCATAAAACAAAACAAAACAAATCAATCAACAGTATATTTATTTTTGTCTACCAATTTGAGAGATTTTATTAAAGAAAACTATGCACTTTCCAATAAAATCTGTCAGATAAATAAATAAAAATCCAATACAAGGAAATGCATGTAAATTTAACCAGTCTTTTCCATTTTAAAATGATTATTTATGAGCATATTTTTCTGATATTTCCATTATGTACATACAGACTTTTGCCTTCATCTTTGATTTTTGGTATCATAACATTTTGGCCATTATACCCTCTGGCCTTTATTAGGTGTATATCAATCCAAGTAACTTACAGGGAATTTTGAAACTGAATCCCTTTATAGGATCAGGATCCTATATCATTCATAAAAACCCCAAATCACAGGCTCCAAATTTAATAATACAACAATACATTCTGATTGGCTGAAAAATATCAATTATGTGTTGTCAACTACGTCTGAATGTACCAAACTTATTTTTGACCCGAGCAAAAATACATTTGAGCCAAAAATTCTGGAGCCTACTATGTAACGCATATTGTGCCTATTAACAACACAAAATTCAGAAATGGACAGTGAAGTGGGAAAATCCAACCTGGAGCTATACTGCACATGTCAATATTCTTCATATCAGACTATACATTAAAAATTCTTTTAACACTAAAAACAGTCTGCATCACTTTTCCAACACAAGCTAACTAAAAGTCAACAAATATCAAAGGAAGACAACCCACTTAAAACATGAAGTAAGTCCACTTCATTCACACACAATTTTCGTAAACCTAAAGTTGTTTAATTTCAACATAGATCACATTATACTGTATTATACTATCTCATGTTCACATCTGTTATTCCACAGCTCAAGATCTATCTATTCAGAACATTACTAAAACTGAAATCCAAACATACAAAGACATTTGAAGGTTTTAAACAACTTTTTCAAGAAATTATTGTACCTTTTGTTATATAAAAATTTCTATTTATTGTTATGCAAACATTCTTGTCTTTAATATTATTGTTCACTTGTTGTTCATTATTTTGTTACATTTGCAATAATATAAATGCACACAGGATTATTGATATCTACAGATAAGTATGCAAGACCTTCCATCTACACTTTATTTAATTTACAGTGGTAAATTATTCCCATTTCACAGGGATATCTCATCTAGTTTTTATTTCACTACTACTCAGTTATTGCTTGGCTTGTTTCCACTGAGTTAAATTACACACTGCCTGGCCCAGGGATTGAACTCACAATTACTGTGTCACCAAATTCATGAACCAATGCTTTAATCCACTAGGCTATTTTCCCATGGGAACAATCTACACCCATAGATTAAATAAAGGATTCAGTTTGAAATTCTCGGTAGGTTACCCAGATTGACACACACCTGATGAATGCTGAAGTGCACAATGGCTCAAAACATTGTGATAACAACAAAGATGAGGACAATAGTCTGTATGTAAGTAATATAAATTAAAATAACTCCTCAGCCCCAAAATTATATTTTTCTAAGTTTGTTTATTTCTAAGATAAACTGACAAAAATATAAAATTGCAAGACCTTGAATATGTGTTTCAATTTGCTCATGATTAAGTGTACAGGTAATATAACTGGATGTACAAATCAATATGTACACAGGTTCCAAAATAAACAACAGTATATTAATAAATTCTATATCATTTGTGGGTGTTAAAAAAGGCCTATACTCTATCATACAATCATACAGATGAGGAATACAATAATACTAATAAGTGAAAACTGAAAGATGTTGATCTCTAGGTTATGGTTGTACATGTAAATGGACCTCATTTGCATAAAAGCAAAACCTGCTGCCATCACTAAATACAAAAGTGTACCACTCAATCCACCATATGATCTTCTTGTCAAGCAACTAGAAGTGTGCATAATGGTATTGTGGTCTCAATGAAAGTTTGGCTTGAGACACATGCCCAAAGTCTTCATAAAAATAAATTCCTAAATGTCTGTAGTGAGAACATATTTGTTTTTATTAATGCTGTGAAGCAGAGATATATAGCAGTGTTCCTAACACAAACACCAAAGGTGAGTGAGAGTTTTAGCTTATGGGAGTAATGGACAATGCTACCAGGGATTGGATCTGTCTATCATAGTCAACACAACTAGGAAGATGTAGCTACTCAGGTCTATATCACACACTCAAACAACCATTACTTGCATGTGAGAACCTACGCTTGCCACTAAATACTACTGAATACAATTTGATCCTTCAGCTAACATTCAACAGACATTATGGCATTATGGTGAAAGTAGAAGTCTGGCTAGAGATAAATATGTCCACAGTCCTGCTGCAAGTAAATGATTTCAAAGTGTCCATGTTGACACTCTTGGAGTGGCATATATGTGTATATAAGTGCTGTGAAAATTGTAAAGTCTGTAAACTTCTGCCTTTACAATATGTCAATCTTAGCAAGCATCTGTACAATGTGGCCGTCCAGAACCTGGTCTAAGTGTAGGAATGTTTATTTAATCATCAAAACATCAGCAATGGATCAAATTCAACATGCACAAAAAATCTACAAAATTATCATCCAGCCTTTTGGAAGTCCCCAAGCTGACTCTCTAATTCCCCTCTAATTGAAGAAAAGATGAATATTTTCAACCGATAGCATGACATCTACTTACAGTGGATTCTTTTACTCCCCTTAAACTTATTGCATCATATATCATCATCTAAAATCAGGCAGAGATGGTGAACTGGTAAAATGTTACTACATCGCAAGATAGTTGAAGATTATCATATCTACTATCTCCAAGCATGCATTTACTGTACTCAAGTAAAAATCGGTAGCATGAGGCAAATTTATTTTCCATTTGTGCATTGACAGATATAGAAAACTATTTAAGATGAATGGCATTAAGTTTTAACTCATTTCTGCCTGACCAAGCAAAGGATTAACGGATTGTATCTACAAATATTGAGACAAGTTATTACAAAATAGATTCTATTTCGAATATTAACTTTTAGCAATGAAGTGCTACAGGATTATAATAGATGAAGTTGCTGATCAGTTTGTAGCAAGAGGAGTTACGACTTGTTGAGGATGAAGATTTTCCAAAGCAATGAAATCAACATTTTCCAAAGAAATGAATTCAATGTGGAGGAGTTTTATACATATTTACATAAAGAATAAAATAGCATACAAAGAAGAGAAAGAGAAAATTATATTTTAGGTATATACAAAAAGCTTCCCCCCAAAACAAAAAAATGGAAAGTATGTACTTCGCCATAGTATGCATATGAGTGATGTCCACATGGTTTGTTTGAAATTAAGTAATTGATTTGCCTGGAGAAAGAAATCTCTCCCAGTGGAGATAAGCTCCCTGTTGTCACTACTAAATCTCAGAGCAGAGAGAAAGTTTATATGTTTTCTTATATTAGAAATTAACTGATTTAAAATATTCTTCACTACACAGTAATTACCATGTTTCAAAAACGGAACCAAAAACTTCAAATTTAATTATATAATTAAATTAAAAGCATTAGTTCTGTTTCATCTTCAAGTGAATTTTAGAATAACCTATTTTTAAATTTACTGAGTTTTAAATGCACATACAATTCATAATTTTTCATTTCCAAGGATACAGAGAAATCCAATCATTTAGACAGGGGCGGTAGCGTGTTCATTTTTATTAACTATTGTTGTATCAATTATGAGTTACATTCGAAAAAGAGGTTAAGTTCAGGGAGGGTAGGGGTGCATTTTTCAACAAATTTTGACATCCGTTCAACGCATGTCGTCCGTTTTTTGTTTTTTTTTATCAACGACAAAAAGTTTTTCGGCAATTTTTCGTTAAATTTGTACTTGTATACTTAAAGATTCTTTCTCAAAAGGGGTGTTTGGGTTAGAATATGTTATATTTAACTACAATTTTAAAATATTATTTTTACTCTTAATTACTAATAGACTATATTTCTTTTTAAATCAAGTAAATGTAATAGAATTACTTAAATTATTTAAAAATTATTATTACATATCAAATGTAAGTATGTATATTACCAGCTCCCATTTTTTTTTTTTTTTTTTTTTAAATATTATTTAAGGAAAATTTTTGACAATGTTGTCAAAGAATAGCTATTTCATTTCTTTGATTCAGTAAACTTTTATTTTTTATAAACTTAATATATAGTTTATCATGTATGCACAAAGGACATGGGTCATTTAATGACCTACATATTCTAGCTTTTCTTATTAATTTCCATTTTACTGTAGGTGTTTTATTGTTTTCCTTTATGTTTTCCTAAATAGAACAACACCTAGCAAGGAACCTGCTAGAAAGGTGTAGTAACTCCACTACAAACCTATATACATAAAGATCTGGCAGATTCTCTTCTCTTTCATTTAAAGATATAAAATACTGCTAGATCCTCACAAAAAATTTCTATTAAAAGTTGATATAAGAAAGTAATAAAATAAATTCAGTAGATATTTTGAGAGCTATATTATTTTTTTCATTTTGTTAAATTTAATTTATTTATTGAAAGACATCCAACTTCAGGAGAAAGACTGTTATGCTGGATGTAAGTAGGTCTGAGATAAATGCATTAAAAATAGACTCCAGTTTTAATTCATTTGTACCGACCACTTCTCACTCTTTCTATATAATTTTGGAAGTGAACAGCATTAGATAAAAAATTAAACAAGTAGATCAAACATAAGTTATTGACTGGAATAAATATCATCATATTTTAGAGATAAGCAATGTACAGTCAATCTTTGTTTCAATACAAATTCATATAATTCTAATTATTCATAAATATTTGTTTTATTAAAAAGGATAGACATTCTATAATGAGCAACCATACTTTAATAAAAAGAAAAAAAAACTAGTCACCAGCCTTCTATTCTTCAATGCATATGAAAAAAAAATGTCATTTTATATTGATATATTGAATCAATTGCTAGATGTGCTCTTAGAAAAGTTGGTTCATTGTTGTGCTAGATAATTTTTCTTGTCAGAATCAATCATTTCTAAGTGTGCCATTCATCTATATTGCTGCAACATCTAGTCTGATGCTTCTGCTATGTATTTAAAAATTCTTGATAAAATCCAAAGAAACTGCAAAGTTATTGATCCTAACCTGACATCTCAGCCTCAGTCATTTTCCTACTACTGTAATGTACCTTCCTTGTGCCATTTCTATATTTTCAAGGTAATTGTTGTGATGAGCTTTCCTCTTTAGTACTTAGACTTTATGAATTTAAGTGCAATACTAGATCTGCAGTGAGGTTTTATCATTTTACAGTTGAAATTGCTAGATATAACAGTAGATTCTATGCTTTTCTCGCACTTCTTGCTTGTGGAAATATCTTTCAGCCTCTTGCTTTCCTGTCAACTTTGATCTTCAAAATTTAAATGCAATGTCAATTGTTATTTTCCTGTTCTTTCAATGTTTTCTCTCTTCAATGTTTTTCTTCTTATATTCTTTCACACTCAATAACAATTTGTGTCTTAGTGGCTTTATTACCTTGTTTGGATTGAAATGATAAAAAAATGTGACTGATACACAATTTTATGATTTTCTATGTTTTGATTTATAATGAGTTACTTAAAACACTTCTCGTGTTGTTTCCATCACTTTACTTTTTCTCACCATCCTGAAGATGACTCATGGGAGTGAAAAACTTGGACATGGCCTTGATTTGAGATATTTTTGGCATCTGCAACAGTTAGGTTTGAGAAAGGTTATTTGAAGTTTAGAAAAAGTGACAGATGAAGTGAATAGACAGAATGTCTGTCATTTTCAATAAAATCGCCTGGTTCCCCACCTCTGACTATATGAATTTAAGTGTGCTATTAGATTGGCATTGAGTTCCCACCCCTTTTACTATTGAAATAGCTAAATGCAGACATTAATTCCACTCCAACAGTTTTTCTCGCACTTCCCCACTGTGAAACTCCCTTCCATTTACTTGCCTCCTCCCTGATAACTACAATCTTCAAAGATTTAAATAAAATGTCTTTTCGAATCCTGTTAATCTTTTGTTCTTTTCTCAATCCTCCTTATACTCTCTTTCACTTTCACTTCCTGTAACTTCTTGCATACTAGTGGCATTTCCATCTTGCTTGTGGGGAAATGATTAAAAAATAAACTTGTTTCAAAGAACAATTATTTATACTCAATATTTATTACAACAAAGGTTATTTTTTAATGGATACCTATATTCAAAATAATTGTCTTGCTTTGTGTATTATGTTTACTGGTCTGTATATTAAAGAAAACTTGAGAAAATATGCTCTCCAGCAAGGTTTGAACCTGTGTACACTTTTACAGAAGAAACCATGATCTTATCCACCACTGACAGAACCACAGCCCAACAAGGTTCTAGTTATCCTCTTTAGAATGAATGTCACTGGTGTAGACTGTGAAGGGAATGCCTTGTAAACTAGTCAAAGTAGGCCTGTTCTGTTGAGCAAATGTCGCTGGTGTCAACTGTGTAGGGAATGCCTTGAGAATGAGTTGATGTAGGCCAAGGTGATGGCATGGGTTGGTTGGCCTGTTCTGTGGAACGAAGGTTGCTGGTATCATATGAGAAGGGGATGCCTTGTAAATGAGTCAGAGTAAGCCTGTTCTGTAGAACAGAGGTTGCTGATGTCAACTCTGAAGGGAATGACTTGTAAACGAGTTGAGGTAGGCCAAGGTGACAGTGGGGGTTGGTAGGCCTGTTCTATGGAGCGGAGGTCACTGGTGTCAATTGTGAGGGGAATGCCTTGTAAATGAACCAAAGCAGGATGAGGTTACAGTGGGGGTTGGCAATGATGTAGTCTTGTAGCTGGGAGGAATCGAGGTTGAGACGTTTCAAGTTGAAGCTGGATAGCTCTGCTGGGTGGAGTTGAGGTTGAAGTGTTAAGTCAGAGCTGGATAACTGAGGGGGTTGGTCAAGCCATGAAGTGGTAATGGTTGTTGAGCAGTGCAGTTATGTTGAGTGGTGACGATGAAATCTTCAATGGTGGCAGCAGCAGTGCCCTGCATGATGGCCAGGCCGCAACTGTGTTGTCATTGTGATGAGGTCATAGAGGTGGTAGCAGCAGTAATGCACTGTGTGATGGCCAGAAAATGTGCTGTGCCACAACTCTGTTCTGGTCATTATCAGACACCTGCTTTTTAGCAGATCTGGTAGTCCCCAGGGACATCTCTCTCTCCGGCAGGGATGATCGGGATTGGCCACTGTTGGAACTCACTTCATAGACTGAATATGAATAGACTGTGATATGTGGAGCCTAATGCACAGAAAACAACTTTTGTTATTTTGTTTTCTGCCTTCATGGCATTCACATCCGGCCAGCATGCAGAGTGAATCAAAATGAGATCTAATTGCAACGGGGTATAACAGGTTCTCTAGCCTTAAAGGGTTAATAACAATGCCAAAGTGAAAAAATGTTGGTACCAGAAATTCAGATGGCCATAAAATGCTTCCTTTAATAAAAAAAAAAGGTGAAAGTTCTTAACTTAATATGGAAAGAAATAAAAAATTTGTATTCCAAGCTTTTATTCATTGCATGAATTTTATTACAGTACATTGTTATAATGGTTTTATTTTATTATTAATTATCATTATTAACTTCTTATCATGCCTAATTATAAATCAAACTTTCTCATAGTTATTTAAATAGGGAAAAAAAAGGATATATGCAGTTTGAGGCATCTGCTTGGAACATAATCCCCTGTGTATAAATAGGGGTGGGGGGGTGAATATTGTGTATATATATATATATATATTGATCTGAAGATTACCTGAGGCATGAAACTGACAGTCACCATGCAGTGTTGATTTCTATATTCCTGTTATCTCTCTCATATATCATCAAACATGTTTGATTAAAAAGTACCGACATGGCCTGTCTGTTTAATTTTTTATTGTATTTTTCAAATTTTTAGATAAAGTGTTGAGCATAATGTTTGAAGCTGTAGATAAACAGCCAAAAGTTCATATTTTGTTCATTTTGTTCAAACACTTTCAATTTTTGCAGTCATTATCAAGAACTAACACGGTGTCTGTATGGTAGTTAGAAATCCTGGTATTCTTTGGAAAGCTGGATGTTTGAAATAGTCTAGCAGAATATTATATGTAATGGCTATTGAGAACAAAGCTTCACAAAAAGAATGCGATTTACTTATTTTGTTTTTTAAATTTATAATGCAAGTATGCATGCACATTAATTATATCATGTGCACTTCAAGATACCATCTCCTGCAGCGAATGATATTTTATTTAATGTGGGTTATTTATTTTGTATAATAATAGCTTCTATAGTTTTGAGTCTTTCCTTGTACTAGGTGCTGTTAAATATTTTAGTATTATCTACTAGTATTTGTCTTATGTTGATAGTTGTACTTTGATTGTTCATGACGTGCTAGTTGATGTGTGCACAGATTACACTGAGTTTTGACAGGTGATAGGTCAATCTGTGAGAGAGTGTGGTACATGTGCACCAAATGTAAGTATTTAATGTTATTTTTGATTATTAGTGTTGGGGATGCAATCTCCCAGGGGGCATAAGAATTCATACACAACATTTTTAAATAGTGGCAATTTATGGTGCCCAGGGTTGTTGGTAATAATTTGTTTAGGTGTTTTAAACTTTTTATAGTAGATGATAAATCTTAGATGTTTGCTAAGATCATCGAGTAATATGTATTGGTGAATTATGTTTTTGATTGTTTTTTCATCCTGTTTATAATTTGTGTGCATTTGGTAACAATAAAATAAGTTAATGGTGTAACTTATTCTATCAGAACTAAATGCAAAATAAACAGCCCACATTAAATAAAATATCATTCACTACAGATGGTATCTTGGAGTGCATATGATATAATTAATGTATGCACATATTGTATTAGTATTATAAATTAAAAATAAATGAATAAAATAAATAAATAGCATTCTTTTTTGTGGCTTCATTCTCAATAGCTGTTACACATGAAGTCATGCTAGACTATTTCAAGTATCCAGCTCTCCAAAGAATACCAGGATGCAAACAAAGGAATTCTAACTACTGCACAGACAACACATCGGTTCTTGATAATGACTGTGAAAATTGAAAGTACTTGAAATAACAAAATATGAACTCTGAACATTTTATCCACAATTTCAAACATTATACTTAACACCTTATCCAAAAATTGTGAAAATATAATAGAAAATTAAACAGACAGACCTTGTTAGTCCTTTTTAATCAAACTTGTTTGGATGAATACTTGCTATCTAAATAAAACAAATTTACTGTAGATGACCTTCCGATCAAGGCACTCTCTAGACATTTTTGCCATAGTGAATTCTTTCTCCTTTGATCAGAGTAACAGTTTTTATGTGAAAATTGTGGTTAGTTTTCTTACGGGGGAAGGGGGACAACCAACACATTTAATGTATTGTTTTGTAAAACGTCTCTTTTGTGTTCATATAATCTTTTATTTAGATTTGTTAGAAGTTTTTTCTATGTACTTTTTGTGACAATTATTACAGGTGATAAAGTAAATTATCTTATATTCAATGAAAACAAAAGCTCATAAAATATTCCAAAACAGAAAAATGACCCAATCTGATAAACCCAATAAGTTCAAAAAGTATATTTTCCTACCAATCAACTTTATCACATTGGAAAGAATCTCTTTAAACTCAACATAAAATTTGTTACTACTATATCTAAAATAAAAAACTTAGTCAATATTAAACAAAACAATAAGCTAAAACTTTGAGGAGGAACTTACTCAATCGCCTGTAATATACTATACCAAAAGAAATCTTATACGGTGAGCTGGCCATGGGACACCGTTTGGTAGGCTGCCCTACACTATGTTTCAAGGACGTTTGCAAGAGGGACAAGAAACACATGGGCATTGACTCTGGTAGCTGGGAACAACTAGCAGACAATCACAGCAGCTGGTGCTATACTGTTAAAGGAGTCACAAAGGCAGGAAAAAGGCAAAACTGTTGGAGATAAGACAGTGAAGGAAGCAGAGAGAGAGAGCAATGTCAGGCATTTATTCCAGTTTCATCTGCCACACCAGCAGAAGAGAGTGCCATGCAAAGACTGGTCTGTTGAGCTGCTCCAAATGCTGCTCACAAAAGGACAATATTTGACCAAAGAGAGTGCTACCATTATCTTGTGGGATAAATGAATGCCTACTACAATGGACTCTACAATCAGCTTTGACAGATAAAGAGCAAACAGTTCAGCTCCTAGAACAGCTAAAACCTTCTGTGAAGCAATCTGCATTTTTTAGAAAGAAATAAATACATAGAGCTGTACCACAATGTCCCTAAACAACTCTACTCAGTTTTTGAATAAAGAATTCAATGTTGCTACACACACTGACAAGGCAAGGCAAAAGTTGTGCATCATAGGGAAATAATGGATAGGTCAAAGAGGTCCTGTTGAGTGACCACCAAGGTCACCTGACCTCACACCCTTTGATTTTATTTTTCTCTGGAACCATTTGAAATCAGTTGTTTATCAGACATGCCCAAGAAATATTGAGGAACTTAAAGAAAGAATTAAATATGAATGCAGTAAAATGACAGAGGAAATTCTCCGATATGATAATGAATCATGCAGGCACAGAATTGAAATGTGTCTTGAAAAAGGAAGACATTTTGAACAGCACATATAACAATTAAATAACTAGTAAATAAAATTTTCATGTGTAATTATACTTTTAGTAAATTATCCCTATGGTGTATGACTTTTGCCTCACCCTGTATACTGATCTGAAGATCACCTGAGGCACAAAACTGATAGTAACCATGCAGTGTTGATTTCACTTGAAACTTCCCATTTTCCCCAATCTTTTACTCTTCAGCTTATCTCTAGCTCTGCGAGCTGTTCATCAGATGATTTCATCTGGCTCTGCTGCAGCTGCCCATACAGCAATAGTCATTAATGGAAAAGGCCCTGAAATTATATATAGGTTCCAGCTGATAAATATAAACATTTATCTGGTGTCTCATATCAACATATGCAAAAAGTATATTTAGATAGAGTGCTATATGAGCTAAAAGCTAGAAAGCCTATTTGTATGCTTGCCTAGTCTTCCAATGAAGGATTTCTAACCTCCTATACCCCTGTGCTCAATTCTATTGAGAAAATGATTGTTGGCCTCAGCAGTAACCAGACAGAAATAGGTCATAGATTTAGTGTTTTTGCTACAGTAAAAGCAGTAGGATTACTTGGTTTATACTATTTTTTTTACAAATACTTTTTATTACAAAGAATATGTTTGACATGCAATTTCTTATACACATCAAACTACTCAATGAATTCAGTTGAAATGCAGCATATATACAAGGGAGTGACCAATAAGTCACATAATTATTAATATTATTTTATGTGATGTGTCCCTTCAGGATGTGAGTGATCATGGCTCTCCATAACTTCCTATCCTTTATAGCTCTGAACAATGTCTTTTTACTAGCCCTTCCACACTCTGCTCAGCTATCCATTTACACAAGCTTTTTAGCTAGGTTACTTGATGTTTCCCTGCCCCTCTTGCCTTCAGAATGTCCTGTGAGTGTCAAATTTTCCAAGCATTTTTTCCTCATTGTGTGGCCCCAAAATTTCAACTCTCTTTCTGAGTCTATCAGTGTCCATTTTTGTTTCCATATAATTATTAGTTGAATTTTTATCTGAAATTTTCACTGTATAAAGTTTTCACTGTATAATGTAGCTATTATTCACAATTGAATTCAGTCAGTTATGTGCCATGCATTATACGCACTTAGTTGATCATGTATCTTTCAATACATGACTCATGAGGCAGATTTCTTCCTGCAATAGGTTGCTATTTCTTTCTGCGGTAGACCAGTTGCCATCCAAGGCTATAGAACCCAGTTTGTTCTGCTATTTACCAATAGCTGGGGGAAGAAGAAGAGGATTCATATCTTTTCCAAGGGTATTAGTATGTAAGAGAATGTAATGGATTTGACTGGAATTTGAACTCAGCTCTCTGATTCCTCAATTTGAGCCGCTATCCATTACTCCACCATGCCTCCTCCAATTGAATTATACTGCAAAATAACTGCTTCTTGTATAAAATAAATGCATATGATTATTTTCTTCCATATTCAATATTAGAATTAAAAAAAACAAAAATATGCTAAATTTTGATAAAGTTTGTTTTTTTAATGCATGTTGATATAACAGCTATTACAGCACAATCAAAAATCTCCTTGCTTTAAGTATCTATTGGTACTCATGTTTACCCCAGAGCTCAAGTGGAATGCATATATATTAAAGAAACTGTTAGCATAGAACTTATGGTTACATCTAGCCAATTCAACTGTGAACTGATGAGACCTTGCCACCAATCTAGTAAAAGGCTTAAATTCATAAAACCTGTAGTGGACCATGGCGGTGATGAGTATGTATTGTAGAAGAATACTGCTAGCTGGTCCAACTACATGAGAAAGTTGGACTTTAATAAAGTCCAAAGAAGACAAAGAAAAACAAATAAGACCGATAAATACATGTAAACAAATATATGTATTAATAACAAGTTACATTGAGTGGACAGTTACAGGGACAGAGTGTGTGTGGTGTTTATTATGTGTGTGTTGTGTTGTGGTGAGTGTTTGTACGTACATGTATTGTTCTTAGCGTGTTCCCAGAATTTGGGAAACGCTGTATCTGTGAGAGCTCACATCTGTGAGGTGGTATAAAACCCAAAGGCCTGAGGGAAAAAGAGGAAGAGGCGAAGGGTCAACCAGTATTTATAGCCAGGGGAGAGAGACCCCTGGTGAAGGGTTAAGGAGCTGAGGAGGAGCTAACTCCGACAAACCTATAGGAAAGAGTTCATCCAAACAATTACCATGAAAATATTTATAGAAAAGGGACAGGTATGCTACGTTATGGCAATAGGAAAGTGACTGAAGCTGAGATCTTTAGCTAAAGATGTAGGAAAAATGCTCAGTTCATTACACTCCAGAAAGTTTCTAACATCCACTGCCATGCTCTCTTCTCTTTACAGGAGTGACATCAGATTAAAAGCGGAGTGTTTCACACCATACAGGTAGGCAGAGCTTGTTAGCTTTAGTCTGCCTAGGAAAGGGATTACTCTGATTTCAAAACTGGGGTAGAGAAGACTCTTTCGTCACCTTGATGACAACCCTTCAAGTGGCTAACAGCTTCATCCATATGATGAAGGTAGATGAACTGTGGCTCAGTAGTCAGCTTCTGAGTAATAGTCGGAAGAGGATGTAGGACACAGTGATGTCACATTTTTAGTGAAGAGAATCATGAACAAAGAAGGATGTGTGGTTGGTGCAGTGGGTAGTAGCTTGGAATGAGATATTGGAGACAAAGTTCCATTTGAGTTCATTACATTCCCTTATGCACAAATAGGCTTGCGAAAGACATGAATCTGTCTCTTTTCTCCCCAGCAAGTTGTTAAATAGAACGGTAGACTGGGCTCTCTAGCCATTGTTGGTAACAAGTCTTGAATGACAACTCTGAATGCAAAACCTTAACAATCATTCCCACAGCTCAGTAATGAAGATGGGAAGAGGCAAAAAAGCTGCCCAATCCTCTTTTTCCAGTTTCAACAGAGTTCAAAGACATTTACATTGACTTTGTAGGGGATGAATTATTTTTTACCCTACAGCTCCTTTCACACAGGACAACATGCCAAGCCTCTTGTTGCACTATTGCTATTTTCATGGAAAATGTTCTGACAAGATACATTCTCTAGTTCCAGAACTTTACAGCTAAAAATTGCTATACCATATATACAGGGATAAACCTTTGTCCTTGTTTTAGTGCGAGGAACCCACCTACAATATTTACAAAAGTATTTTTGATACACCATGTACAGATATATATGGTGAGATCAAATATAGTTTGGAATCTATCAGAATGATTAGAAAAAGAACAAATAGGAAACGTTTATTAATCTAACATGTTTCCCTTTTATTAAAGCTTCATCAGCTTTCTTTTTCTCCATATTTCGTTCTCTGATGAAGCCTTAATAAAATTGAAACTGATAAACATTTCTTATTTGTTATTTATCTTCTCATTATATATATATATAAGTCTATAGAATTTTTTATAGAGTGATGGTTAACAGGCAAGTATTGCTATCTATTGTTTATCAGTTCAATCTTTACTGCGTGCTATATTTTTGTCATTCTAGGCTAAAGTTGCAATCTACAGAAAAGAATTTTCTTTCACAAATGTATCTATTTAGAAAAACATTCCAACTGATTTTGTTCTATTTTACTTATGTATACTTATATAAACAGGTTGAAAAAGTAACTTTCTTTAATTGTAATGTTTTCAGAACTGTTTTCGTGGCTGAGTTAATAATATGTTTTCCACTTGGTATTAGAGAGGAATATAAAAACCAGGAATTTTCAAGACAGCCAGACACTCCCTACTTATCCAGTACTTCCTATTTACATTATTTAACTGAATTCTTCTATGTGCCGAGTCCCTTCAGGACGTTGGCAGTCATACTTCTATACAATTTCCTATCCTTTATAGCTCTTAATAAATTTTATATTTTTGCTATCTTTCCTGAAGCCTGTTCTGCCATCCATTTACACAAGCTCATTAGGTAGGTTATCTGCTCTTTACCTTTATCCCTCTTGCCTTCAATGTCTTGTGTCAGATGTTCCAAGTTCCTTTTCCTCATTATGTGCCATAAAAATTTCAATTATCTCTTTCTGATGTTAAGTATAAGTGTCTTTTCTGTTTTCATTTTCTTTAAAACTTCCTTGTTGCTCGCATGTTCAGTTCATGAAATTCTCAGCATCCTTCTGTATAATGACATTTCTGTTGCTTCAAGTCTTTTCTTCATCCGGGATGAGATTTTCTGGCATTTACTGCCATATAGGACCACTGATATTAACAGTTAAGTACTCTTTTCTTTGTTTCTAACAAAATTTTCCTGTTACTTAATACTTTGCTTAGCTTTTGGAATGCCTCTTTCGCCATCTCACTGACTTCTGATTTCAAGGTTACACTTTCAATCCCCTGTTAAAACACTTCCCAGTTACACATATAAAAACATGAATGTGATATACAATAATGAAAGATAAAATTGCTACATCCTGGATATGTGTTTCAATCTATTTGTTGTGGATTCCGCGTGAAAAATCGATCTCCAATAAATAACAAACGCAAGTATTTAAGCTAAGAAATTAAATGTATTTACACAAAATACAAAAGGTAATGCTGTTAGTAAAATCCAGGAACACCGGTTAGTATTAATCAAAGATCGCTATATAGTCTCAAAGTAAACTTCCTTAGAGTCGGGCGTCCTTGTAACTGACTTCTACCGTCAACTCAATCACAGTGTCTATGTACTTTCCACTCTGTTTCTCCACCCTGTTCCTCTACCCAGACTCCACTGACTTCAGACTGTGGCTATTTTATGGCAGCAGGACAAGTCCATTTATATCAGAAAAAGGGTGGATCCCATGATACTATTGAAGGTTAAAAATCTAAGTGAATTACAATAACTGATCATATATACAGATCAATACATGCAGAGGTTTCAAAATAAGTTATATATTAATAAAATCAGTACTCAGACCTCATATTAATATACCAAATATTGTCTCTGGTTATTAACACAGATGTTGAATAGCATCTTGTGATATTCTATTGCGAGCTTCTTGTACTTATTGATACAATATAGTAAGAGTTACAGGCAGACTAACTTAACAAATTAGGAATCATGTCTCCTACATATCCAATGAAAGACAAGTTTAGTGATCATACCAGCCAGGGGAGTTGGTGAACATCTTGCAGAACATGTCTAAAATGAGCATCATACGAGCTAGCATTATCTTACTGAATAGCCAATTTCAGGAATGGCAGAAGAAAAGGTTGATCAATGTTCTATACATATATAGCACTGTTCAATGTTTTCATCACAAACATCAAGGATGAGAAAGATTTTTAGCTTATGGTACTCCAGATAATGTTGCCAGAAGTTGGGCCTGTCTATCATGGGTAAAAAAACAGAGGAAGACGTAGCTTCTTGGGTCTGTATCACCCATGCAAACAAATGTCACTTAGATGGAGGGCTAGTGCAAAGGTCTCTCCCTACCCTCACAAATCTATGATACAGTGTCTCCCACTCTACTACATCACAATTTTCATAAGGTAATATACAAATTTTATTGTAACCTAATAATGTACAATAATGTATCTTATACAATATAGAATCAACTAGAAAAATTGAAAACAAATACAATATATATAAATGCAAAGTAGGGAGAGATCATAATAGATTATTATGTTTTGCATCAATTTTTAAAATCAACTTGAGATTTTTCTTGCTAAAAAGTTGAATAATTTTTAACACATGTAACACTATGGATAAAAAACTGATTTTTATATAGTGTTTTTTCTAAACTTAGCATGAGCAAAACAAATTCATGGATTTGGGCAAAAAAAAAAAAGAGCCTTGAATGATGTCAAAATCTGCAAAAAAATTTCATCTATTAATAGTCAGTTGTGCTTAGTTTAATTTGTAATGTATCTAAATGTAGGTAGAAAAAAGCAAATGTTGATAAGATAGCAAGGGCAGGGGTGCAATGCTGAGGGCCCCAATCAAGTTTGTGGGTAGTTTGCACCAGCCCTGCTTCCATGTCAGAACCTGCTCTTGTCACTAAATACTACTGAACACTATTTATACCCTCAGGTAACTTTCTGAGATATACATAATAGCATTATAATGCAAGTCTGGTTAGAGATACATATGTCCATAGTCCTGCTGCCAGTAAATGATTTCTGTTGACATTCCAGAGGACCATATTTGCACATATCAGTGCTGTGAATATTGTGAAATCTATAAACTTCTGCCTTTACAAAATATCAATCTTAGCAAGCATCTGTACAATGTGGCCATCCAGAAACTGTAGGAATGTTTATCTGATCATTGTTGTTAGCATCAAAGCATCAGCTATGGATCACATTTAACAAGCACAGAAATTCTATAAAATGATCACCCATCCTCTAGGAGGCCCCCAATCTGAATTCTCTCAAAGTTCCCTTCTAATTGAGGAAAAGATGAATATTTTCACTCCAAAGCAGCATGGCAGTAGATTCTTTTACTACTCTTAAATTTATTGCATCATGTATCTTCATCTAAAACTCAGAGATGGTGAACTGGTAAGAAGGTTACTATATCACAAGATAGTTGAAGATTTTATCAGAATATCTGCTATCTCCAAGCATGTATTTACTGTACTCAAATAGAAATTGGTAGCATGATGCAAATTTATTTTCCATTTGTGCATTGACAGATATAGAAAAATATTTAAGATGAATGGTATTAAGTTTTAACTCATTTTTGCCTGACCAAGCAAAGGATTCACAGAATGTATCTACAAATATTGAGACAAGTTATTACAAAATAGATTCTATTTAGAATATTAACTTTTAGCAATGAAGTGCAACAGGATTATAATAGATGCAGTTGCTGATCAGTTTGTAGCAAGAGGAGTTACAACTTGTTGCTGATGGGGATGAAGATTTTCCAAAGCAATGAAATTAACATTTTCCAAAGAAATGAATTCAATGTGGAGGAGTTTTATACATATTTATATAAAGAATAACATAGCATACAAAAGAAGAGAAAATTATATTTTAGGCATATACAGAAAGTAATATAAAAAGGAAAGAAAATATTTATGTACTTAGCTGTAATGCATATGCATTTACTGTCCAAATCCTGGGCCTTCTCACTCCTATTGGAGGAACACCTCCCTGATTGATCATGTCTTCAGGGATGTAGCCATACTCACCATGGAGGTTGATGTGGTTATTTTATCCATAATTGGAGGTTTTGAATTCAGATGTGTAATTCTCCTAGACCGGTTGTACCCAAGACTATAGGACCTAACATTTACTGTACCCAGGTTGTATATGGCATCATCCTTTGGAGTATTGCACTTTTATTTTGTGTGTATGTATGTGTGTATATATATATATATATATATATATATGCAAATTAACAAAACAATGCCGTGTTTAATTTCCAGAATATTCTGACATTCAGCAAATTCATCTTTGCAAGATAAAAATTTATTGTCATAAAAACATGCAAAACCTTAAAACATTCATAGATTTAAAATATATATATATATATATATATATATATATATATCTTCAAGCTTGAAACCTCATCTCTAAATGAAGTGTTTTTATTTACATATTTACTCTAAGTTTCCACTGACTGATATATTATACCTTGGAATGATCAAATATTTGAATCATGTAGATCATGGGAAATAAGAACTCTCTTATTTATCTCAATCATATCTTCCCTCCATTTGTTATTTTGTCTCTTCCACATTTTTCTTGTTAACAGTAAGTCCACCATTACAAGTGTATATGACCCAACTAATTAAAATGGGAGCATCATATATAAGAATTACAACAATTTAACTGGATTTAGGGTTTCAATTAACTAGGAATGTGTGACTCACCAAGTAAATTCCTTTAATTACTGACAATAATTCATATGCTATCTAAAAAATATCTGAATAATAATAATTATAAATTTAATTTATCAAGCTTGTAGGGAATATATATAAGCAATCAAGACAAAACAAGGACAGTAAGAATTATATAAGTAACTCATGCTCCATTTTAAAAACAAACGGTATCAGTGTAAATCCAAGACTTACCTAACTTGATTTTTACTTACCGAAGTAGTTTTCCATGAAATGATCCTTTATTTCTATCTATATCTTCACTATCTATCCTACTTATTAGAATTAATGATTTTGAATGATTTCTACATGCTGAATTAGTTTCCCATGAAATGATACTTTATTTCCATCATTGGTATCAACAAAATGAACTTTTAGTAAAAGAAAATGTAGCTGTAAATTCACCAGTCCTAAATGTATGGTATATGATTTTATATAAGTAATTTGAATGTGATAAGGCCAATCTGATTTCCCCTCTCGTATTTAATCTGATAAGGGATATTTTGACATATTAAGTTAAAACAATAGTTATAGTTAATACCATAGTCATTTCCCTAATAACTTCCCATAATGCAGGTACTAGATAGAGAAAACCCCACCAACCCTAGACCTCTAAAAGTAACTCCCATCAGATTAATTGTACTTTTGTTAATATTAAATCTAATCAACTTAGGGTATGCTGATGCACCACCGAGAAACCTATGTCTCCTCACTTTTTATAGTGGGTCTTTTAGTCCTTATATATAAGTGAGCTTGTTTTAGTACCTAAGGTCTCAAGCTGTTACAATGTTTCTGACTCAAGGTGGAGTTCTGTTGCCCTGATTTCTGGATAGATGAGATGTGTACACTCAGGGTATCACACCTGAGCAGGCATCTCCTGTGGGCGTAACTTACAGTTACATCTACTTAATTCAACAGTAAGATGATGAGACCTAGTTATCAATCTAGTAATATGTAGCAGACACAGTGAACCAGAACCCAAGTCGAATGGCAGAGTTGGTAAACAAGATTTGCCTTATTCTCAAAGAAAGAGAGTTTGTCTTTGTCTGGCATGTAGGACTTCAATTTGAGAGATGGCAAGTGTGTCATTCTGTCGAACGAGACCCTTCTGTGTTGTCCCACAAGAAATCAGGTCATTAACAACTTTACATAATATTAGTGTAGTTGGACAGAATTGAGGAGGGACTTCTGGGTGTGTTGGTGCCCAGATATCTAGCATGTATATGATCCAGGATAGCTATTGGGACTCTCGAACATAAGTGGACCATTTTGGTAAAGAGAGTGAGTTCTGTCAGGGTACATCGTATTATATGTGCAGTTGTGATAGAACAAAGGAACAAAGCACATACAAGGCAGAGAACAATGATAAATACCAAGAAACTGATGTAGAGGAAAGAAAGGCCCAATCTGAAATTGTGTCCCACAATAGAGTCGCTAAATTCTTTTGACCACATAATATAGATTATATTTGTTATAGAGACCCAATAGTATTATATGTAATAGCAATATTTCATGTATTTTATATTTTCAGCTGAGGTTTATGAATGATTTTAATAAGAATAAGGGAGAATTACACAGCATCACCCTCAGTCACCTAGTGACCAGACAATAGTCAAAATAACTGAAATGTCTGAGTACAAGAGAAGGTTGGATACATGCCTTTAACAAAATCATTTGTATGTCAATGGTATGAGCAAATCTGTTTACAATTTATGCTTTGTGAGCTATTTTAAAAGTTGCTTCCAACTGAGTGAATTTGTATCACCAAACCATTTGCAAAGAGTTAAGTATATTTGTTGTGAGAATGTGCAGGTAGTGTAAAGAATATCGAAGTGGAAAGATCAATTGGTTACCCAAGTTCAAATTCCAAGCTAACCAAGTTGCATTCATTTTTGCATTAATGTCCTTAGGAAAGATATGAATCAATCTTTTCTCTTCCAGCTAAGAGTTAAATAGCAGAGTCAACTGAGCTCTCTCACCTTGAGTGGCAACCAATCTAACAGAAGGAAAACTCTGAATTCCAAACTGTGGAGAAAGCAACAGGAAACTACTCCACTATCTTTCATAAGAAGGCAGGGCAATTCACAGATAATAGAGTAAAAGAATCTATAGAGAGCCATGATTACTTATGTTTGGAAAGGAAATAATATAAAAAGAGCCAATCAGCAAGTCCAGAAGAAAGACTACTCTGAATACAAAACCATGGAATAGGAATAGGAAACCACTCCACTATCTTTAGCAAGAATACAGGGCAATTCACAGATGATAAATAAAAGGAATCTGTGGAGAGTCATGATTGCTTATGTCCTAGAGGGACATGGCATTTATTTAATTTTTGTTTTAAGACAAACATTTATTTACTGAGCTGATCTTTCAGAATGAATTGACTATAGAAATATTCATCTCATAAAAATATTCCTGTTCTAAGCAGACACAAATTACATTTTACTTCTGGTAATGGTATGATTAACCATTCTCATGAAGGAAGCATTCAGCATTCATTGACAGAACAGTTACAATTGGCTGAAATTTATAAAATCTTTCTCTTAAAACTGTTTTTCTACAAAATATGCATTTCAAGTCCATTAACTTTTGTAGTTCTTTTTCGTATTGATGAGAGTTGACCTTCCTAAATTTTTGTTTACAGTAGTGTAGACATGTAAAAATCTTTTTTTTTTTAAAGAAAACTGGTATTTCTTTAGTAAATAGATCAGTTTAATATCAAAATATTTACTGATATTTGTTCTGTAATATTTTGACAAAATGTAGCACAAATGTCATTTTAGGAGGATTGGGCAAGAAGCTGGTTTCATGTTGACTATCCCATTCTTATCTACATCCTTTTGCAATCCAGGTTTATAATATTATTCCTTAGACCAAAATATTAGGATTGCTCCTCCAGAATGATAACATCTAAAAGTCACCTTCCTAACAAATTGACTATAGCGAGATTTAAACATAGGTCTCATGATAGGAAAGTGAATATCCTTACCACCAACCTATATATAATTCTCAAAATGTATGTGTGTGTGTGATCAAATGTTGTTTATGCATTTCCATAGTTTTCATCCGATTTTGATGAAATTTTTTTGTTTGGCAGATAATTCTTTAGTGGCAGTTTTGAGTCCAAATTGACTGGAAAAAATTACAACCTTGAAGGTGAAAAATCAAAAAAGTAAGTTTTTATACTTTGCGCAAAAATCAAAGGAAAAATTTAATGTCTGTAAAAAAACAGCATACAATCAATTTTGAGAGTTGAAATCTAATGCAAAAGATTAGAATTATTATGTTGATGCAAAAATAATGTTGTTTTTGACATTCAACTTTATGTGAGAAAACAACATTATTTTTGCACCAACCTAATATAAAAAACTATATTATAAATAAAATTATTGTATATTATTATTATGATGGTTCATGGAAGAGGTTCCTTTTTTGCAAGATTGAGAATGAAAATACAGCGCTTTTCAAGGCCACCCACCCATTCAAATTGTTACCCCCCCCATTCAGGGATGTGCCTCACTTGCACCCAATTATTGTTACTAATATTGATTTTCAGGTAGGCTGACTTTAAACTTAAACTGCTTTAATTGAATGGCAAAAATTCCCAGTAAGGAAGCACCTGATCGAAGATGGGTTATACTGCTAGTATATTATATATATATACACACAATCCAGTTCAGAAGTTTGAAGTGACCCATGGTAATTTTTAAATTTGCCTAAAAAGTAGTTGTTTTTTTTACTTTAAATAAAAGAAAATTATTATAAATTGTTAAAAAATGTGAGACATGTTTTTTTAATCAGAAATTTTATTATGACAAAAAGAAAAGAAAGCATTTTATGATTAATTTTGCTCTTATAAAAATATCCTCCTTTAGTCTTGATTACTGCAGCACAAATTTTTGCCATTCATTGCAAAAGTTTCTCAAAATATAAGTTTGATAATTGATTCCATTCTTTTTTTCAAGAATTCTAAGAGCTCTTTTTAATTTTTTTTTTTTACTCTTCTGTCAAGTTCATCCCATGTTTATTTTGGAGGTGGCTTCAAGCTTTTGAACTGTCGTGTGTGTGTGTGCATGTGTAAATTCATAATAGTCAAACAATTGTTTGTTGCAACAGTAGAATTGGTCTTACTCTATGGAGCAGAGATGCGAACTGTGACAAAATCTCTGATGAAACAGACAGATAAGAATGGGATTTTCTTTTTCTTCTACATGCTGTATCCCTTCAAAGTGTAGATAATCATGACACTTTACAATTTCCTATCCTTTGTAGCTCTTAATAAATTTAGTATTTTTTTTATCTTTCCTAAACCTTACTTTACCATCTATTTACTCAAGCTCACTAGGTAGGTTACGTGTCGTTTTCATCTATCACTCTTGTCTTCAATATGTCATGTGAGTACCAAATTTTCAAAGTCCTCTTTCCTCATTATGTGCCCTAGAAATTTCATTTTTGTATTCCAGATAAGTATAAATGTCCTCTTTGTTTTCATTTTCTCAAAAATTTTGTTGTGCTCATGTATTTGGTCCATAGTATTCTCAACATAACACTTTGTGCAGCATTCTATAATATATTACAGAATAAAGATCAGTTTGTTACACAAGAATGCTCAGTCCTAGAGAAGTCATACATCAAATGCTGGATTAAATGGTGAGTTACCAAAGGTAACATCAAAGGCGTAACAAAGAAGGATGCATCGAGCTGGACACTGTGTCAAGCATGATAAAGTTGCCAACAAATTAGTACTGTGGCAGCCAAGTGAGGCAAAAACAAGAAAAGGAAGAAGGCAATACAGTTACTAAGATGCAAAGGGTTACTCAGTATTAGAGAACATAAGAAAAAAGCTACTAAAAAGAGGGAGCAATAAAAGAATAAGAATTAAGAAGAAATAAGATAACAATTAACATCGAATTTCAATGTTTGAAAATCAAAGTTGACTATGAAGCAAGAAGCCAGAAGAGAAATGCAATGGTTATCTTATGGTTACATCTAACCATTTTAACTGTAAAATAATGAGATCCTGCCACCAATCTAGTACAGTGCTTAAATTCATAAAGTCAATGTACCATAGAGGAGAGTTCATCAGAACAGTTACCATGAAAGTATTTATAGAAAAGACACATGGAAGTTATGTTACAGTGGTGGGAAAATGACTGAAGGCAAGATAATATTGCATATTCTTCTTTGGATTTTATCAAGAATCTCTAAATATATAGCAGGAGCACCAGACTAAATGTGGCAGCAATATTCAAAGCAAAGATGAACAGTAGACTTATAATAAATATAAATAAACTTAGTGGGTATCAGTTATGTATTGATGTCTGACAAGGAGTGTGAGTTCAATTTTAGTTGAATCACTTTGGCTAAGTTTAATGAACAGCATCATAAATTTACAGATGAACTAACTAATACACAATATTTCCTAGCATGGACAGTGGAATAAGAACCGACTTGTCCTGTGGGTTGAAAAAAGTGTGTAAATAACAAGAACATTACCAAATACAACAGGAACCTAAAGAAGGCCAGGCTTACGGCCACATCACATCAAAACAACATTGGTTCCCATATGATCACTGAAGTTAAGAAATGTCAAGCCTGGTGAGTACCTAGATGGATGACCACTTTGACATATCAAGTGCTGTAAGCTTGAATGTTCCAATTCCTGCTTGGTTCATTATATTCATTTATATGCAAATAGCATTGGGAAAGATATGAATTCACATCTCCTCCCTTCAGCTATGGGTTAATTAGTAAGACTTGTATCACTAAACCATTATTGTTTGCAAAAAAAAAATTCTTACAATCTATAAAAATATTTTCTAACTTTAAATAACCTGCAAAGTGTTGATAAGTCATAGAAAACAAATCAATCAATAAAGATGGCATTATAAGAATTTCTTCTTTGTTATTTTTAATATATTCCATTGTATCCATTTTTCAGTATACCTCTGGTAAATGTGGCATTTGATAAATAGAAAACTATTTTTTACCAGATACTATATACATCTGAAAGACATTTTTTTAAAAATCAGTTCATGATAATTATTCCTCAGCTCAGAAAATTTCAGAAATTAAGACATAGTATTTCATCTTTGACTCTCTTGAAGAATACTGAGGATATCATGGACCAAGCCAGTGAGCAATGATGAGATTTTGGAGAGGTTCCAAACAAGGAGAAGGCTTATACTTAACAGCAAAAAGAGGCAGCTGAAGTTTCTGGGACACATAATGAGGGTCTGAACAATCTGATACTTACAGGTCAAATAGAGGGAAAGTAAGACAAGGGAAAACAATGTGTGACATACCTAGCGGGCTTGAGCAAGTGGATGACAGAACATCGTCTGGGGGAAGGAAACATAGGGAAGGAACTTCTTGAGAGCTGCAAGGGATAGAGGGAGGTGGAGAGCCATGATAGCCTATGTTCTGAAAGGACATGTTACATAAAAAGAAAGAATTTCATCTGCAAACATTTCATTTTCTTTTTCCAATTAAAAATTTTATCGAACTATTACTAAACTATGCTCATTCCCTTCATATTCCACTAGGGAGATGTAAGTTCCACTCAAGCAGCAGCTTCTCATGAATCACTGCTTTATGTAATTTACTCCCAAGAGGATGCTTCTCTATCACTACATTCTTAACTGTTATCTTTCCCACATATCCCTATAAATCGTGCATTTTACTCTGTAACAATCTACCTTGAGTGATTCTTGAGCATTGTATAGGATGAACATACTTGTAAAAAAAAATAAATAAAATGCTTTGTAATGTGAAGCCCGATAAAATATAACTATCAGTTGACTTTTTTAATATTTACAAAATTTTGGTATTCATAGAAATATTGCAGTCAAATGATGGATTATTTTTAAGCAATTTGCATTCACCAATTACATTTGCTTGTAAAAATAAATTAATAATCTGATAGCAAGGTTTATATTGGAAATAATTATCTCTCCTCTAAGAGATTTCAATGCCTGTTGTATGCTATTCAGTGGCTGAAAGCAAATTACTGTGGTAACACAGACAAGAAGGACAATGTGATCTGTGGGCAAGGAAGGAAGAAGTCTCCAGTGAGTTCCATTTGTACTCTCATCTAAATGCCATCTCAGCTCAATTATGGAGTTCGTTTTCACTTTTAGAGCCCAGCAGTTGAACTAGTGAGACAATGACATGTGAATTATGTCACAATACAATTGGACAGAAAGGAGAACAAAAAGAAATAAAAAAAATGTTAGAGTAGTTTTATTGGTAGAAAAAACAAACACTTTATTTAGGTTAATAACATGTAAACATAGATGAAAAATCTGAGTGTGTGTATATCTGGAAAAAAAAAAGCAAGGAGAGTTTTTTTGTTTTTTTTTAAACAAAAGGTATTCCATGGGAGTATCATGTATTTTAAAAGTATGTGGGCAGTAAAAAAAATTATGTTGCCATCTCAAATAACAAATACAATAGATATAGCTGTGAATATGTTACGATAGAATTGAACTAAGACAGTCAACAAAATAGTGACTACTACTGAAATAGCAAGATACCAAGCAGATTAGTAGACTGATTGACCAAGAGGAACAAATATACAAAGACATATCAAAAGTAAATAAGCACTCTCATTTTTTTTTTTTTTTAGTTCTACCACAAACAAGTTAATCACCAGGCATGAACCCTATTGAACATTTCCAGGCTTTATTAGACATTTCACTGAGTAAAAAACTGGTGAGACCTGCTTCCCATGATGAACTGCTTCAAATTCAGCATTCTGCTTGAACAGAATTTCCACAAATACTGCAGATCTTGTGACTTCTATGCCTGGCAGAATGAAGGTGCTCAAGAATGCTAAAGAGCATCAACTGGATGCATTTGTTAATTAAACAATCTTCTCTCGAATTCTACTTTGATGATTATAATTGGTTTACTAATTTGAATGGTGTCTATTTACTTTTTGATATGTCTCTGCATGCCAGATTTTATAAGTAGATAAATGAAATGTTTTCTGATAATTCTGTAGCATTGAACTACTGAGGTTGGGGTCATTCTACCTGTTTGCAAAATCCTACCTCTAGTTGGTCTTGAACACTCACTAATGATTCAGTCAGTAAATTAATAAGATAGATAGAAGTCAAATGAAACTGATTAGGCTACATAAATATAAATGGTAATGGTAATATTAGCCATTTCCTTATAAGGAAACATTTGGTATTCATTGACTGAGCAGCCAGTTCTACTGTCAGTTGAAATTTATCAAATCTTTCCATTAAAACAATTTTTCAGAAAAATAGGTTTCTCAAGTTCACTGTTATTGTTCTTTCCAATATTGATGGGAGTTTCCTTCCTAACCTTTTGTTTAAAGTCATGTGGAATGTTAACATCTTGATTATGTTATTATTTTCTCTTTGAGTTACATATGCTATCCATTTTAGTTGCTGTTGCTATTGAAAGTACTAAAGTGATGTGGTTGTCATAATTTGGTACGGTTCTTATTTGTGATTGTGTAGCACCAGTCCACAAAGTTTGAAGAGGAATGATACTCTTTAAAACCCACAGGCTTCATATGCTCAAAATTATTTTTAATCATTGATCTGAGAAAGTGGCTGTATACAGTTGAGAGTTTTAGACATGTCTGAATGGGTTGGGTGTCATGCATGACATCCATATGAAAGACTCAATCTGTTGATGAGGCTATTTAACAACATAACTTGAGTTCTTAGCGGATAGGCTGAAAGAAATATTAACAGAATTCGATGTAAACAGAGTCAATTCCAGTCAGGTTTTTTACATTCATTTATGCACAAATACCAATAAGTATGGTTGGTTGGTTGTTTTTGTTTAGTGGCATATCAATCCCTATGAGTCATATAATGCGCAAATCTAAATATTTTGTACCCAATTTTATCCATTTTTTTTTTAGATAATGTTTTTAGTGATACAAGTTTTACTAATTAACCCATAGCTGAGGGAGAAGAGTTGGATTCATACCTTTCCCAAGAGTATTTGTGCATAAGTGAATATAAAGAACCCAACTGTAAGTGGAACTTATCTCTTTGATTAACAATTCCGAGACATTATCCATGTCACTACCTACACATCCAAGCGTACAGTGGCTGTTATTCCCATATGGTCAACTATCTATATACTGACCAGGCACAATCTTGATTAACTTTGGTGATTGTACAGGAACCAATGTTTCAACATAATAAGGCCATAAGCCTGAGAAAGGTATGAATCTGTTTCCCCCAAGCTATGGGTAAATAGCAGGAGAGACTGAGCCCTATAACCTTGGTTGGCAAACATTTGGAGGGGGTTGTATCCTTAACACTAACTTTCAGATTAGTACCAACACATTCAGACATTTTTGCATGTATTTATTTATGTGTGTACATTAATTAGTGAGTGACTATTTTTAATCATACAAATTAAATGAATTTGTACTAATACAAAACATAATATTTTGTGTGAAGGAAAAAAATCATTAGAAACTGTATCAGTTTTTACTTCTTATATAGATAAAAGAGATTACCTACCAACAGGGCCAGTGCAAGAGTCTTGTGCCTCCCACAATCTATATCGGGCACCCACTCTACTACATCTCAATTTTCCATAAGGTAGTATTCATATAAAATACAAATTTTAATCTAATTATATACAATGGATCATATGTAATATAGGGGAATGATTCAACTAGAAAAATTGAAAATAAGTACAATGTATCTAAATGCAAATTAGAGACATGTCATAATAGATCATTAAATAAATCAACAATGTTTTGTGGAAATTTTTAACATCAACTTGAGATTTTTTTGTTAAAAAAACAATTAATTTTAACATTTTCAGCATTATGAATAAAAAAAGTAGTGAACGTTTTATAGTCTTTTTTCAAGACTTAGCATAAGCAAAACAAATTCACAGATTTGGACAAATAAAAAAGAACCCAGAATGACATCAAAATCTGCAAAGATTTTTCGTCTGTTAATAGTCAGATGTGCTTAGTTTAATTTGTAACATATATACATGTAGACAGAAAATAGCAAATATTGATAAGATAGCAAGGGTCACAAAGCATTGCCCAGGGACCCGAATCAGGATAACACCACCTGGTTATGTGGTTTAGTAGAAAATACACACTAGCCCTGCCTAGAAATACTCTGATGTAACTATAAAGGTGTACTGAAAAGTAATGAACAAAAAGCCATCAAAACAGATCCCCAAAAATGGACTATTCCGACAAAGCCAGTTCTTTATCTCTAATATGTAGTGCACTATGGGAATAACACACCACAGCAACCAAATAATCTATGAATATAGTAGAACCCTGTTAATTTAATGAGCTTATACTCTCACAAGTCAAGGATTGGAAACAAGGAAGGTAAAAAACAAAAATATGAAAACCTATTAGTTTATATTGTATTTTATAGCCATTTGATTAAATGTTTTCATTAAACATTGCATTAGTATTATTTGTTTTTTAATCATTCCACCCCAAGCAAAGTGGGAATGCCACTAGTACACAGTGAGTTACAGAGAGTGAAAGTGAGAAAAAAGATTGAGTATAGTGAGGATTAAGGAAAGGATAAAAGATAGTGATTAATGTTGCATTTAAATTTTTGAAGATTGTAGTTATCAGGGAAGCAAGTAAACAGAAGTAAATTCCATGGGTAGGAAGTGTGAGAAAAGAAACGGTTGGAGTAGAAGTGATGGTTGTATTTAGCTATTTCAACAGTAAAAGGGTGGGACCTAAATGCCAGTGTAGTAAATACATGTAGAAGCACCAGAGAAAAAAGCTTGTCAGAGCAGTTGCCATGAAAATATTTGTAGAAAAGACAAAGGGAAGCTATGTTGTGTCAGTGAGAAAGTAACTTAAGTCAAGATGCCAAGTCAGGATTGATTACATTACAGATCCCTCTTTGGATTATGTCAAGAACCATAAGATGAAATGATTTTGACCCCTCAAAATTTGTAGGTCAAGTTCCAGATTACTAACAGTGAAATATTTTTGCTGGGGTACATAATTTTGTTAAAGGAGTAAAAATGGACATGTTAAAAGAAAAAGAAAAATTAATAACAATAAAGAGAGGTAACAAAAGATAACATTACCACAAAGTGGTAAGATCAAAATACAACATGATTAACAAAAAACAGCAAAACTGGTTTATCAGTCCTCTCTCATCAGAACTCAATTGAGTCCTAAAAAAGCATGCATACTGTGACTACAAACTAATATATACTACCAAATGTTATTTGAAAAAATATACAACACTTAGAGGCTAATTACCTTTAAGATTACCAACCTCTGTTAGCCCTAGGTATGATAATAAACTACATCTAGCAGCAAGGATTGGAGGTTTTGAGGAGTGTGGAAACACCTTTTAAATGCTGCTGTTCCCAGATTCACCCTGACCTGATGTAGTAGCACCTGTTAGGGACTTAACTATGGGAAAATAGCATTTTGATTTTTGTTTGATGGTCCACTAAGAAAGTATAAAAATGCAATGTGGTAAAAATACCAGCAATATATTTATAAAAAATTTACTTGTAGTAATAAATTTTTATAGAAAAATTACCATTTGTAATACATTTTTATAGAAAAATGACAATCAGTACAGCATTAAAGTATAAAAAGTATAAAAATACATTTTTATAGTAAATTTATTATCAGCAATACATTTTATCATCTACAAACTATATATCCAAAAAACACATGTTTGCTCTGATAGTTTAAAATTATATGCAAAATATTTAGATTTTGGCATTAAATAACCAATAGAGGTCAATATGCTGCTAAACAAAAACAACCAAAGCAAACTCTAGAGTGGCTGGTAGATGTAATGGCAATAATTTTATCATGTTAATAATTATCAAAGTTCAAGGTTTGATAAGTTGTTATATGATTCCCTATTTAGCAAACTTTCTCTACCAGTTGATAATTCCTAACCTAAAAGAGGATTTAAGAGTTCCAGGAGAGAACAGGGATAAACAAGTGAAACATTAATCTTTCTACAAAGTAAAATTCTACAATGCACCTTTTGAGCAAAACCATCTTGACATTTTGAAATACAGTGTAAAAAGGGGCATAGGTCCCTCAAAAAAAGAATTTCAAACTATTTCTCTTTCATCTTGGTTTTGTTTACATAATAAGATCTTTTGTTTTTGAAAATAAATGTAATGCAATATTGTTTGTTTTTTTCTTTGAATGTGCAAATGATTTATTTGATTACTAACATAATACCCATCAAAAATTATGATTATATATAGATCAAGATTTCTGACTAGGATCAAAGTTCACACTCTCAAACCATCTAACAGGGATCAATATATAATATCTTTGTGTTCTCGTACTACAATATGAGACATCAACAGCATGTTTCTAACTTCAGACAGTTTGTAGTCTGGGATGAGACAGATCTTATCTCATTGTCCCAATAAAGGAAGATTGGAGAATTTTAATGCCTGGTTGAGAATGGTTATGGAGATTGGGCAATTTTTATTCTTGTCTACATGTATGTGGGTAAGCTCTACTTTAAACTGGTTATGCCTTGGATTTTCCTTCATAAGGTGGTAAATAAATATTAGGATCAGAGTGTAGTATCTGTGCACTTTGTGAAAAATTTTATTCACACAATGTGTGAATATATATATATATATATATACTATTGAAACATGTTTTATTGAAGAATATAGACATATCATGCCTATTTATTTTTATACTGATACTTTCCAGTTCTCTAATCAGTTTCTTGATGTTAAGATGAAATTCATCAAGAAACTGATTAGAGAACTGAAAAGGATCAGTATAAAAATAGACATAATATGTCTATATTATTCAATGAAACATGTTTGAATAAAGATATGCTTTATAGTAAGTCATTAGTACATGGCATCCAATCCAAGAGAAGTGGAGTTACCAAAAATTTTAAATCTGCCAGAATTAACATTACTACAATCCAGAAAAGTAGATGAGGCAAAAGAGCTAAAATATTAAACAAACTTTAAGCAGTAGTGGATTTAATCTAATTATTATTGAATATATGATAAAACTCTGCAGGTAAAGAAAGAATGTGAGCTAGTAAATTTGGGATTCAGAGGATGGCCCACACCTTTTGGCCTATAATGTATATATTATAATTCTATTCTGTCATTAGCATTCATATCTACAATCCATTACTGTAAAGGCTTGTATAGCTCCGAAAAAGTAAATGACTTCTTATGATTACAATAGCTAGATCAAACTCCAAAAATGTAGCTGTCCAATCTTCACTTTCTAGCTTTTATATATATATATATATATATATATATATATATACACACACACACATATATATATATATTGTGTTTTATATATGTGTGGATACTTGCTTGTGTGTGCAAAGTAAATTAGTGGGAAGGAAGGAAAAAAGAAGAAAGGAAGGAAGGAAGAAAGAAAGAAAAGAAAATAAACAACATGTAATGGAAATGGAAGTTGGCACATACTTTAGTTCAGAAATGAGATCATGAATTTTTTTCTTCCCCCAACCACATGCTGACAACAACAATTTTCAAGTCTAAAGTATTATTTAAATGTTGTTCAAGACACTTAATCAGCCACAATCTAAATTAATTACCAGTTTGGTTTGCCTCCTATGTTCCATTACAAGGGAAGAAAAACAACTTTGGACAAAAAGTTTCCTTTCAAATAGTTCAGCTAGCAATTTTGGAATGAAAGATTTACAAATGTGCATTGATTATGAATTTTTATCAGCATTTACTCTTTCAAATTAATATCTCTTTACTAATTTAAAAGTATTAAGTGCCTACTTAATAGCACTGGTTGTTTCATAATAAATAATCTTGTAGTAACATTTTTTATTATTAGCTGTTTATATAGCTCACCTTATAATGGGTAAGATTTAATAAACAAATGTATCAAAACTTTCACTCACTCTAATGATTACCTATATAGTGACACAGAAAATTTTGGTAGTTAGGTAAAAAAAAAAAAAAAAATTTTGTATGCAACTGGTTTGGAGTAATTTTCTTGACTTTCTACAATCTATCTGAAGTTATTATGCAAATCACATAAACTTCAATAACTTGGATTTGCTTTGAAAATTTTTGTCAAATTTTAAACAGTTAATTTAGGTGTCAAAACAGCTTGAGATAAACTTTTAGGTAGTTTTAACATGTTTTATTAATGTTATTGGATTTATCATAAAAACTGCAGTCTGAAATTATGCAAAACTAGAAAATCACTTTTTACTTTTATAACAAGGATATAAAATCATCAACAATTGATCAACACCTACAGTTTGGTTTGGTTTGGTTTTGTTTAATGACGCGTCAACCCTGATGGTCTATTTCATGCCAACCAGGTGAATACATATATTACATATACACATATACTTTTCATTTTTTTCTAAATAGTTGGAGGGGCTCAGTTTGCTAGCTACAATTCATTTTAAATGATCAACATCTATAATAGAACAAATAATAAATATATATGATAAGTCTTTGAAGCATTTACATCTTAATATAGTCATCCTTCTTCTCAATAACAAGCAGCAAACTATTATCTACTATTTTGTTAAATTTTTTACTTTAGCAGGTCCTGTTTTTGATATGGTTTAAATTGCTTCCCATAGGTCTGCTTTGCTGTTATATTGTTTGCCACCTTAATATAATTTCCTCTTCACAATTGACCATAAATTTTTGATTGGATTCAGATTGGGACTTGAGAGAGACTATTCGATTATCTTCTCCCCTGTAAACCTTTTAAGCTAAAAAAATTCACGAATGACTTTAGATACATGAAAAGGAGCATTGTCATGCATAAATATACATTTCGATTTAAAATTGGGAGGCAGAGACTTGTACCATTCAAAAGAAGTCTTGTTCATGAAATTGCAATAGTTAGCACTGTTCACTTTAACTTCTTCATCGATTTTGGTCAACAATTCTAACCCACATCATCACACTACTGCCTCCTTGCTGCCTTCTTTTAGCCACAGGCACATCTGCATTGGATAAAATCCATCCTTTGGTCCATCTATCTGGTCTATCGAGTGTCATCCAAGATTCGTCTGTTAAAATTACTTTAGAAAAGTCCGTTTTCATGTATTTCTTGACCCAATTTTGATGCTTTAAAATATATGCTTTACTCACATGAATTTGCCTAGATTTTGTATTTTATAAACTAGATTTTTATATAAATTATATTAAGGAACTTGGAAAAGGGTTGCAGAGAGAATAATTTATTTGAATTACTTTGTTCTCTATGTGGGTTCCCAGTGAAAGATGGCTGCTTGGCACTTTCACATAAGTTTCTCCCTTCCTAGCTAGGAGAGTATCTAAGGGGAGCAACTCATGAAGATTAACATTTTGAAACTCAATTTATATGTTGCATTGTGGATTAAAAATCATTTGGAAAAAGACTGTTTACTGCCAGCAATTAAAGCATGTGCTACTGACAAAACACGGTTATTACATATATAATTAGATTTATGACATTACTTCTATTTCCTGTTGATAAAATGTGACAACTTCAGTGTTTGCTCATATATGTTATTGTTGGTCACTCGATTACAAGGCCCAAGAGCCACTCAAGGTAGAGGGTTACAGAATGACATTGTTGTATTGACTTCAGGAGGAGGAGGTAAGTAGTGCAGATTATTAGGATATGTAGTTGAACCTACACTTGAAAAGGTCAAGTTAGGATATGTAGTTGAACCTAAACTTGAAAAGGTCAAGTTTATAGCTATCAGAGAAGCATCCATTTGGGAGTCTGTTTCACAAAGTAGTAGTTCTTGAGAAGAAGCTGTTTGAATGATACTTCTTTGTTACAAATTAAATATGAGGGGAACTAGAATGATTCATCCAAGTACACATAGTATGATGGATCTTAGTAGTAAAGGTTTGAATTGTTGGGGCAAATGAATGTAGTTCATCAGAACTTTTCCCATGAAAGTAAAAACAGAGTAGTGAGAAGTTTATAAGCAATTTGACTGTGAAAAAGTGGCTGTGGAGTTGAAAATAATTCCTCACCCCATAAGCCACGTAAACACTTATGAGCTGGGAAGTGAAAATTGGGCAACTCCAGACATGTTATGGCAGCAATACTACATTTTTGGAGTCTGATCTGATTCTTGTAAACATAGAATATGTTTCTTAAGTAGCACAAGGAACTGGTCATTTATCCAGCCTCTTAAGCAATGGATTGTAGATATGAGTGCTAATGATAGAATAGGGTTATTAAATGTATATTATTAGCTAAAAGTTTGAGGACTCCCTCTGAATTTCAAAGAATCATCTAAAAATTGTAGGTTGCAAGCCTTTTTCAAAACTAATTTACTAGCTTACTTCAGACCAGAGAGTCTTTCCTTTCCTGCAGAGTGTTTCATATATTCAATAATAATAATAATGAAATTAACACATTACTACATGTAACATAAGATATACTAATAATCAAACTAGCTTGAAAATCTGAGGGATGAAACTGCTATAATGTGGTTATATATATATATATATATATATATATATATATAACATTAGATTTATGGTACTCTTATTTCCTGTTGACAAGATGTAACAATTTCAGAGCTTGCTGAATTTTTAATTTATTAGTTTCTATTGAAACAACAGAAATGTGGTTCTACAGAAGGATACTGAGGATACCACGGACTAAATATGTGAGCAACAACAAAGTTTTAGAAAAAAATAGAAACAAAAAGAAAATTGGAAGAGACAGTTGAAATTTCTAGGGCACATAATGAGGAGAGAGAGCTTGGAAAATTGTAACTCACAGGACAGACTGAAGGCAAGAGAAACAGAGGAAAGCATTTGAATAACTTACCTAGCAAGGTTATGCAAATGGTTGGCAGAACAGGGATTAGGAGAGATAGGAAAAGACAAGCCTACTTAGAGCTGCAATAAAGAGGAAGTTGGGGAGAGCCATGATCACCCATGATCTGACAGGACAAAGCACATAAAAGAAGAAGATATACTACCATTCTGCATTGTTTGGTTTTAAATCTTTTTCTCTGTTTATTATTGTTCTGGATTGGTATCGGGATTGTGTAATGGATAGCAGCTCGAAATAAGAAATTGGAGACCAAAGTTCAGATTCCAGTTGTGTTCATTACATTCACTTACACACAAATACCCTTGAGAAAAGTATGACTATCTCCTCCCTCAACTATAAGTTAATAGTATGGCTTGTATCTGGAAAAATCATTGTTATTCTCAAAAATTGTTGATACAGTATTCACTCATAATAAAAAAAAAAAATTATTCTTGCAACCGAAAATATCTTTTGGCTTTAAATAACCTTACAAAGCTATAAAAAAGTGAATCAATCAATCTTATTGTTCTATCTGAAATGAAAAAAAATTGATATAATTACATCTACATAATGTATTCATAACATAGTTTCTATCTTTATAGATTGAAATTAATGCTTAACTTTAGTAGTGCAAATCAAATTTGTTTCCATTCATTAAACACAAAATTGTATAAATACTCTTCTCTATCACACAAATTCTCATTTTTTATTTCATGTTGATATTCCTCTTATATTTGTAAATTTTTTTTATATTTTATGATGTTTTTATATATTTTTGATTTTTTTAATAATTTGATATATTTTTAAAATATTTTTGATATTCCTCCTCTTACATTACTAGTCAATTCATAATTATAGTGGTACAGCATTCCTGCGAAAGGTCCAGTGTCTTTGGAAATCTCAAATGCCAAAATCAGAAAATTGACTGTTTATGACAGAATCTGTTAAAATACAGTAATACACGAATTTATGTAATTTGGGCTAACAACAAATTTACCTCTCTGCACCACTTTTCTAGAGTAAGTTTCAGTTCAGCAAATGTCATTATATCATAATAAAAGAAAATAAATATAAATAAATAATATTTACATATGAACTGTATATAAATATTTATTAGAACCAAAACATATTTTTAGTACTTAGGAAGGCTCATTCTGATTTCCACCTAAAGCTCCTATAGAATATATATATATATATATATATATATATATATATATATATATATATTAGGTTGGTGCAAAAATAATGACGTAATAATGTCGTTTTTTGATGTAACGTCAAAAAATGACATTATTACGTTATTATTTTTGCACCAACCTAATATATATATATATATTAAGTCATTCCAGGCCTCCCTCTGCAAACAGAAGAGTGACTTTTTGGCTTGAATGTTTAATGATTAAATATTTAAAATATATAACATCCAGTCTTTTAGTGTTTTATCCATTTTATTTGCTATGCATATTTATGTACATTCTCAATAAAACTCTGACAAGAAAGGAATGAAAACTGGTTAATTTTTTTCTGTCCCATTTATTTTTTTTATTTCATTTTAAGCATGTGATGATCAGTTCTATTACTGTGAAACTTTTATTTATATCTTAATAAGATCCCAAAACAAAATTTACGCTATATGTGGCTCTATCCTCAGGATATTGAGCACTGTGTTTACAAATCAAGAATAACCTGCATTTAATTGGAAATACATTTCAATTAAATAATTGTATTGCAGTAATCTTGTGTGTACAAGACAAGGCATTTTTCATCCAAAATCATGTCCAAATCTCTTCTGTATCATATACTTTATAGTTTAGAACTCAATCCCATTTTTTCTAGGATTCAAAACAGAAAAAAATAGGTCAAATTGGATTGATTTGTTTATTGGAAAGATAATATCTATCTAATGACGTATTTCAACAAGTTTAAATAAATCACATTTACACATTGGGAGGTAAAATGAGAAAGCCAGAGCTTGAAGACATCTTTAAGTGAATCGGTCAACACCTGGGAAGAGTTGGACACTCCTATCATTGTTCAAGACTTCAAGAAATGCTGCGTCTGGAACAAGTTTGACAGCACCAAAGATGAAATCCTATAGCAAAAATTCATGGAGAAAAGATGGTGGGTGGGGAGTTAACAGAGGTACCACAAGAAACCAACTATGATAATATCTACTGAACAGATACCCCAACCTGACAGAAAGAATTTGATCAGTTCTACAGGTCTGACAATGAATGTGAATTTGAAGGGTTTGATGAGGGCAACCTTCCACTTTCAGATCTCGGATGCCCATGGGCACAGAAAAAACCTGGATTTCTCACAAAGAGTCTTTTTCAGGAATGCAAAAATAGTTTTGAAAGAATTACCTCACATTGTCACAAAAATCAGTTTTACAGGTCTGACAAGAGAGGAATGAAAACAGATTAATCTTTTTGTTTTATTTACCTCCTTACAGTAATAATAATAATATTTTTCTTATTCACTATTTACATTGTTCAGACTATTGTCCTTATCTTTGTTGCCATATTTATCACAATGTTTTGGCCATTGTACGCTCCGGCCTTCTTCAGGTGATTGGAATGCCGAGCTTTATTTCGCTCACTGGAGTAAACTGTTCTAGTTCAATGTGCCATGTCGAATGGATGTCAGTTATCTCCTGTTAATTCTCCTCTCCAAATTCTCCGCTGCCTTAACCAGGTATTGAACTCACACTCTTTGGGTCCTGTCGCTGGATCTAACTAACACCTTTATCCACTGTGCCATGTGTCCTTCAGATGAGGACGATAGTCCGAACAATGTAAATAGTGTATTTAATACCTCATCTCAGAAATATAGACAGATACTTTTCTTATTCATTCCAGTTGTTTTTGCTGCAATTATAAAATATTGAACCCTTCCCAGTAAAATATTTAAATATTTGATAAATTTAGCTTAGTCAGGCTTCCAATAAATATGAAACATGCTAACATTATCTTGTTAAATTAACTTGCAATCTATGTAATATTGAAACATGTAGATATGTATGAACAACAAAAGTGGATAAATGTAAAATGAAACCACTAAAAATTTAGCACATGAATTAGTAATTACTTTTTAGATTAATTCATCTTGTAATAATTAGTCTTTATGTGTAAATATGTCATTTCTCTTATTCAGATGATAATCATATGAACATTATATCCTATGTAAAAAAAATAATGTCTTTCCTCTAAATTTATTTTTATTATGTTTTGACCCTTAGAATTTTATCAAGCACTACACATTTACATCCTGTACAGATGTATAGGAACCAGGTTCATCCACTTTGAGAACCTCTGCTTAGAATTAACAAAGAAATAAGTATTAACAAAATAGAAGGAATAGAGCCTCTCAGATATCAGCCATATACTCTAACCCATGAATAATAACAACGACTGTAGCTTTTATCTTGTATGGTGTAATTAATGGGCTTCAATAAAAAAAAAAAAAAAAAAAAAAAAAAAAAAAACTGCTCTGAAGCAACACTAATTAAAATACATATTTAGTAAGAAACTAACATGTTCTTTAAAAAGAAAATTAAATCTGACTTAATAACAGAAGGTGCCTCAGTATGGAGTAATGGTTAGTAAGACTAGTATGGGTGGCCATTATTACTGAGTAGTCAGTTCAATTCTCACTGGGGGTCACATAAAAGAATTTTACATCAAACAAACCAGGACTATAGAGCAACTAAGTTTAAATTTTTATCATTTTCAAGTAAATTCTTCACTTCTCTTACGTATACAAGTTATATTAATTTACTTTCCACCATATAAATCTCAGTGGTGTTAAATTGTTTTCTTACAGTTTAAAGACAGGTAGGTACCTAAAAAAAAAAAAAAAGAAAAAAATGATACCTAAGTTTAAAATAAATTTAAAAAAATGAAAAATCTTTCATAAGGCTTTAAGTTTTAATTCCAACTTAATAGATTAAATTTAATATTCACAATAAGCAAAATACTTTGTTGAATTTCAAACAGAATTTAAATTTATTGGAATGTTTTTTTTCTACTTATCAGTAAAATCTATAAATTCATTCATATTGACAAATATGTCAACACAAAATAATTCTCTTTATTAAAAAAACTTTCAAAAATAAAATTTACTTTTCTGAAACATTATTTTAGGAAAATTAGCTGACTTAAACAGCTTAATTAGCTGAATTGAAACAAATATTACTTTTAATCTAAAATATTGCAGAAAAGCATTTTTTTCTCACATGGAGACATGTTTTTCTGATGTGTTAATTGATTTATTGATAGCCTGATGTTTGAGAAACTGAAGTAAGGGAAACAGTACTGAAAGAAATTACTTGATGAGTACATTAATGCCTTTTTTTTACATAATTTTTTAACTATTCAGTTATCTTTTAAAATATTTTAAGCAATTTAATATTGAATTTTTGATATTTGTTTTGTAGTCTTATTTATGAAAATGTTTGTTGAGAAAATGCTAGAAAATTACCAATAAATTTAAAATTTATTATAGGTATCTTTTTTATTGTTCGATTATGTCTTGTAGGAATGTTTTTATTTCCAAAAATCGACATGTTTTTGAAGTTCTTTAAGTTGTAATGAGTTTTTCCATTTATAATTATTAAATAAAATTTTATTTTAATATCATTTGATTGCTAGAAATTAATACAAATTTTTTAAAGAATTAAAAATTTACAAATTATTCTAAAATTAAAAAAAAAAATGTAAAATATTCATTGTAAAAATTAAAAAAAAAATGTAATAAAAAATTAAAAATAATGAAAACCTTAATAATAAAAAAGAAA
>OZ010608.1:38306643-38469143 GCA_963932145.1 Acanthosepion lycidas
ATCACCAGGGGGACCAAAGATTATAGGAAATTTTACTGTCTTTTTTGCAGTGAAAAACATTTAGAAATTCTTGCAAAAAACAAATAATTGTCATATTTTAATGAAATTTTAAGGACTTATTCACAAATGAAATAAATTATTTCAGAAATGCTTCTTTTTTTTTTTTTTAAATCTTGGGAAAAAAACTATTTTTATGTCTGTTATCTCCCACTTATTTAATTTTATTAAATTTTGAGAAATTAATTTTTGTTTGCAGAAATCACTGGAGAATTTAAATCAAAAATTTTTTTGTAAAATAGGACCCCCAATTACCAAAAAATCTGCTCTGAATTGTAAAATAAAAAATACAGTTAAACTAAGACTTTATTCAATTAGAAAAGCTTTTAATTACTTTTATGAATGAGATATTGTCTTAAGAAAATTTTTTCAATGAATAATGAACTTTTACAAGAATTGTTTTTCTTTTTTTAAATTTTAATTAGAATAATTTTATAACATTTTAAATCTCTTAAATTTCTGTATTAATTTATACCAGTTAGGTGATATTGTTATCAATTAAAAACTATATTTACCAATCATAAATGGAAAAGCTTACAAGTCAGTGACCCCCAATATTTTTAAAAGAATTTTTTTTGTATGTGTGTGTGTGTGTGTGTATAAATATGCCAATTTTTGTAAATATAAAAGTGCATAAATTACATTATCAGAAATTAAGCACAATAACTATAGTAAATTTAAAGCCAAAGTACCTACAATTCAATAAAACATTAGATTACAAAGAATATTTACCTAAATTTTTAAGATTACTGGATAGTTAAAAATTACATAAAATAGGCGCTCATGTTATATTTCCCAAATAATTTTTACAGATATGTCCACCATAAAAAACTAGATAAACTTCCTGCTGTCAGTCAAGTTGTCAACACCTTAAATAAACACCTACCTCCATGTTAAAAAATATATTTCTGCAATATCTTAAAATAAAAGTAAGTAACATTTGTTTCAAATCATATTATTAAACCTTAAATTAGCTAATATTCCTTAAAGTTTTAAAAAAAGTATATTTTATTTTTGAAAGATTTTTTTAATAAAGGGAATTACATTGTGATGACAGATGGCTAAAAATGGCACTAAAATCATCAATCTTTAGCAACTTAAAAAAAATGATGGGAGTAGATATCTTGTTAACCAGGGCAGAAAATGCAAAGAAAAAGTTGAGGTAAAGACATGTAATATACCAAGTATATTGCATGTCCCTACTGAGTAACAACTTAATTTTAGCATTACCACAGATACATCTACCATGTTAGTTCAACCACCATATTAGAAAATGTGATTGCTTGAGAAAGGATTTTGTTTTTACATTTCAAACTAAAGATTAAATCCTGCAAAATTTTCTCAAAGTTACAATTAATTGTAGAGATTTTGGAACTAGTTCAATAAAATCAACCTGCTTAATGAAGTTCTCACTTAAATAGAGAGATTAAAAAGGTTTTGATACAAAATAACCCACAAAGCTGTGGGAATGACAGATCATCCCACTTAAAAGTTCTACTTAAGCAAGATCCCAGTTACACAGAGAAATTAAAAGGTGTTTGATACAGCAAAACCTGGGGAAATAAATAGTCCCAATTAATGAAAGACCTACTTGAGCAGAGACCAACTTACATAGAAAAATTAAGAGGTTTGATACAACAAACCCTGGGATAATAATAAATCATCCCAATTAAATGAAAGTCCCACTTATGTGGAGGAATGAAAAGAAATACGATACAAAAAAACTTGTGGAAATAATAAATTGTCCCAATTAATGAAAATATCACTTAAGCAGAGTCTCACTTTCATGGAGAAATGATTTGATGCAAGAAACCCTGGGGGTATAATAAATTGTCCCAATTAAGTAGGGTCCCACATATGTGGAGAAATTAAAAGAGATATCATACAACAAAAACTGATGGAATAATTTGTCCTAATTAACGAAAGTACCACTTCAGCAGAGTCCCATTTACATGGAGAAATTAAAATGGGTTTGATATAACAAGACATGAGGGAATAATAAATTGCTCCAATTAATGAAAGTATCACTTAAGCAAGGTTCTACTTATACATAGAGTACTTGATGTAATGGAATAACCTGTCACCCCCATGAATGACTACACTATAGGTAGTAATTACCTATAAGTATCTGTAAGTCAACAGACTACAAAGACTAGCTGAAATCTTTTCAGCTATACGATCAAACCCTCTGCCTTCAGGCAGAGAGGAACCCAGACAAGACTATGCCTTCGGGCAGAGTCTCGTTCAGGGAGGTAGACCGATTCAATCCCCTTTATGCGGGTTCTACAGGGAATTTTTGGCCGAGCCTAAGGACTCGGTTATTCCATGTTAAACTCGGCCTTGTGCCACATCTACCCTCATGGGGTGGGGGGGCTAGTAAATACCAACTAGCTGAAATCTGTTCCAGCTGTGCTTTTGAACTCTCTGCCTGAAGGCAGAGAAGAACCCAAACAAGGCTATGCCGAAGGGCAGAGTCTCATCTGGGGAGGTAGACAGACCTGAACTTGTTTATGCGGGTTCTATGGGAAATTTTTGGGCCATGCCTACGGGCTCAGATGACCCACATAAACTTGACCTTGTGCTACATCTACCCTCATGGAATGGGGGCTAGTAAATATTGACTAGCTAGGATCTGCTGAGTACGACTCAGACTTATACGAGAACTACTGACCTTTCAATAATAGAACTCACTACTGGATTGACTTGCAATGACCTTGTGCATAACTGTTACCTTTATTCTTATTGTACTGGTTTTTTACAATAAACCTTTACTTATTTTATCAAACCTTGTTTTTCAAGTATATATTCCTATTAGCACAGAATATAACAGTAAAGAAAAAAAAACTGCTTTGAGAATTTTTAACAAATTTACATGACTTGAAGATTTGTTTGAAAATAAAACCCAAAGAGGAAAAAAATTTCCTTTAGTATGAAATTATAATAAATGGCCATATAATCAAGTACATTTCTCTTGTCTGTCTTTTTAAAAATATATTTAACAAGAGATGTTGCAGTTCATATATAAATCTTTTGTATCTTATCCATGTATTAAAATTCATGGGTATGAAAATTATCATAATCCTATACATTTAATTATAATTTTATTGATTTTTCTATGTGCTTTTTGAATGTCATTTTTATATGATGAGCTAAGTGTTTTAAAGAAAATTCAATGACATTGTATTTTTCTTTAGTCAAGTAACAGAATTATTTGTAGTCAATGAATTTGCACTTGGAATATAGAAGTGAAAAACAACTAAAAACTATTCTGAATCTCATGATTGCCTCCCCAGTATATAATCATCTTGAATAATAGAAATTTAACAGCCTTTTTAAATCATTTTTTGCGAAAAATGAAATTTAGATTATATCATATTAAGTTTTTGAATGAAGAATAAAAAAAACCCCCAAAAATGGTTTTTCAATTTTCATTATCTATATTTTGACAAACTCTCAGTACTAAGGGGACTTTTAGTTTCTAATAAACAGGTACCACTTGTAATGGGACTGAGTGATTGATTTGTTTTTTATGGCTTATCAACCTTTTGTGGGTTACTTAAAGTCAAAACATATTCTGGATTGTAAGAATAATTCTTTTTTTCTTTCTTTTTTTATGAGTGAATATTGTATAAACAATTAGTTGGAGATAATAATTATTTCCAGACACAAGTTCTACTATTTAACCCACAGATTGGGGGAAGAGATGGATTCCATACCTTTCTCAGATGTATTTGGATATAAGTGGATATACTAAATTTGACTTGAATTTAAACTTAGCTCTCTGATTTTTTATTATAATTTGGGATCAATTCAGTTAAAAACTTTCAAAATAAATGGATTTAATATATGAAAAATTTTACATATATTTTTATACCCAGGTAGATAGAACTCAGAAAAGAGTAAGAAAAACATTTATATGATTAGCTGTTGTGTGTGTGAGTGCACTACATGGTTTGTTTGAAATTGAGAATCCAGCTTGCCTGGAGAGTGTCTCCCTGGAAGGACAAAATCCATCTTGTCACTACTGCATGCTGTGAGTGAGAGAGCATAAAACAAAGAAAAGAGTTTATATCCTTTCCTTTTATACAGCTTATTACTATGCCACCTAGTGGGTGATAAGCTAAGTCCCCTGACAAACAAAACAGAGTAATTCTGCAAATTTAATTTCAGAATTAAATGTATTTCTTTTCTTTCTTTTTTTGCCTTTCTCAGATAAAATTCACTCAATTTCTTTTCATTTAACCCTTTATCATTCAACCTGCCCCATATACACTGCCATAATATATATTGCGATATCATCACAAATCACACAGAAAGTCACGCAAACAATGTGACTCTGAGATTTATGGGATGGGTTTGAGCACGTTAAATGCTAAAGGGTTAAACCACATTTATTTTCCACACTTACAGAAGAAATATACATGCTATATTCAGGATGCAGTAACAATTAAATCATTTTTTATTGTTTATTGTAAAAAGGGCAAATTCAAACATCTATTGTAAATATTTCATATTTAAAAAAATATTTAGAAAAGCCAACTTCTAGTTGAATATTATTGATTCAACAGGTTTTTAAATACCTGTGATATATACATAAGCATAATGCTTACTTTTAATAACCTCTTAGAAGCTATAAGTGAGAAAAGTATCAAAAAAAGTTTAATTCAGACTAATTTATTTATTATCTAGGGCCAGCTTTTTTTTCTTGTAACTGCTATGACCCTTCAAAACATAAGCAATCATGACTCTCCATAACTTCCTGGCCATTGTTGCTCTTAGCAATGTTTGCAATTTTATTATTCTTTCCATTCCCTGATTTGAAATCCATTTACACAAGTTTTTAGGTTGGTTATGATTTGTTTCCTTCTGTCACTCTCACCTTCAATACATCCTGTGAGTGACAAATTCTCCAAGCCCTCTTTCCTCATTATGTACCCCAGAAATTTTTAATGGTCTCTTTATGATTCAAAGTATATGTATTGTTAGTTACACAATTCTTAACTGCTATATCACAAAAAAATTTAAATAATAATGTAATATTTATTTTTGAATATTTATAAAAATAATAATGAACCCACAGTCTCTCAAATCTCTAAACTAGTATAAATGTCTCACGTGTATACAATGGTTTCAGAAAATTTTGACTTTTTGATGAAAACGACTCCTATCAAATTTTACAAAAGGTGACAAAAGACCAAATGTAGTAATTTAAAAATCAACTAGAGAAATATTTAATATTTTATTATGCAAATAATTTTTTTATCATTTTACTTCAAGCAAGGGGATAAAGCCACTAAGACACAAAAGGTTACTGGGTGTAAAAGAATATGAGAAAAAGAAAATCATTATTAAGGAGAGAGAACAATAAAAAAAAAGAAATTAAGAAGACAGAAGATAACAATTGACATTGCATTTAAATTTTTAAAGTTGATTGGAAAGCAAGAAGCTTTATACCTTTATATATTATAAAGAAATAACTATGAGAACAATTTTTTTTATTCATAAATTTTAAAGAATGTCTGCAAACAAGTAAACAAGAAAATGTAAATAAACCCATAACTCTGAGTAACTGTTATAGATTCTGAAAAATTGCATTTTTCAGGCGTTTCTTTCATTTGCTCTGACAACCTAAATTTACAAAAATAATTTGCAAGCATCTGGGCGTTTTTTTTCTCGACAAATGACAACAAAATGTTAAACTCTATTTATTTCTTATACTGTTTATTTACAATTATAGTTAAAATAGACAATAGATAACTGTTATATAGGAATAAAGTGTCGCTGCTGACACTTGAGTTTGAACACAGATTGCCAGTGAGTAAACACAGGCGATCCCATTATTGAATTAAGTAGACCACATGACCATAGAGGAAACATGTACGTAGGAAGTAGCTGACAACTAACGATCACTATTTCTGTTCTATCATCTATTACTATACGGATCACTATTTTTACTCTATTCAATATACTATTTGCCTATTCGGATCACTATAAGGATTACTATTCAAGTGAGTATTATCAAGCAAGTACTATTAGTGTGAGATTATTTGAAGGCGTCTGACACCAATATTGTTCGACGACATACTATAGTTGTATCTGAAAGTACAAAGTCTCTACTACAACAAGCATTACAAAAGTGACAATGAGTATTTGTTGGCATCACAAAAGTGCTAAATGAGTGTTTGTTGACATCACAAAAATAATAAAATTTAGAATAAACTGTTTACAAGTATAGTGTTAAAATAGAATTATATTAAAAATGGCTGAAAACTTTTCTCTCAGCCTAATATAATCTTCAACACATTTTATTCAGAAAATTTAGCATTTTAATATTTTGTCTCATTGTATGGATATTCAACATCAAAATGTTCTTTTAACTTCCAAATTGGTCAAGACAGGTAAAATGTACCTAAAATACTCCAGAAACTCTTTACAATTGGAAATTGTTATATTATCCAGAAAAAGCTGTTTTTAATTAATGGTTGTCAGCAAAAGAAACAGCTGAACATGCAAATTAAAAATTGGAGATGCCAAAAATCAAGCAAGTACAATAATTTAAATATCTAGGAAGTGTTTTAACATATGACAGAAAATGTGATACAGAAATCCAAAGGCACATTGGGATAACGAAAGTTGCTTTCCAGTAAGTAAGGAAAGTATTAAGAAACAGGAAAGTTTTGTTACAAAGAAAAGAATACTGAACTTTTATGTAATATCAATCCTCTTATATAGCAGTGAATGCCGGATAATCACATCGCAGATGAAGAAAATCTTGAGGCAACAGAACTGTGGTTCTGCAGAAGGATGCTGAAAATACCATAGACTAAACATGTGAGCAATGACAAAGTTTTGGAGAAAATGGAAATAAAAAGGACACTTATACTTTGCATCAGAAAGAGAAAGTTGAAACACAAGGAAGGAGGGCTTAGAACATTTGACACACTCAGAGTATATTGAAGGCAAGAAGGATAAAAGAAAATAACACATAACCTACCTAATGAGATTGTGTAAATGGTTGGCAGAACAAAGATTAAAAGATATAGAAAAAAAGAAAAACTTTACTAAGGGTTACAAAGAACAGGAAGTTGTGGAGAGCCATGATCATCCAAGTCCTGGATGGACATGACACATAAGAGAAGAATAAGGAAATAGATACAATCTGGGAGCAGCCATGTTCAGATATTACACCTGCTACTGACCATAATCATCACATGCAGATATACAAGGGTTAGCTGAAAATTTCATAGGCTGATACTCTCAGGTAACGTGACCAAATGAGGTTTATTTTTTAACATAGTCCTATTTATGGTTCACACACTTCTATCGGTTTTGACATGCTTAGACCCCATTGGTAAAGAAGCTTTCATCCTGTCAGCCAAAAAAGTCATCATCACTGCAATACTAGTTACCAGCCAAGTGATTTTTCATGTTGGGGAACAGATGATAGTCAAATCAGGAAAATAGGGAGGGTGATCAACCAGTTCAAAGCCACAGTCATGCACAACAGTCATTGAAATCAAGGGCTTGTGTGCTGGAGCATTATCCTGTCAAAATAAGTCCCCTTTCATCAATTTTTCTAGGCAGTCGTTCTTGATAGCCTTTTGTAACTGCCTTGAAGCATTGTTATCTATTGCAGATAAAGCTGAATGCTTTGCTCAGAAATTCTCTACTGGTGTGGCCTTTTTGTAGATAGTCAATAAACATAAAAAATCTGAGGCCATCACTTTCCCTTCAGATGAAATGTCTTTGGCTTTCTTTGGAGCAGCTGACGAGAGACATTTCCAATGCATGGATTGTCTCTTTGTTTCTGGATCAAAGTGATGAACACAACATTCATCTTGGGTTGGGAAATGTTCAAGGAAACAAGCTGGGTCTGCCTCAAACAATGTCAGATTTTCCTGTGATGTGATCAATCTGATCAGATGTTAGAAGACGTGGCACCCAGCGAGCAGAAACTTCGACATGCCATGTTCATTGTGCAGAATATTATCAACTCCCTCATGGGATATGCTAATAGAATTGGCTATTTGATTTATAGTCAATCGCCTGTCATCATTTACCATATGGTGAATACAATCAATATTTTCCTCGGAGGTGGTAGGTACAGGATGTCCAGACATTTCATTAGTTTTCCTGGGTATTTGGTTTTGATAGCCTTTCATAACTGCTCTTTTGAAGATAGTCAATAAACACAATGCCTTTTGCACTCCCACCCCACAAGAAAAAACTGAGGCCATCATTTTCCTTGCAGATGAAACAACCTTGAACTTCTTTGGAGTAGGTGAGGTGGGGTGTATCCACTGCATGAATTGTCTATTTGTCTCTGGTTTAAAGTGATGAATAGAACACTAATACTGGTTTAAGAAATGTTCAAGAAAACCAGCTGGATGTGCTTCAAACAATGTCAGATTTTGCTGTGATGTGATCAGGCTGGTGTGCTTTTGATCAAATGTCAGAAGACATGGCATCCACCGAGAAGAATTCTTCATCATGACAAGTTCATTGTGCAGAATATCTCAACTCTCTCACAGCATATGATAATAGCATTCACTATTTGATTCATAGTCAATCGTTTATCATTCATCACCATGTGGCAAACACTATCAATGTTTTCCTCGGTGGTAGCAGTTGCAGGATATCCACACCTTGGGTCATCTTCAAGACACCTCCTTCCCCTTTTAAATTCAACTGCCCACTTTTTCACTGTTGATAAAACCAGGACATTATCCCCTAATGTAGTAACCATGTCAGCATAAATGTCCTTGGGTACTAAATCCTTTTTTCTGCAGGTACTTGATAATACCACAAGGCTAAATTTTGTCCATTTTCAAGAGTTGTCATTAGTAGTTACTTTAAAGTCTTCTTTGAACAGGCATATGTTAATTTACCTGGAATAAAACAATGTAGTTATTGAGAAGAGTTGAAATTAATGTATGCAAGATTTCACAGCTTTAGCATCACTCCTTCATAGTCAGCCTATGAACTTTTGAGCTCACCCTCATTCTTGGAAAGAAATAATGCAGTTATTTATAAGAAGAGTTGAAATTAAGACATGCAAGATTTCACAGCTCTAGCATCACTTCTTCATAGTCAGCCTATGAACTTTTGAGCCCACTCTCGTACTTGGAAAGAAATAATGCAGTTATTTATAAGAAGAGTTGAAATTAAGACATGCAAGATTTCACAGCTTTAGCATCACTCCTTTATAGTCAGCCTATGAATTTTTCAGCCCACTCTCATATACTACTCTGCAACATCACTAATTGCAACTCAATTTCAAAAAAAGAATGAGAGCTACCAGAGGAGCAAGAGAATATACAATAGGCTTCACCCTTTTTAACAGCAACAATGTTAATGGTAATATTAGCAGTTACCTTATAAGAAAGCATTTCATGTTCATTGCCAGTGCTACTCAAGTTATGCTTTTCTTTGCTTCCATTAAGGCAAGATCAAAGTATAGTATCTGTTCTTCTCATATCTAATAGTAATGGTAGCATTAGCTGTTCCATTATAAGGAAATATTCAACATTCATTGACTAAGCAACTAATGTCACTGTCAGTTGAAATTTATAAAATCTTTCAGGAAAATAGGCTTCTCAGTCCAGTAACTGTTATTGCTTTTTCCAGTATCAAGTCAGTTATGTACTATGCATGATACATGCTTAGGCAATCATGTAACTTTTGATACATGACTGACGAGGCAGATTTTTTCCCACAGTAGGTTGCCATTTCTTTCTGCAGTAGACCAGTTGCTATCCAAGGCTATAGAACCTGGTCTGTCCTACTATTTACCCATAGATGGGGGGAGAAGAAGAGGATTCATACCTTTACTTAGGGTATTAGCACATAAGTGAATGTAATGGATTTGACTGGAATTCAAACTCAGCTCTCCAATTCCTCAGTCCAAGCCATTATCCATTACTCCACTGTGTCTCCCTCTACTCTTCCTAACTTTTTTTAAAGTAGTGTGAATCATGAACATCTGGATTTTTTCATTATTTTTCTCTTTGAGTTACATTTGCTATGTATTTTAAGTTGCTGTTGTTGAAAGTATTCAAGTGATGTGGTTTCTGTTATTTGGTACAGTTCTGTGTTTGTGACTCTGTCGTGCCAGTCCACAAAGTTTGAAGAAGGGTGGTCCTCACTAAGACCTACAGGATTCATTCACCCAAAGCCAACTTTAAATTTTTTTTATTGATGAATAGAAACTCATTCTAGGGATGATTAACCAGAAACAGGAAAACAAACTTAGTCCTTGTTGATGGAACTATCACTGATAAGTCTTGCATGTGGAATATTATTGACTCCATTACCACTCATCAGGTTCAAACTTTATCTTCATGAATGATAATGCAACTCGTGTTCACATTGTTAATACAGGTCTCCAAGAGGTTGGTGCCACCAGATATCAAGTTAAGAGGAAATAGAACATGTATGGAACCAGTTAACATCTTGACTGTCAGAGATCAACTATGAAATCTAACTTGAAATGCTAAATTTGTAATAGCCAATTTAGACAATAAAATATTTTTCAAACGCTTCATTTTTGTTATGTTTTCAATAAATTTTTCCCATAAAAATTTCATTTTGGTTGCCAGTACAATTTTTCATTACTGCCTTAGATGCCAGGTACCAGCATTAAAAACAATGAAAATCTTGTGGTTGTAGCCTTGATGACATGAGAAAAAAAACAAGATAACTCTTGGCTGGCAGTTTTTATTATAACGCTAAGCAAGAGTTATCTTATGGTTGGCAGTCAATGTGTTAACATATTTATGATCAGAGTCCATGAACTCTATGTGTTGCTATGTTTGAAAAATGGAATTCCATAATGTTCTGTAACTAGTAAGGAATAAGAGGCATACATGTTATGGCAATGATCAATGGTAGAAGCATGTTTCTAACATCAGGTTCTGAAATTTTACCTTAAAAATATGCTAAAAAATTCCAACTGCAGATTTAGAATCAGCATACTTGATTTTGCCTTAAGTACACCAGGGAAGTCATATCAGTTCCTAGGTGGTGTAAGGATACTGAATCATTAGGGTTGGTTTATTAAGGAAACTCTTGTGTAGTGTTTGGCGATCTGACATAAAAGTTTACTTTGTAGAAATTTTATCAACTGCTACCATTAGAATAGTGTAAGGTATACTTAGGGAAAAAAACGAGTGGAAATTGCTGGTAAAACTTTATTTTATTTTTTTGCTAATATGAAAGTAATCTGAGTTTTTGTAATGCATTATTTTGTTGTCAGTTGTGTGAATAAAGATTAAAGAAACACAATGGTTTTGTTATTTACACATGAGATCAATATTGTTTTTGATCAGTTCTAGAAAGTGGGTGAGAACTAGTTAGTGGTCTGAAAGGGAGTGTAAACAAAGAAAAAGGTTAAGAATCACTGGTCTAGTTTAATCAATGTAAAAAGAATACACTATTTTAATTAATTACTATAATTTTTATGTCTGTATAAGATAATATTAATAATAAATAAAATTAAATGCTCATTTATCTTATCCCTATTCAGAGTTCTGTGGATATTACATCAACTAGGAATTGACTTTAAGATTGAATAAAAATACAACTGCTTTTGTTAAGAATATCATATTCCAGAAGCACTGTTGAAGCTTTCTTCTTTTTTTTTCGTTGGGTAGGGGAAAAAGATAAAACACAGTCTTTGTTATGGGTATTAAGATAATATTATAAAAAAAAATGATACTGAACACTTTATGAAAATTGGTCCAATGTTATAGCTTGTTTAGACATGATTGTGAAAAATATGCTGGTATAAAGACAAACATCAAAAGTTTCATAATTAAACTGATGGTGAATATTTATGAGAAAAATATTTAATAAGATTTGCTTTTTTCAGTGACAAGAGACTTTTGGGATAGAAAGACTCCCCCCCCCCAACTCTTCTGCCTCCCATCAGTATGGGCGATACTAAGCTGCACGAGAGTGACTTCTTGCACCTTCTCAAGCTTGCATTCTCAGCTGACATGAAATGGAAAGATTTTATTGAATCCATTGTTAGGTTTGCTGCTAAGAAAGTTAGTTCACTGTGTTGTACCAGACAATTTTTCTTTTCTGTCTCTATCTTACATATTTATAAACATACCATTCATTCATGCTTTGAATATTGCTGCCACATTATGGTTTGGTTCTCCTGCTGTATATCTGGAGATTCTTTATAAAATACAAAAAAGAATCAGAAAAGTTTTTGATCCTGACCCGCATCTCAACTTCAGTCACTTTCCGACTACCATAACATAGCTTACCTGAGCCTTTTCTATAAATATTTTTGTGGTAATTGTTCAGATGAACTCTTCGTTATGGTACCTAGGTTTTATGAGTTTAAGCCTAGTACTAGATTGGTGGCAAGGTCCCATCAATTCAGTGGAATTGGTTAGATGTAACCGTAAGTTTTATGCAAGCAATTTCTTTTCTTGCACTTCTCACTTGTGAAACACTCTTCTGGCTCCATGCCTTCCAGCTAACTTTTATCTTCAAAAATTTAAATATAATGTTAATCATTATCTACTGACTTCTTGATTACTCTTCTATTGTTCTCACTCCTTAATAATGTTTATCTTTTTTCTTATTCTTTTACACTCATTACCCCTTGTGTCTTAGTGGCTTTACTGCTTTGATTGAAAAAAAAAAAGTTAATTTATCTATTTGGTAAATTAATAGGTAGTTGCTAATATTCCTAAATTTTTGTGATTGTATGATTTATGTCATAAGATGTTTATATATTTTGTATATAATTACTATAAATGTGTTTGAGTTGCTATCCCTGTTTTTATTTTATTAAACAGAGAAATTCAGTATTTAAGAAAATAAAAAACAGTGATAACAACTCAAACATGTGTACTCAACTAAAAATAACATATTAATAAGAAATAATGCTAGATTTAAAAAATCCATTTAAAAATATTGAATATATGAGCAGAAACTAAAGAAATGATGACACCTATCCAAGATATGGGCAGATAGGGTGTTCAACTTGCTCAGAGTTTTTCCCCTCAGTGATAAAGAATTCAACCAAAAATTATATGAGCAGCATTTAAAGTAAAGATTATTTTTTATTAATCTTCATTAATCTGGCAGAGAAATTAAATATGTCACAGAGAAATGGTTGGCTGGGAAGAGCAAAAACTGCATGAGCCAATAGTCAGTGCTGATAATTTTTTAAGGTAAAATGCTTGTTGGGATGCAACTGATAGAAAATTTCTAAAACCAGAACAAAAATCCAAAAAGGTTTCCATTGTCTAAGGTTGCTAACCACATAATATGAATTAAACTTTATGTATAGGCAATGTTTAAACTTTATGCCTACAAAAGGACAGTTATTCCCTTGACACTACTATTACTTTATTATTTTGACTTCCTTGGCAATGTTTATTTACAAGATTATAAAAATATGTGAACCAAGAACAATGCATTATTTATTATTTATCTTTTATAAAGGTTTATTGTTTATCACTTTATAAATAAATTTAAAAAGAAATCTTTTTATTCAAAAATTGATTAAAAAAATTACAAAATTATCAAAATATGTAAAATACCTACTATTTGTTATTTACCATTTTATAAATAACTATGAAAATAAGATTTTTTTATTAATAATTTTATAAAAATATCAAACTATTATAGTTAATTCTCAATGTTATACACCACTTCAAATTAAATCTCTTTCTGATTCACTCTGCATGTCAGCTGGATGTAAATACTAAGAAAGCAAAACCCAAAATAAAAAAAAATATGTCCACTGTGCAGGGTCTGTGAGCATCACATCCAGCCCACAAAATAAATACCCCTCAATAATATAAAATAATAACATGAACCAATCACAAATGTTTCCACCAAAGAAAAAGCATGAAAAAAGATGAGTCTGGAGCTACTAAAACTTACTTTCAAGGAAGTTGCTCATCAACAACTGGGGTAAAATCACAGCAAACAGGCTAGCTGTCAACGGCTTGCAGGCTCTCAAAATCACCACCATGACCTTGGTCAATTGACCCAACACATATTCACTCAAGACTCCCTCTCCTCCAAATTGCCACACCTTACCGACATTGAGATATTTTGCTTGCATCCTATCAGCAAAGATCAAAACCACAGCAAAAAGGACCAGTTGTCGATGACCAGTAAGTTCTCAGCATCACCATTTGCGACCTCAGTCAACTGACCTGACAAATGCACCCATTGCAGGCCTTAACAACTCTACAAGCTGCCTCCCTTGTCCACATTAGAGACATTCCACTCACATCCTCTGTATCAGCAATACAAAGAATTTGACATTAACATTTCTTGTTTCCTTTTCCTTTTGCCTCACTGGTGGTACTTTTTGTTTTGTTTGTTCTTTTGTGCTACCATATATGTGTTTATAACATAAAGAAAATGTATAAATCTATTTTCATGTGTTTGGGTTTTATTAAAATTCTAATCATCACTTCTAGAACAATAAATCGTCAAACAAGTGAAAAATCATTATGGTAATAGTGATGTCAAGGGAATAATTGTCCTTTTGACACTTTTTTTTTTTTGTGAGCGCCAGTGTTAAAGATTGCCAAATCTTGTAGCATGCTAAAATGTACTGGTTTATAGTTTGTGAGTTATTTAAAGAATTCTGAAATAAAAAGTAACTGAAGCCATTATGATTAGTTTCTAAATGGCAGCATCTAAACAGGCTTCTGCATCAATAAAGTCAGATTTGAAGAGAAGAGAAAAAAAATGCTCCAGAAATTAGCTTGGAAAATCTCAGCTTGCCAAGATTGATTGCAAAAAAAAGGAAATGAGAGCTAAAAGCTGCTGCAAGCATTCTTTTCATTTTTTCTTCTTCTGTTCCCCATTTTTTGGGGTGAGGGGGGCAGAAATTAATTTTCAATGCCCACTACTCTATCAAAAGTATCACTGTCTATTGCTTTTTTTTTTTTTTTAAAAAAAAGAATCAGTGAATAAATAAAATAGAAATGAACTGCTCATTTATTTAAATTACATTTTTCTAAATTTAATAAAAAAATTTTTTTTTAAATTGATCCAGTGATACAACCTCTACAGTCTGGTAGTTATTTGAAAACAGTCTTAGATAGTGAATGTGTTCATAAAGTCAATCCACTTTCCTAAAGTCTGCTTTAAAGTCATAGCAGAAATTTCAAATCATTGATTGCTTTGAAGGTGACTGAAGCAATAACAAATCTTCAAATACAGCAAAGAGATTCTTAACTACTAGCTATAGCTAATCACCTAAATATGATAGCTATTTACTGAGACAGCCTTCCTATCTGCATGCCACCTATCTGTTACTCTACTGCTTATCTCTTTTATTCATAATAAATTCAGTGTCAAGGACACTCATTTTTTTTTTAATACTATTTTTCAAGTATAAAACAATATTTAATGTTCCCCCTTTTGAAATTCATGCTCTGTTTCCATTTCATCCTCCAAACATTGCTACAATAAATAACTAGCCTTACAGCATAGAGAATCTACATTGTTCCATTCTGGTTAACATAGATCATTGAAAAAAAATGTTCTCATTGAAGATATTTGCTAGAGCAAAGTGCAAACTACTTAAATAGAGTGGTCCATTTGTAAAGAATAGGAAAAATATTTTCAGGGAATAGATTTTGTAGACTAGCATTTGTTAGACCTTCCTCAAACCACAACATTTGTCAGAACAGAAAAATATTGATTTTTTTATTGATTTAGAAGGGGGTCTTGTTCATAATATTGGTACTGATTAAAATCAATCTGTTATTTTACATAGTTATTGAACTTAGCTGTTATTTACAAATGTCAAGTTTGAAAATGTACTTACATCATTAATATCTGCATTTTTTTTTAATTTTCAAATTTTCTCAGAAACATGCACAAACACTGGGGAATAATAATTATTTATCTTAAATGAAAAATAGATGGATATCTATATGCTTTTATGAATTGATGTAAATTTTTGCTCTTTAATTAAAAATGTATATATCCATTTGATCTTTACTCATAATAAATCTTTTCTTTGGTAAAGAAAGCATTTTAATACATAAAACAGATTACTCTGTAAAAAGTCAGGGATTGATTTTCCACTGTATTGATATTATGAAATTGTAAAAAAAAAAAAAAATTCATATTTTTCTGTTCTGACAAATGCAATGGCTTGATGGAGGTCTAATGAATGCTAATCTAAAAAAATTATTTCCCAAAAATTTATTCACTTTGTTATTTTTTTATGAGTGAACCAGTATACTTAAATAGTTCTTCAGAGTCAAATTAGCCTCAGGTGATTTCAATGAATGTGAACCATTTCAAGTCCTTATAAAAAGAGTCAGATGGCCATTGAAGAAATGCAACAAGTGAAGATACCAAAGCTTAACTGCTTTCTGAGATCAATGGCTAAAAATGACTTTGAATGAGTAAAGCCTGTAGATCTTAGCAAAGACCATCCATCTTCAAACATTGCAAACTGGTGTTACAGAATCACAAAGAACTGTATCAGATAACAGAAACCGCATTACTTGCGGATTTTTAACAACAACAAAAGCTAAAATAGATATCACATATAACTCAAAGAGATAATAATGATATAATCAAGATGTTGATGTTCCACACACTTCAAATAAAAGGTTAGGAAAGAAACCCTCATCAATACTGGAAAGAGTGATAACAGTTACTGGACATGAGAACCCTACATTCCTGAAAAACTGTTTGAAGAGAAAGATTTTATAAATTTCAACTGAAAGCAGCAATGGTTGCTTGGTCAATGAATGTCAAAGGTTTCCTTATAAAGAAAAGGCTAATATGACCATTACCAAAGTTTTATTTGATAATGATTCCAAAATATAAGAGATGCTGGCAATTCTGATATGCCAGAGAAATCATGAAGTGCTTCCTTTAAGTTAAGAGATGAAATTTCTCAACCTTAAAATGGAAAGAAAAAAGTCTGATACTGAGGTCTACAGTAAAAATGAATCTATCACATAACTTATAGCATGCTGTTATAGTTGGCAAAACTAATCAGAGGGTAGGACTGATCAGTACATACCTTCTAAGATCTATCGAGGGCAGTATAAAAATTAGCATATGATTCTGTGATTTCAGAACACTTAATAAATAATCAAATTTGTGCCTCATCTTTTGCCAGATATTATTTTTCTTTCCTCAATAGTACCTTATGAATTTAAGTTCATTACTAGATTGGCAGCAAGAGCTCATCATTTTACAGTTATTACAGAAATTGCTAGATGTAACTGTAAGTTCTATGCTAACAGTTTCTTCTCTTGCATTTCTTGCTTGTGGAAATCTTCTGGCTTCTGGCTTCTTGATTCCCAGCCAACTTCAAAAATTTAAATGCAATGTCAATCATTATCTACTGTCTTCTGAATTCATGTTCTTTTATTGTTCTCTCTTTTTGATAATGATTTTTTCTCATATTTTCTAACACTCTATAACATGTCATAACTTAGTGGCTTTATTGCCTTGCTTGAGATGAAATGATTAAAAAAAAGAAAAAAACTTCAAGGAGACAGAAGATAATGATTGACACTGCATTTGAATTTTTTAAGATTATAGTTGACAGGAAAGCAAGAATCCAGAATAGAGTTTCACAGGTGAGATGTGTAAGAGAAGAAATTATTAAATTAGCATTGACAATTGCATATATCAATTTCAACAGTAAAAGGGGGCGAGACCTAGGTGCAAATCTAGTATTGCACTTAAATTCATAAAGACAAAGTACCAAAGAGAAAAACCCACCAGAACAATTACCATGAAAATATAGAAAAGGCACAGGGAAGCTATATTCCGGTGATGGGAAAGTAACTGAAGCAAAAATGCCAGATCAGGACCACTAACGTTAGAGATTGTTTTGTTATTTTATCAAGAATTTATAGATAAATAGCAGAAGCACCAGACCAGATGTGGCAGCAATATTCAATGCATGGTTGAATGGTTGACTTACAAATGTGTAAAATAAATTCTACTGATAAAATTGTCTAGCATAACATAGTGAATAAACTTTCCTAGTAGGCTTAGGCATTGATCAAAAGCTATTTTATAAGGAGAACAGTTATATGGAAACCAGCATGAAATAGTTCTAATTTTTTATACTTGTTGAGCCTTATACTTAGTAATATGGCGAATCAAGGTTTTGTTTTTACTGCATCAGAAATTTAGAGAAATTAATTCAGAAATTGACATCTTTTTTTTTGTTTTTTAGCTTTGCTTGACACAGAAATCTAACAATGTTTGCAGCATGAACATAAAGAAGCAACCATGTAATTCATCTTAGAAAACAAAGACATGATAAGATGACACCTGGAAAAATGGGAAAGGTCAGTAGTTTACAGTAAATGAGCTGATGTTGCTGACAAAGTTGCTTCTCAAGTGGTTTCAGTAATTCTGAGCTTAAAAGAGTTAACAAAGGCTAACAATCTAGTTTGTCTGCATTTTAGTTTTTCTTACACTATTATTAATAGAATACTAGAAAGACATGCAATTTATAATCCTTTGTTTAGCTTTGTCACTGTCAGAATTTTTTAGATGAGAAATAACAAAGATCTGCAAAAATATTTTTGCACTAATTTATTAATCTTTAATTTTTCTAAAGATAAATTATTTTTGGTTTAAGAGAGTAAAAGTCTTTAACTGTCATCACTGACATCATGTATAACAGCCATAGCTGTAATTCCCTAGGCAGTAACCTTAAAGAAAAAAAGATTCCCTTTTCATACAAGCCAACTTTCTCTTTATTGTTATTTACAATAGTCAAGATAACTGGCAATAGGATGGCAAAATCAGCTGTTTCCTTATTAGGAAACATCAAGCATTCATTTACTGAGCAGCTAGTTGAAACTTATAAGATCTTTGCATCAAAACAAATTTTCAGAAAAATAGGTTTCTCAAGTCCGTGTTAGCGTTATTTCCAGTATTGATAGGAGTTTCCGTCCTAAACTTTTGTTGGAAGTAATCTTGATTATATTTTTATTTTCCCTCTGAATTACATATACAATTTAATTGCTGCTGCAATTGAAAGTGCATTGTTATCATTCTTGATGAGGGTTTCTTTCCTAACTTTTTGTTTGAAGCAGTATGGAACATCAACATATTGATTATGGCATTATTTTATCTTTGATACCCATTTTAGTTGTCACTGCAGTTGAAAGTCCTCAAGTCCTGTGGTTTCTGTTATTTGGTACAATTCCTTACTTGAGAATGGCTTATGGCCACATCATGTTGAAACACTGGTTCATTATGATCACCGATGTTAATCAAAGTTGAGCCTGGTCAGTACCTACATGGGTGGACACTTAGGAATATCAGATACTGTAAGCTTGGATCTACAGGTAGTGTAATGGATAATAACTCATAATTGTTAATTGGAGAGCTGAGTTCCAATTCCTGTTAGGTTCATTATATTCATATATGCACAAATACCCTTGGGAGAAGTATAAATCCACTTTTTCTCCCCACCCCTGCCAGCTATAGGTTAATTAGGGAGACTTGTATCACTAAGCCATTATTATCTCCCTGCCCAAATTCTTACAATCTAAAAATATTTTCTGGCTTTAAATAACCTGCAAAGGTTTGATAAGCTGTAGAAAATAAACAAATCAATAAATTTACTTAGGACTCGGTAGTACCTGTCTATGATGTTCAAAAAATGATGGTTCTCACTAAGACCTACAGTATTCATTTGCTCAAAGCCATTTTTAATCATTGATTTGGTTTTATACAGCTGACAGTTTGAATAATTCTGAATGAGCTTTGCACCATGCATGATATCCATATCAAAGTTTCAATCTGAAGAGGATATTTAAAAAATATGTCTTTAGTCTAATGCCTTTGTTTTATAGCAATTTGCAGTGTTTGGTATAATCATAAGCACTTCAATTTAAATCACATTTTTCATCTTAGTATGTACTTGAGTAGATGTATAAGAGGTTGCTGGAAAGTTCTTAACCCAACCCACTTTCAAAATTCTGATCAAATGATCAAACATTAACATTTTTTTAATCTTTTCTTGGTTGAGCTGAGAGCTTTTCAACACTCCCTTGTATCTGTCGATATTTGAGATGAGGTATTATAATTATTTACACTATTTACATTGTTCAGACAGTTGTCCTCATCTTTGTTGCCATATTCACGATGTTTCGCTTATTGGAATTTTGAACTGAGCCCTTTATTTCCTCTACTGGGGTAGATTGTTTTAGTTCCACATGCCATGTCTCAGTGATCTCCATTTTAACAAATCTCCAAGTTTTTGTTCATCACTGCAGTAGCCAGGTATTGAACTCACAACTCTTTAGGTCAAGTTACTGGATCCAATCAATGCTTTTATCCACTGAGCAATGTGTCCTCGTATATGTTTACAGGAATAGGAGTTTAGAGGTGTGCAATTTGCACAAGATATTGATTACATTATGATAGCTATTAATAGTAAGATTTGAAACCATATTTCAACTTCAAATCCCAACATCATAGATTTTGGTCATTTCATTCACTAAAGGAATTTACTTGAAACAACAATTTATACAGGAATGACTTTAGACACTGTCTCATGATACCAAAGAAAAGTTCAAGAATATATATTAATTAGTATATTCCAAGTATATTTTAGTAATTCTAACTTTAAAGAATTAACACAGATTCATAATCCACCTTATCTTGTTTTTGAATCTTCTACCAATCCTAGGGAGTTAAGGTCAGAATTAACATCTTTTACCTAAAACAATGGCTAAATGATATCTAAGAAGATAGCCAACTTTAATCTGCAAAAATTTAAATGCAATGTCAATCAGTACTGTCCTAATTACTCTTTTCTCTTCCTTGTTCATTAGTAATGTTTCTGTTCTTAATTCTTTCACACCCTGTAACCCCTTGTGTCTTAGTGGCTTTACTACCTTGCATGGGGTGATACTGATTAAGAAAACAAAGTAGACCACCATATTTGTTTTTTTAATCAATTCACCCCAAGCAAGGCCACTAAGATGCAAGGGGCTACTGGGAGAGAAAGAAAATCAAAAGACTTTAGAAGGAGCCAGAAGCCCAATCCTAAACAAGAAACAAGAGATAAACCTCTACACCTGTTCAAAAGACCAAGAAGTGTGAACCAGAGATATGTTTTAAAAGTCATTAAATTTTCTTCCTACTGATCTGCACATTTGTTTTCTAAAACAGATCATTGTCCATGCTATGTTTTATAGAATTAGAAAAATATTAATAAATGCTTAAAGTGAGTTTTATTTCATCAAACATTTGGAAACAAACTGCAGTTAATTTCAAACTCTCAACTGATCATACACTAGATCAGATCTATAATGTTTTTTGAATAGGACTGTCACATGGTCTTCACTGAAAGAGTTATCTCTTTCACACTGATGTCATAATTTTATAAGATTTCAGCAGCATACATAAATTGTACTTAATTCCATTCTCGTATATATTCTGTATATATTTGTATTCTTTGACTATCTTTTTAAAATCCAAGAGTTTTGTAAAGCAAGCTATACATTCTAATTTTAATAATATTCCTCTCCAATTGGACATTATTTACAATAACTTTTATTTCTTTAAATATTATTTCTAATAATTTTCAGTGCTATTATTTCATCCTTAACTTCAACAAAAAAATCCCCTGCATAAAAAAAAAAACTTTATAAACCACCTTTGATATATCAGTTATTTACAATGGCTATTTTATAAACTACTTGCTTGTTTCTTCCAATTCACGTTGCTGAGGGTTGGGAACCACATAAAATGATTATGGTTTTGAATTCAGAGTAGTTCTTTCTTCTTCTAAACTGGCTGCTACCCACAACAAGAGAACTCAGTCTGCCCTGCTATTTATCCTATAAATGAAGAGAAGAGATGAATTCATACCTTTCCCAATGTACATAAGCGAATGTAACAAACTCAATTGGAATTTGAACTCAGCTCTCTTATTTCTCATTCTGAGCTGCTATCCATTACACCATCCACACATCCTTATGTCTAGGATTCTTATTGAGAAAAAAAAAAGTGATGTCAGTAGGTCATAAATTGATTCCAACCATTGCACAAAAACTGGTTACCAAATCACAGCTAATCTGCCCTCATCACAAAGATAAAACTATTGGCCACTTGAAGGGTTGTCATCAAAGTAAGGAGTTCCATCTACCCTAGTTGAGGAATCAGAGTAACCCTTCTCCTTGACAGACTGTCTACTTATAAACTACACAAACACTTTTTTTAAATACTTGGGTCACACTTTCTATTCCTTCAAATAAAAAAGTACAATATACCAAAATGTTTATTTTCTTTCATCTTCAATATTTTTTTAATCATTTCACCCCAAGCAAGGCAATAATGCCATTAAGATGCTACTGTAAGTGAAAGAGGATGAGAATACTTTAATGAGGAGAAAGAACAATAAAAAACAAGAAACAGAAGATGATGATTGACACTACATTTAAATTTTGGAAGATTCTAGATGGTAGGGAAGTAAGAAACTAGAAGAGAGTTCCACAAGTGAGAAGTACAAGAAAATAAATTATTACCATATTTTCTTGTGTATGAGAAATTCTGAATGAAAATTAAAGGCAGAAAAAATGTGGGGGTGTATTATACATAAAAACCTCTGTTTGACAAAGTTTTAGAGGCTCTAATCAACACTGAATTGTTTCAGATAAGCAATATGGTTTTCATTTCTCGAGGTCAACTGTTGATATGTTAATGTTTATTGCTGAAAGAGTCTATCAAACTTTAGATAAGAATAGTGAAGCTCAGGCTGTTGCTTTAGATATTGTGAAGGCATTCAGCAGAATTTGGCATATTGATCTTCTTCACAAGTTCATGGATGCATTTTTGAATGGATTCAATCTTTCTTATTGAATTGTGAAATGAAAGGGACCTGACCAGCCACGCTTCTAGATCTTTTTACATTAATGCAGGCATGTCCCAGAACTCTATCCTTGGACCCACATTGTTTCTAATTTTCATCAATGACCTTCCTGATGACATCAGTTCCTAACTCAGTATCTATGCTGATGACACAACCATTTATTCCTGTCTTAATAGTAAGTCTGAGTGGTTCAATAAGGTCAAATTGGCAGCTTATCTTGGAAATGATCGACAATCTGTTGTTAACTAGGCTTGTTCATTTTAATGCCTCCAAAATGAAACTGCTCTCTTGTAATTATCTTAGATATCTCTTTTTACCATCCATCGGGTATGGCTGATGCTAACCTCCAAGAGAGTGATTCATTGCATCATCTCGGACTAACATTTTCCACTGAAATAAAGTGGAAAGATTATATTGAATCAACTACTAGGTCTGTTGCTAGGAAAGTTGTGTCATGCTAAATAATTTTTCTCACCAGAATCTATCTTACATATTTATAAGTCTACCATTCATCCTTGATTTGAATACGACTGCCACATCTGATCTGGTGCTCCTGCTATATATTTAGAGATTCTTGATAAAATCCAAAGAAGAAACTGCAACATTATTGGTCCTGACCTGGCATCTCACCTTCAGTCACTTTCCCACCACTGGAATGTAGCTTCCATGTTCCTTTTCTGTAAATACTTTCATGGTAATTGTTCTAATGAACTTTCCTCTTTGATACCCAAACTTTATGAATTTAAGCATAGTACTAAATTGGTGTCGAGGTCTCATCACTTTACAGTTGAAAATAGACAGATGTAACTGTAAGCTCTATGCTAACAGTTTCTGCTATCACAGTTTTCGCTTGTGGAACTCTCTTCCAGATTCTTGTTTAACAGTCAATTTTGATCTTCAAAAATTTTAATGCAATGTCAATCATTATCTGCTGTCTTAATTTTTGTTCTCTTAATTGTTCTCTCTCCTTAATAGTGTTTTTTTCTTATATTCTCTAACACTCAGTAACCCATTGAGTCTTAGTGGCTTTATTACCATGCTTGGGATGAAATGATTTTTAAAAAATATTAAAAAATAAAAAGTTTTTAGAAATTTTTACTCAGCTTAAAAAAAAACTCTTGTTTGAAACAGCAAGTTTGTAAATACACTCAGTTAACAGAATAGATAATAAAACTCAAAGTAGGCAGATGTTGATAACAATTGTTTACAAAAGGTAATGGCTTTATCTCTTTCTTGGGAAATAAGAAAAACACCTCATTGGTGAAAAGAGAAGCAGCTAGAAGTTATATTTTTGTTAGTGAAAACTAGTTGAGAAATGAAAACAAAATGAACCTGCTGCAAGAGTTAGGATTATGAAAATTGATTTGTCATAACAGGTAGGTGATCTGGTTTATGTTTTCACTAAGTTGGTGACTGGGGGGCAGGGGCAACGGATGAAAAACAGTGTGTCCCTTTGTTGTGAATTTAGGTAAACAAATATATTTTCATTGATGAAAACAAAGTGGAAAATAATTTTTATCTATTGCTTGGAAGGTAAAAATGGGAAGGTGATCTGGTTTGTAAGGAATCAGAAAATTGAAATTAATGAGGAGAATAAGCCACACCCTTTCTTCTCCGCAATTCAATTTGTCACAAAGACAATTATACCAATCTTGAGAGGTGGGCAGAATTACAATACCAAGAAGGAAAGCAGAAGTGGCAGAATTTAGCCCTGCCTGTGGGAAGTAGCAGTGTGAGATGTGAAGTGAAGCAGGTTGGAGTTAAAGGAGAAGCAATCCCTCTGACTTCTCCCAAGGAAGGTGGATAATTCTCCAAATTTGTGAAGTTGATTAAGAAAGCAGAAATAAGTAATAAAGAAAATCTTTATTGGAATTAATGAAAATTAATCACCGAATCCCCAGAAACCTTTGTCCCCACACCAGTTTTGGGCTAAAGTGCATATAAGCAGATGACTTTGGGGAGCTCAAAGACTTTGGGCTGAGAACCCGCATTGAGTGGCTCTGAAATCCATGTCAGCTGCTGCCAGATTTTGGGATTCCAAGAATTTGAACCTAGCTCCTCCAAAAGTTTAGACGAGGATGTGGGAAGGGTTAATTTTTGTTGTACCAAGAGCTATATAAACCAATTGAAGATTAACCCCATGAATCTTGTATTTTATTTTTCATTGTGAAGTTATTTTTTCTTAATATAGCACCCACTGCAGCTTGAACCAGCTCTGTGAAACTATGACCTTCAATTTTCCACTGCTCTGGGATCAAGAACACAACGTAGGCAGAGATGGTGTGTATCGAAGTGGCTAGTGACCAACAACCAGCATTCGCCAGTGCAAAGTTAGCTCCATGGTTAAAACATTGTTCTAAGACCCTGAGGACCGAACCACTAAAATGTGTAGGCAACAGTGAAATAAGTATTATAAGTATGATAGATTAATTAACACCTTAAAATGTATTTCCAGGTATATCTTGTTAACACCTTTCCCTGAAAATAAGTTTTGAAATGAGTAATTAGGAGAAGAAACACACACTGAATAAACATCCAGTCCATCTTTATTCTTTAATATTGTGAAAATATATATGTGACATTGGATTTTAATGGATTAACTTGTCAAAAAATGTACATGGGGATGACTGTACTTCAGGGTCGTATTATACTCAAGGATGTAATTTATTCCCTGATTTTAGTTTTAGAGATATGAGGTTGTATTATGCACAAGACAATGTAGTGGAACAGGTGGTTCTCAATCAGGCAAATCCAACCTCCAGGGTGTATTTTCAGGGTTTCAGGTGGGGAGGGAAAAATGTTTTACTCTTTCACAAGATTCTTATTGACTGTAATCTTCATCAAAATAAAATTGATTTAAATACACTGACTTTTTATTGAAGTTTTTGTTTATTGAATTACAATATCATGGCATTCTATTGAAGTTTTTGTTTATTGAATTACAATATCATGGCATTCTATTGAAGTTTTTGTTTATTGAATTACAATATCATGGCATTCTATTGAAGTTTTTGTTTATTGAATTACAATATCATGGCATTCTATTGAAGTTTTTGTTTATTGAATTACAATATCATGGCATTCTATTGAAGTTTTTGTTTATTGAATTACAATATCATGGCATTCTATTGAAGTTTTTGTTTATTGAATTACAATATCATGGCATTCTATTGAAGTTTTTGTTTATTGAATTACAATATCATGGCATTCTATTGAAGTTTTTGTTTATTGAATTACAATATCATGGCATTCTATTGAAGTTTTTGTTTATTGAATTACAATATCATGGCATTCTATTGAAGTTTTTGTTTATTGAATTACAATATCATGGCATTCTATTGAAGTTTTTGTTTATTGAACTATTCCATTATAATCAAGCTGCTTTAGTTCTTGCATAAAATCCTGTACAGCATCAAAAATCAAAATATTGATATAAAATGTAAGCAATAAGAACTTTATAAAGTCATCTGCACACTATCAGTTACTCAAGTCCAATGTGAGAGAATATTTTCAAAGCTAAAGATCATAAAGACAAGGCTAAGAAATTCACTGCCCAAGAAAAAATTGGAATCATACATGTTGTTATCCCTTGAAAAGGAATTCTTACATGAATTAGATGCTGAAACAATTATTGCTAGAGTCACACAATCATCTAATGAATGCAAATGTCGACTGCATACAATACTGTATTGTGCTTTTGAACTATCAGTTAATGTGTAAATTGTGCAGTAAACTACTTAAAAATTTAAACAAATTAGAATTAAAAAATAAATAAAAAAATAAATACTAACATTCTGTATTTATATTTGGTATCTATGGCTATTAATATGTACAGTACATGTACACTATAATTTGGTATCTATGGTTAGTAATATGTACAGTACATGTACACTATAATTTGGTATCTATGGTTAGTAATATGTACAGTACATGTACACTATAATTTGGTATCTATGGTTAGTAATATGTACAGTACATGTACACTATAATTTGGTATCTATGGTTAGTAATATGTACTGTACATGTACACTGTAATTATTAAGAAATACACATTTTTTTTCCACAAAAATTTTAATTGTACCCATTTTATCCATATTTATTTTTTGAAAATTTTATTCATTTGTTATGAAAATTAAATGATATCATTGTAGTCATGGGTGAGCCCCCTTTGTCAGCTGGCAACCAATATTTTTAGACTTTCCACCACTGGTTGTTAGGAATTATTTACATCATTTATCAAAGAATCCAAAGAGACAGTAGAAAGAAAAAAAATCACAGTCTCATTGCAGAAGAGAATTTTAAGTGTAAGAGAGAAATACAACAAAAATACTTTATTTTTTTTAAATGACTTTTTCTAAGAACAAAGGTAGAGACATCTAAGAATTTAAAGATGACAGTGATGTAGTATTTTATATTTGAACTAGAACAAATATGTTAAGTTTTTAGGTTTTTGCAGAGTTTATTTTGCTAAAGCAACGTTTTTAATCTGACAAATCAATGGAATTACTGCATTGTATTTTCAAAGAAGATATATTTTTTTAAATCAGTGTTGCATTGAATTCAAAGCATAAATGTTATACTCTCCTTCAAAATAAATCACTTTCTGATTCAGCCAGATGTGAATGCTAAGAAAACAAAACCAAAAATAAAATGTCATCCTTTGTGTAGGGGCTCCAAGCATCACACCTGGCCCACAAAACAAATCCCCTCAAAAAATATAAAACACAATATAAAAGGAGCCAATCATAAAGTTTGCTACCAAAGAAAAATCATGGAAAAAAGATGAGCTACCACATTTGCTTTTAAGAACACCATTCATAACGACTGAAACAGAATCGCAGTGAATGGGTAAGCTTCAACTAATCCGCCATCAACAAGCTCTCACATCACCACCAGTGACCTTGGTCCATGACCCCCACACACACATCAACTCCAGGTCCTACTAACTTTACCCTTCCTCAAAGTCACTTCCCTTGCCCACAAAGAGACATTCTGCTGACATCCTCTGCATTGGTAATACAAAGAATTTTATATTAACAATTCAGGTCTTCTTTTCCTTTTGCCTTGCCAGTAGTATTTCTTGTTTCATTTGTGCTCTTATGTTACGTTATGTGTTTTTATAACAAAGAACAAGCATAACAATGTGTTTTTATGGTTGAATTTTTCACTGAGTTTCAATCCATAAATGAATAACTCAAAAAGGAAACTAATTTTCTTGTATATATGTCTGAACTAGTTTGTGTCCTTTATTAGAAAATTTTCAATACCATGCTTTTTCTTTTTTGATAGTAAACAATTATGCACAACTAATTATCTGACCATGACTTAGCTCTTATCTTAGAAATCACATTCTTTTTAAATTTAATTTTAATTTTGAGTCATAAGTAATTTTCATATTTGGAAAAAAATTGTAATAATGAATGTATTATCCTAACTGTTAATCATATGTGACAGGTAAGAATGAATTTTGGAGTAGAGTAACAAACTATGGTTTTTTTTCTTGGCAGTGGCAGCATACACGGTGGATTAAAGGAAAAATGTAGTTCTCCAAAGCAAGAATAATATAGGAAAAAGATTTTGAAACTTGCTTGGTTTGTTCTACTTCACCCACCATATACCCCTAACCTTAACTTTGACATTTTTACTCTTTTTTCATATAAAAATACTAGTTATAGTTATAATAAAGAATAAATGGTAACCTTTCACATATATCACACTGATAACATGTTCAGTTTCTAAAAAATGTCTACGTTAAATTGCTCTCTGAACCAAAATTCAAGTTAACAAAAAATGCTACTCCACGGAAGTATTGACTTTATGACAGTTACAAAGTTACACATCATTCTTCACTACGATCTATTTGTAACAGCTGCTGGACATGAAAGAAACTTTTGTAAAACCATTACAATACTTCCTAACTCCTATTTAATCTTTTTTTCTAAATGTTAATTGGTATTTTCTCTTTAATACATAAAAATTCTTTTTTTTTTTTTTTGTCAAAAAAGTTACTCTTGAGAATGAAAAAAGTACACCAAGTGACACATTTCAATGCTTATTGTAATTATTTGTATTATAAAAATATCACGTTGGAACACTGGTTCTCATTCAGTTACCAGAGTTAAGTTATCAAGACTGAATGTGGTCAGCATTCAGATGGCTGACTGCTGGTGAATACCAAGTGCTGTAAGCTATGCAACAGGCCTAACAAGCCAGCAATGGATACAATCTCACTACTTATATTAAAAGAAGGCCTTCATATGTAGCAGTGCTTCTGGACTGACTACCTGGAGTTGGGTGAATAGTTGCTAAATGTTTCAATTCATTTCATTTATTTGATAAAATATATGATTGCTGGTTTGACATTAATTTATTACTTGCTTGTTCTTTGCATTTCTTAATAAAATGACCAAGTTTTTAAGCATTTGATTTTAATTTATCTAAATAAAACATGTGCTATTATAACCTTGTTAGAAGAAAAGCAATCAAGAGTAAAAGACATGATATATTGAGGCTATATATTAGTATCTGTCTATATTTCTGAGATGAGGTATTATGTACATGATTTACATTATTCAGACTATTGGCCTCATCTTTGTTGCCATATTTATTACAACGTTTCGGCTTTTGTACGCTCTGGCCCTCCTCAGGTGGTTGGAATGTCAAACTGAACCCTTTATTTCGCTCACTGGGGTAGATTGTTCCATGTGCCATGTTTTAATGGATGTCAGTTATCAGTCATCTCCTGTTAATTTCCCTCTGAAAGCTCTCCACTGCCTTAACCATGTATTGAACTCACACTCTCTAACTAACGCCTTTATCCACTGTGCCATGTGTCCTCAAGGACCATGATTTTCAATGAATTATTGCTACTTATCAGGCAGCTCTTTGATACCTTTTGAGAAAAATTCTCCAGCTTTTGATGTTTGATGTGAAAAGATTTTTTGACAAACTTTTGAATGTAGTTTTCATTAGAATGAGTTTTCTTATCAAAGTGTAGTGGGATATACAATGAAGACTGAGCTTTATTACATGTGAGATGGTAGAAGCCTTTTTTTATTTGAGAAATTAGACTGGTTTTGATGGGTTTGCCTGATAAGTAGCAACAAATCACTGAAAATAATGGTAAATATATAACTGAATAAAACTAAATTAAATTTCAATTTTTTAATAATAAAGTTAATAAACAAAAAGAGAAATTATTTATGATTCAACCTAATATATAGCCTCAGTAAAACATGTCTTTTACTCTTGATTGCTTTTCTTCTAACAAGGTTATAATAGCACATGTTTTATTTAGATAAATTAAAATCAAATGCTTAAAAACTTGGTCATTTTATTAAGAAATGCAAAGAACAAGCAAGTAATAAATTAATGTCAAACCAGCAATCATATATTTTATCAAATAAATGAAATGAATTGAAACATTTAGCAACTATTCACCCAACTCCAGGTAGTCAGTCCAGAAGCACTGCTACATATGAAGGCCTTCTTTTAATATAAGTAGTGAGATTGTATCCATTGCTGGCTTGTTAGGCCTGTTGCATAGCTTACAGCACTTGGTATTCACCAGCAGTCAGCCATCTGAATGCTGACCACATTCAGTCTTGATAACTTAACTCTGGTAACTGAATGAGAACCAGTGTTCCAACGTGATATTTTTATAATACAAATAATTACAATAAGCATTGAAATGTGTCACTTGGTGTACTTTTTTCATTCTCAAGAGTAACTTTTTTGACAAAAAAAAAAAAAGAAAGAATTTTTATGTATTAAAGAGAAAATACCAATTAACATTTAGAAAAAAAGATTAAATAGGAGTTAGGAAGTATTGTAATGGTTTTACAAAAGTTTCTTTCATGTCCAGCAGCTGTTACAAATAGATCGTAGTGAAGAATGATGTGTAACTTTGTAACTGTCATAAAGTCAATACTTCCGTGGAGTAGCATTTTTTGTTAACTTGAATTTTGGTTCAGAGAGCAATTTAAAGTAGACATTTTTTAGAAACTGAACATGTTATCAGTGTGATATATGTGAAAGGTCACCATTTATTCTTTATTATAACTATAACTAGTATATTTATATGAAAAAAGAAAGAAAAAATGTCAAATTAGGTTAGGGGAATATAGCAGGTGGAGTAGAACAAGCCAAGCAACTTATAAAATCTTTTCCTTATGTTATTCTTGCTATATGCAGCTTTGCATTGTTTTGGAGTAGAACAACATTTTTCCTTTAATCCAATCTGTACACTGCCACTGCCATGTAAAATCCATGGTATGTTAGTCTACTTCAAATTTATTCTTACCTGAAACATGATTCATAGTTAGGATAATACACTCATCATTACAATTGGTTTCTAAAGATGAAAATTACTTATGACTCACACTAATAAATAAATAATATTAAAAAGATTGTGGTTCCTAAGAGAAGAGCCTAGTCAAGGACAGATAATTAGTTGTACTTAATTGTTTACTATTAAAAAAAAACAAAAAAATGCAAGAACTTGGAAATTTTCCAATAAAGGATGAAAACTAGTTCAGATATGTACAAGAAAATTCATCATTCATTTAGAAAGTAATATATTCAATAAATACGCTTGTGTGCATTCAACAATCTCTTAACAGACCTGGTGGGTAGAGTAAAAGCTTGTCTGAAAGGCCTGCCATTAATGTTTATTTAATGTCATTGATGACTGCGTGGTGGTGAAAATCTATTGCATAATATCAACAGTAATAGATTGTGGGGAAGAAAAGTGAAGTAAGAGGAATTAATACTATCTCTTTCTTTGTTGCTTCCTTTTCCTTTTTACAAATAATACAAAATTTACTGCTTTATCAGAATCTCTTTATAATTAGTTTTTGAAGAATTTTTGTATTTAGATCTTTCTATTCTTGAATATATTTAAAAGAATTCCCATGTTTGTAATTACAAAAGGAGTATTTTTTATTGCTTATCTTTTTGTATATGTATAATAATAACTCATACCATAAAAAGTAGCCAATAGGGAAAATGTTTCATCATATCGATAATTTGCAACAGGAGGTGTGGGGATAGTGTAACAGAGTATCAGAGAAAAGCAAACAGAACTGGGAAATAGTTTATTTACTTTGTATTAATGCTCTTGGGAAAGGTATAAATCTGCTTTTGTCAGTGCCATGTTCCTTTATCAAATATCTTGATAATATAGATTGAGGAACAAAAAAATATATAATATATTGATAATATAGAATATATAATATATTGATAATATAGAATGAGTAACAAAAAAAATATGTGCATAAACATTTGGGTAAACTACTACCCAAAGTACTTGACTTTTTACTCTCATTCTAAACAAAGTCCAATCAATTTACAATTAATAATGTAGAGCAGTAAAAATGTCTAAATGTGTTTAAAATTTCAGTATTTCCAACATATTAAATTTATGTTTAAAATTTCTGCATTTTCAGCATTATCAGCATTTCCTGTCTGTACATAATTATAGCCAACATTTGTATTTTTATGTTCCCCCTCCCCTTACCTAAAATTTATATTTATAATTTTTATATCCCCCCTCTACCTTACCTAAATACATAATTCCATTAAAAAAAACATTACTTTAATCCAATGAAGTCCTAAAGGATATAATGTATCACACACAATTTTTTTTGTTTTTTCATTAATTTACCTAACACTGTTCATATATATATATATATATATATATATATATATATGATAGCACTGCATTAAAATGTGGTTAGAATGTCCTGGTTGTCTTAAAAAAACTAAGCAAAAACGCCTCTAAAAAAGAAATTATTGCCACAAAAAATGCTTCTTACAGAACACGGGATAGAAAACAAAACAAAAATATATTAATAGCCTTGCTACCACAAAAATTATATGCATCAACCCTTGAAAATGGATAAATTATTAACTGAAAGTGCTCAGGAAAACCAACACTATAGATAATTTATCTATACACTCAGTCCTCAAAAAACAATTGTAAGGGCACAAGAAAAATTAAATAAAATAACTCACAAGATATTCCTTGTCCATATTTAATGAGAAATTCATAAATGAATGATTACTGCCCAAATTTACTCTCTCTCTCTCTCTCTATATATATATATATATATATATATATATATATATATACACACACACACACATGATGGACTCTCTCCCATCATTTTCAATGTATGAGTGTCTTTCAGTTCAGTTTTTATGTTTATCTTTCATATGAGACAACAATCATGCACGGGATTTGCAAACAAGTCCACACGAGGGACATGCTGAAGGGTTGACAGTCATATGGGCTGATGTGTTAGCTTGAGACTTATTGCTGGTTCTTAATTCTTTCAGATGGTTGAGACAATTCTTTTAAAAGTTAGCTATACCTCAGTAGCAGGTGTTTCTCCAGTTTGCTCAGTTTTCAACAGCAATTTTGAACTCCTCTATAGAGATGTTTGCAGCATTTAAATTATATTTAAGTTTGTCCTTGAAGTGTAACCATGAAAAAGTTGGCTATACATGAGTATTTTTGTCATCCGATCATCACTCTGATGGCCCATCTGAACTGTGAGTGCATCAGAAAGGATTCAATACCACCAATATAAATATATAAAGAATTTAACTATTAATACTAATAAATAACATATACAAAATTATATAATTTAATGTATATCAAATATAACAGAGTTTCTGCTATTTAAAAAAATTTAATCTTAAAATTCTCAGCATTGCCTTTCTCTTCATGTGCAATCACATCAATGTAAAACATTACTTTAGTCTGATGGAGTTGTAAAGAACAAAATGCATCACATGAAAACTTTTTCTGCTTTATCATAGTTTTTTTTTTCCTAAAAGAATTTCTGCTAATAAAGTGCTCAGTGTAAGACTAGTGTGATAATTATTATTAGAATGGAAGTAAAAAGGTTTTGAATATGAGTAATTTTATTTTGTTTGTAATGATATATGAGTATAGACATAAACAAACATGATTAGTTATTGTGAGGAACTCAAGTGATTATTTGGCTTTTCAGTTGTTGCGAAGAACTTATGAGACTGACAACTGCAACTGTAAAATTGAAATTTGAACATTAATGTAAAACATACTTAATATCAGGAAGAGGCAGCTGAAGTTTCTGGAACACATAATGAGGAAGGAGGGCATGGAGAATCTGATACTCACGAGTCGAATAGAAGGAAAGAGAGACAAGGGAAAACAACACATGACATACCTACCAGGCTTAAGTAAGTGGATAACAGAACGTGGTCTGGGGAAGGAAGCAGAGGTAAGGAAGTGGTGAGAGCTGCAAGGGATAGGGGGAAGTGGAGAGCCATGATCACCTATGTCTTGAAATGACATGGCACATAAAAAGAAAAGAATGTAAAACATGCGTTTATAAAATAGATTTTCTATGATCAATACAATCAATCTTGTAAAGAGTCCCAATGAGTGATCCAAAAATTAGGAAACTTTGACTTTGATAAGTACTGAACATTTTTATCTCCAATTATCTGCGTGCCAAATTATTATCGAGATAACTTTTTTCTAATATTTCAAAAACCGTCCAATCAATTCACACAAAATTTTCACCCAATGTTGGAAACACTGATTTGCGCAATCACTGAATTTTTTTTACTGATCTGCGCAATGTAAACAAACTGGCACCATATTTGTTATCAGCACGGTGATTTGAGTGTGCCAAATTATGAGAAAAGTCTAAGAATTTAGTGAAATGATGGGCCGTAAAAGCAGTTTAAGTGATGCTGAAAAGAAAATTATCACCACAGAACTCTCAAAAGGTAAATCTACCCTAGAAATTTCTAAAATGATAGGGAAGTGTCATCAAACAGTGAAAAAGTTCACCGCCGACCCTACACAAGTACGCAATAGGGCAGATAAAGGCAAGCCAAGGGTTATTTCACGTCGTCTCATGTCATGACTTAAATGAGAGGCCACGAAGAACCCTGGATTTACCAATCAAGAGCGTTTCAGTTGTATTGGGGATCCTACTGTGTCTAAAAGTACTCGGTGTCGGTATCTGAGGGAAATAGCAACAACAGTTAAACCTGTATCGAAGCCTCTGTTGACGAGAAATCACATTCAAAATTGATGGAAATGGGCCAAGGACAATATGAAGATTGACTTCTCTAAAGTTTTGTTCACAGACGAAACTTGAGCAACACTTAATGGGCCAGATAGATGGTGCAAAGGCTGGGTAATGAACGGACAGAATTGCCATCAGCGTTTGAGACAACAACCAAGACGGTGGAGGCATAATGATCTGGGGTGGTATTATTGGAAAAACATTAGTGGGCCCATGGAGAGTACCAGATGGCATCAAAATGACTGCTGATGCATACATAGCATTTATGAAGGAGCATCTTGAGCCATGGATGAAAAGGCAAAGAGTCGCCTTCAGAAGGGCCATTGATTTTATGCAAGATAATGCTCCCTCACATGCTGCTCACAAGACTACTGAATATTTGAAACAGTTAGGCTTCGATAGACCTCATAAAATGAAGTGGCCAGCAAATTGTTCGGATTTGAACCCAATCAAAAACCTTTGGAGCATCATGAAGCGAAGACTGTACGTCAATGGACGACAATTCAGGAGCAATGTTGAGTTGTGTGAAACAATTCTTGACATATCTCGCGGCATTACAGCAGATGACATCCTACAATTAACAAATTCTCTGGATCGTCGATTTCTTCAAGTAATTTTCAAAACAGGGAAAGCACATTCCCTATTAATTTGTTTAAAACTGTGCCTTTGTTTGTATCTGTTATTATTTGCTTGATTATCTTATTTATTAGCTTCTTTTGATCATAAACATTCACGTGCAACCTTAATAAACGTTTTGTTTGCTCAATTCTGGGAATTTTACTAAACCTTTCTAATAGTTTGGCACGCTCAAATCACCGTGCTGATAACAAATATGGTGCCAGTTTGTTTACATTACATTTGATCAGTGATTACGCAGGTTAGTGTTGCCAACATTGTGTGAATTGATTGGACGGTTTTTGAAATATTAGAAAAAAGTTATCTCGATAATAATTTGGCACATATATATATATATATATATATATATATACAGTAGTGGCCATAATATAAGGAACAGAAACAACAAAGACATAAATATGTGTATTACTTAAAAAGTAATGCATAATTAGCAATGAAATTTTTACCAAATAAAGATTATACAAAGTTACAAAAATTTACATAATCGTTTTTAAACTTTATTTAAAAAAGAAACCTATTATGTAAATTTTTGCTCGGTCTCACGTTGACTGCTGACCTGAGATGGAACAAATACATTGAGTCAATTGCTTCGTCCACCGTACGGAAAGTTGGCTCCCTGTGCTGCGCCTGGAAATTTTTCTCCCCGGAATCGATCCTCCAGATCTACAAATCAACAATTCACCCTTGCATGGAGTATTGCTGCTATATATGGTCTGTTTGCCTCGGGGTTCTTGATAGGCTCCAGTGGCGGATATGCAATATAATTGGCCCTGCCCTGGCATCTCGTCTACAGTCACTTTCTCACAGACGCGCCATTGCCGCTCTCTGTCTGTTTTACAAATACTTTAATGGCAATTGCTCTGAGGAGCTGCATTCGTTGGTTATCAGTTTTCATGAGTTCAAGCGTCATACAAGGCTGGCATCCCACTCTCACCCTTTCACTGTTGAAACTCCTAAATGTAGCCGTCTCTTCTACTCCAATAGCTTCATATCTCGCACCTCTCGCCTGTGGAACTCCCTTCCCTATTCCAGTTTCCCTGAGAGCTATAATCTCCAGCTATTCAAATGTAATGTCAATCAACATCTCCAGTTGCCTTGATCTATCCACTATCCTTTTCCTCATCCTTTCCTCTATCACTCCTATCTGATCTTGCTCCAAATTTTCTGTAACCCCTTGCATCCTAGTGGCTTCTTGCCTTGCTTGGGGTGAAACGCTTAAATATATATATATATATGTATGTATTAGGGGTGGGCAAACTACAGCCCATGGGCCACATGCAGTCCACCAAAAGAATGCATGCAGCCCACCAAATGTTAGTAAATTTAAAAGAGAAAGTTACCAAACAACGCCAAATAATATTGTGAGCATTTTGTTTTCTTCCTGCAGGTGTGCATATGTGTGGGAGAGTGCTGATCAAAAGGCTACAGACACTGAAGGTCTTCACTAAGACCAAGTGACTCCCAACTCAAGCTCAAGTTCATAACAATGGCTAATCTGGCAACTTTGTTACCACGTAACTGATTTTATTGCCTTTCATTTGAATCATTTCAGTTTTCTGGCAGATGCCAAAGAGTGAAGATGTGGGGCGTTTTATTTCAGCCTAGCTTTTATTATCTTATAAACTTTACTCAAAATGAGATATTCAAAGCCATCTAAAAAGGGAAAAATTGAAAATGAATGCTGAGTGTTTAACAAAGAATGGACTGAAAAATATTTCTTTACTGACATTGGAATTAAAGCTGTATGTTTGATTTGACATGAAACAGTTGCTGTGTTCAAGGAATATAATTTGAAATGGCACTTTCAAACCAAGCACGACAACTTTGGACACAGTTTATCAAAGCAATAACTGCAAAAGAAGGCAACTGATCTGGTAAAATGTTTGAAGCAACAGTAAACTGTGTTTGAGAAAACTTCATCTTTATAAAGGAGTGCGACAAAGGCAAGTTTTGTATTGACAAATAAAATTGCAAAGCAAAACAAGTCATTTTCAGAAACACAATTTATTAAAGATTGCATGGTTGATACTGTCAGTGTTGTGTGTCCAGAAGTTAAATCAAAAGTAGAAGCTATATCTCTGTCACGAAGAACTATTGTTTGCTGCCTAGATGCAATTACAATGAATATTCAAGAACATCTGTTAACAGCCAGTGGTAGTTTTCACTGGTTTTCTATTGCTTTAGATGAGAGTATAAACATTCAGAATACTACTCAGGTACTTATTTACAACAGAGGAATTGATGAAAACTTTGAAATTACAGATGAATTGTTATATATGGAGTCTCTCAAAGATATTGTTACTAGAAAAGATTTGTACAGAAGTCTCATTAATAGTCTGATCAGGTGTAGATTAAACCTGGATAAACTGGCAAGTATTATAACTGATGATGCTCTTTCACTCATAGGCAAACATTGTGGCCTTGTAAATTTGGTGAATGATAAAATCAAAAAGATTTTCCATCACACAGTGTGTTGTCTTTTCACTGCATCATACATCAAGAAAGCCTCTGTAAGTCTTCTTTAAAACTCAAACATGTTATGCATCCAATGGTATGTGTAGTGAATTCAGTAAGAGCATGAGGACTGAAACACAGACAATTCTGCTGTTTCTTGGAAGAAATCAAGGCAGATTTTACTGATGCGTTGTACCACACAAATGCCTGCTGGTTAAGCAGGAGGAAAGTACTAAAGAGGTTGTGGGACATTAAAGCATAGATTCTCATGTTTTTTAATATGAAAGAAATCTTTTGTGAATTTTCAAAGGAAATGGAGAGTGATGAATGGGTTTGTGATTTTGCATTTGCTGTAGACGTTATGCAAAAGCTGAATGAGTTAAACACAAAACTACAAGGCAAAGGTGTATTTGCTCATGAATTGTACATGGAAGTGAAAGACTTTCAAATGAAACTTAAACTTTTTGCCAAGCAACTTAAAGAGCCAAACTTTGTTCATTTTCCTCTGTTGAAAACACGAACTGTTACACAAGTATTATGAGACAAGTACATTTCCTAGCTAATGGCTTTAAAAGAGGAATTTATCAGATTTGCTGATTTCAAGGCAATTGAAGGCCAGTTCGATTTGCTCAGCTCACCTTTTGCCTGTGACATTGAAACTGCTACTGATGAACTGCAGGTGGAACTGATTTATTTACAAGCTGACAACTCTTTAAAGAGGCTGTTTGAAAATAAATCACTGGTCAAGTTTTATGCATCTCTGCACTCAGAAAAGTTTAAAAATCTGAAAGATGTTTGTTTGCATCAACTTATATTTGTGAGCAAACTTTATCCATATTGAAAGTTAACAAGTCAAAGAACTGATCACTTCTCACAGACTTGAATCTTCAGTCAGTGTTGAGGATTAGCACAAGCAACTTGATGCCTAATTTTAACAAATTGGTAAATGACTGCAGTCAGATGCATCATTCCCATTGAGTCATTGAGATCCTTCTGTTGCTGAATTACTTTTTTTCAAATAAATCTGTTTCATGCAAAATTATTACTTCAAAATATCAATAAAAATTATTTTTTCCTCTTTAAACTTCTACTTTGTTTTCAAAAAAATGTGTTTCATGTGAAGTTTCTACTTTAAAATCTAAATTAATTTTTTTCTTTAAATTTAGTTACTTTATGTGTGTTTTATTTGAAGTTTCTACTTTAATTAATTAGTAAGAATTGTTTTTTATTTCTTTATGCAGAGTTACTTTGTTTTTCAAATAAATATGTTTTCTACCTTATAAATTGATGTAATGAATATGCATACACCTGGGTTCCCCCTCACAGTAATATGATTGGCTGGTGTCAGCCATAAATACAGACTGATGTAGAGGTACATGGTCTACGCCTATTGGTCTATGGCTATTGCCTATGCATATTGCCTACAACTATGACAAGCTACCTACTAGATTGTCCTACCCGGTTACAGTAGCCAAAACCACTTAGCTACTTCAAACAAATATATCCTTTTCCGGGACATATCATAAATTAATAAAAATATTTTTTTTTCTAAAATCAGGGTTATTTTGTCTTTCAAATGTGTTTCATGTAAATTTAAAAATACTTATTAATATTTTTTCTTTAAAATACTTTAAACTGAGTTACTTTCTTTTACGAATAAATACGTTTCGTGTGAATCTTCTACAGTACTTTAAAATATTAACTAATAAAAATTAATTGGATTTTTTTCTTTAAAAGCCTCTATTTTTCTATTTTAAATATTAATTATTTGGGGTTGATATACTATGTGGCCTGATAAAATTGTGAATTTTTTTTTGAATGTGGCCTTTGCACTGAAAAGTTTGCCCACCCCTGATATATATGTATGTGAGAATAGGAATCAACACTGCATGGTGATTTTAAATTTCATCTGAAGATTGCATTTAAGTATAATATATTTACCATGCAGTGTTGCTTCCTATGTCCACACTGTCTATATTTATAAATGTTCTATCTCGAATACTGAGCACTCTTCCTCAATAAATAGTAAATGTAACATTTTTCAAACAATATATATATATATATATATATATATGCACACAGAGACTACTATTAACTACATTTTTTTTTTGATTAAGGAAAATTGCTATATGCTTAATTTTAAACATGAATTTTTATAGAAATGGTAGAAGACAGGAAAAAATATTTTGTTTCAGTTGTATTTTCACATATTACAACAGAATAGACTATAAAATATAGCATAATAGATAGGCAGGTTCATTTAATTATGAAAATTTTCTATTGAAAAAAGTTTTTACAAATATTCTAAAAATATATCAGGCATGTCAATATTTTTAAAATGTTTCCTGAAAAGTGCACTTATGATTAAGTGCATTTAATCAAGTTATACAAGAATGTCACCCTGTCACACCAAAAAAAAAACAAAACATTAGCTACTGTATTTTGTGGCATATAAGATACAGTAGCATATGTCACCAAATTCATGAATCAATGCTTTATTCCTATATGGTTTCTGCCTAAATCCTAATGAAATCCTAAATGAAATTTATTGGAAAAATAACATTGGAGGAAATTTTCTGAATTTGCTCTAGACCACACTGAAGGAGACTCATAGATTCCAAGCCTGATCTTCACCAGGCAATTTAAAAAAATGTTTTCTATGCTGCAAAATACATTCTTCTTTTATATAACACAGCTCCTTCTAAACTGAACTTATTAGCTTTCAATTCTGTAATTTCAGAGCCAAATTTATTCAATTCCATTCTTATTCTGGTAACTTGTGTTCATTTTTTTTTACAATAAAAGGCAGAAACCATATAGGAATAAAGCATTGATTCATGAATTTAGTGACATAATAATTAGGAGTTCAATCCTTGGGTTGGGATACCATGGAAAAAGGGTGAGCAATAACTGAGCAGTACTAAAAATTAAGTACTAGATGAGATATTCCTAGAATGGGCAAGTGGTATGAGAACAGTTTACTCCTGTAGATTAAATAAAGGGTTCAGTTCTTAATTTCTTGTAGGTTATTCAAATCAACATACACTAGGTGAAGGCTTCAGGGCACAACGGCCAAAATGTTGGGATAACAACAAAGGTGAGGACAATAGTCTGCATGTAAATAGTATAAATAATGATAACTCTGCATACAAGAAATTCAGACAGAAAGGCAGAAATGTTATCAACATTGTCGTATAGGAATTGATATTTGCCTTGGGCCAAGTTGTAATATGTGTAACTTGTGCTTTTCTTTGAATTCTTTGTTTTTTCTAGCATGATATTTTCTTTCTTTCTTATTATAATATGAATAGATAAAAAAAAAAACAAGAAAATAATTAAGTTTTTTTTTTATCATTCACCACAAGCAAGACAATAAAACCACTAAAATGCAAGGGGGTTATTGAATGTGAGAGAATATAAGGAAAAGTAAACATTATTAAGGAGCAAGAACAATAAAAAAACAGGAATTAAGACAAAAGATAACTACTGAGACTGAATTTAAATTTTTGAAGCTCAAAGTTGATAAGAAAGCAAAAAGCTGGAAGAGAGTTTCACAAGTGAGAAGTACAAGAGAAGAAACTGCTAGCATAGAACTTACAGTTACATCTAGCCATTTTCAACTGTAAAATGATAAAATCTTGCCGCTAATATGATACTGCATTTAAATTCATAAAGTCTAGGTACCAAAGAGGACAGATCAGAACAATTACCATGAAAATATTTATAGAAAAGGCACAGGGAAGCTATGTTACAGTGGTGGGAAAGTGCCTGAAGCTAAAATGCCAGGTCAAGACCAATAACATTGCAGATTCTTCTTTGAATTTTGTCAAGAATCTCTAAATATATAGCAGGGGCACCAGACCAGATGTGGCAGCAATATTCAAAGCAAGGATAAATGGTAGACTTATAAATATGTAAGATAGATTCTGGCAAGAAAAATTGTCTTGCACATCATAGTGAACCAACTTTCTTAGCTGCAGACTTAGCAATGGATTCACTATACACTTTCCACTTCCTGTCAACTGAAAATATTAGTCAGAGAAGGTGCAATGAGTCATTCTCCTGGAGGTTAACATCAACCATGCTGATGGAAGGTAGAAAAGGTTCTCTAAGATGATTTAATAACAGATTCTCCATCATTTTTGAGATCAAATACCAATTTGACCTTATCGAACCGATCAGATTTACTATTACGGCAGAAGTAAATAGTTGTGACAACAGCATAGATACCAAGTTGTAAACTAATGTAATCATTTTTTGCCTTGATAAATTCCATCAAAGGATGATGCACATTGGTGAAGAATTTTCCTTTTGTCTATATACACACACACATTTATTTATATATGTGTATATATATATATATATATATATATATATATATATATATAAGCAGAGTATATAATATAATATAATATATTATATTATATACTCTGCTTTAAATTAGATCTCTTTCTAATTAATTCTACATGTTGGCTGGATGTGAACACTAAGAAAGCAAAAATAAAAAAAATCACTCTTTGTGCAGGAGCTCCAGTTTATAAAACAAATTCACCTCAAAAAAAAAAAAAAAAATATATATACATATAAAGGAGCCAATCACAAACATTGCCACCAAAGAAAAAACATGAAAAAAAAATGATGAGTCATGAGCCACCTTATCTGTTTTTGAGAACACCAGATATCAACACTGTAAGGGAGTCACAGCAAATGGGAAAGCTGTCAATATCCCCACAAGTGATCTTGGTCAACTGGATTAGACACATATATTAACTCCAGGCTCCACCAACTCTTCCTTCCACTAAATTGCTTCCTTTGCTCACAAAGAGAGATTCTACACATATGCCCTGTATTGGCAATATAAAGAATTTTAACTTAATTTATACTGTTATCTTTTCACACCACCTCGCCAGCAGTTTATTGCTCATTTTTGTTTGTTCTCTGATCCAACCAGAATTGGAACATGACACACACACACACACACACATATATATATTACTAATAATTTTGTTGTTGTTGTTATATAGGAATAAAGTGTGACTCTCAACATCTGGGGCTGAACACAGATTGCCAGAGAGCAAGCACATCTTGAAATAATTAGATCATGTGATGGGTAAAGGAAAAATATATATATTGGAATTAGTGGCACCTGACCGAGTATTGTTCGAAGGTTACTATTAGTGTATCTGTGATTTACAAAGTCTCTCCTATAAATGGGCATTACAAAAGTTGTTTTACTTTCTATCATTGTTTAATTAAAATATCCTTGACAATAAGCAATTAGGAAATAAACAACTCTATATAAAGATGTACATGATTGTATTAACACTTTAACCAGACCCAAAAGAAGAGACTTTGCTAATTATTAACCAGTATTACCATATCCCAGATATATTTGGCTTTTACATTGAATAATATAAAATCTGTTTGCAGAAGAATATACACTTAGCCTCCATTGTTTCAAAAACTATACAACCTAGGAATAGCTAGAGATCAGATATCATGGTTAAGCAATGAGCTAACATTGATGTCTAAGATGCAAGTTACGAAATGGAGATATCAATATCAAGCAGATGCAGAAGTTTAAATATCTGGGAAGTGTTTTTAACAGAGGATGAAAAATACAACACTGAGATCCAAATATGCAATTGACAAGTGAGAAACATTCCAAAAGGTGCTGAGGAACAGAAAAAATTCATTAGAAACAAATGTGTTATCCATCTTATATGGCAGTGAATGCTGGACAATCTCCCCAAAGATGAGGAAAAAAACTAGAGGAAGCTTAAATTCATTTCTACAGTAGGATACTAAAAATCTCATGAACAGATTGAGTCAGCAACAAGGAAATCTTTAAGAAAATGGCAACAGAAAGAACACTTATACTCAGAATCAGAAACAGATAGCTTAAATTTCTTTGATACATAATGAGGAAGGAGGGCTTGAAAAACTTAACCTTCACAGAACATACTGAGGGCAAGAGAGACAGAAGAAGGCAGTGAGCCACTTACCTGGTTAAATGGAGTGGCAGTAACCTTAGCAAACTGCTAAGAATTACAAGGGATAGGAAGTTGTGAAAAAAGTCATGATTGCCTATGTCCTCAAGGGTTTGTGGTACATAGAAGAAGACATTTTTGTTAAATTCTATTTTACTTCTACTTTTTATCTTCTCTAATGTTGGGGAAGACTCCAAAGTATACCTTTATGTTATTACATATATTCATATACCCCTGGTTAAAATTTAGCCAACTAACACCCAGTTTGAGTATCATGTTTGATAAATTAAAGGCATGTAAGTTTGAAAATCAATTTGCTGCTGTCATAAATTCTCAATGTGTTGTCTTGTGATGGATAAAATACATTTTACCGTTACAGAACTTGTTGTAACAAGGCAAGACATTTACAATTTGTCAACAGTTTGAGGTCTCTGTCCCAACCCATGCACTTGAAGTAAAATCATCAGTTTGGTGGCTGCTGGTGGAATGTGGGTATCAGTTGGCATCTAAGATGTTAATCAAGTGTTGTGTAACAACATAAGATATAAGGACGACACAGTGTTGATAGCAGACACAGAAATTAAACTACAATAATTCCTACAGAAGGTAGTGAAGGAAAGTGAGAAGAAAGGACTAATCATCAATTATAAGAACAGAAAATGTATGGTTGTCAACAAAAGTAACAGCCCAGCATGTAAATTATAAATTGGAGATACCAAAATAAAACAAATACAACAATTTAAATATCTGGGAAGTGTTTTAACAAAGGATAGAAAGTGTGACATCGAAATCCAAAGCATATTGGGATAGTGAATGATACTTTCCAAAAGCTAAGCAAAGTATTAAGAGGAAAAATTTGTTAGAAACAAAGAAAAGAGTATTGAAATGGGCTAGAGACAATGGATACAAAAAGGACACTTATATTTAACATTAGAAAGAGAAAGATTAAATTTCTAGGTTACATAATAAGAAAAGAGGGCTTCAAAAATTTGATACTCACAGGACAGACTGAATATATGAAGGATACAGTAAAACAATGCATAACCTACCTGGTGAGCTTGAGTGATTGGATGGTGGAGCAGGGTTTGTGAGTGATAGCAAAAAGATAAAACTTATTAAAAGCTAAAATGGACAGGATATTGTGGAGAGCCATGATCACCAATGTCCTGTAGAGATGTAGCAGATAAAAGAACAAATAACAGATATGACAACACAATTTTTGCTTAATAGCTGTACATTCTGACTTCCTGAAATATAGTTCAAATTTGGTCAACCAGATCCATATTGCTGTTAGCATGTTATTTACATTTAGACTATTGTCCTCATCATGGTGGAGTAATGGGTAGTAGCTTGGATTGAGGAATAGGAGAGCTGAGTTTGAATTCCAGTTGAATCCTTACGTACTAATACCCTTGGGAAAGGTATGAATCCTCTTCTTCTCCCCCCAGCTATGGGTAAATAGCAGGACAGACTGGGTTTTATAGCCTTAGATGGCAACTGGTCTACTGCAGTAATGAATGGCAACCTACTGTGGGAAAAAATCTGCCTTGTCAGTCCTGTATCAAAAATATACATAATCACCTAAGCGTGTATCATGCATGGCACATAACTGACTGACCTCGTTATTATCACAACATTTTTGGACCATTGTGCCCTTTGAACTTCTTCAAGTGCTTGTTGATCCATGTAACCTTCATAAAATTTCAAACTGAACTCTTTATTTAATACTGGGTGAGGAGAGTAGACTGTTTTCTTATTTAATACTGCTAATTATAGATTATACTAAAACATTTGATAAAGTACCTCAAATAAGAACTGTTGTAACTGCTAGGTAACCTTGAGATATTTTGGAAGGATATTAGAATAATCTAGAACTTATACTGGCAGCAAGCCACCTACATATGGATAGAAAATGAATTCAGTAATTATACAAAAATATAAAGTGGTGTAAGGCAAGGATATTTCCTCTCACCAGATTTATTCAAGTTATACAGTGAGGTGATTATGAGAGAAGTTGCAATAACTATGTTACTAAATTCATGAATCAATGCTTTAATTGACTCTTGTCCTGTGGAAACACTGTGGTAATAACAATGATGTTGAAGACATTATATCTAGATAGAAACTGTTAGCATGTTAGTCGCACAGCTTGTTATTAATGAGTTCAATCCTTATTGAATGCCCTATGGTTGTAGAATTGAGCAAAACATAGTAAATATGTATATGTGTGTGTTTGGATTTAATAGGCCAGTTAATAAAATTCAAAGAATAAAAAGACCACAAAATTATAAAAATATTGTCAATAAGACTGATGATATTTATTATATATTAGTAGGCCTTTTGGCTAAGCCAAAACACAAAAAGAAAAATTTTGAAATGGGAATTTTTGGACACAGCTGTGTCTTTTTTCAATGAGACAAGAAACAAGCAATGGAGTGGAACTCACACTTATGGGTAATTTTGTTGCTTTTTTTTTCACATGTCGTATTACTGTAAAAAATTTCATTTTGGCCTAATAATTTGTCATGGTCAGGGTTGTGAAGGGTTTGTAGAAGACCTTTCAGTTGAAACTGTATTCTCAGAGTAATATTAAATCCTTGTTTAATTATATAATATGTGATTCTATTTTGAAAGTGTATTTTAACTCTGATTTATGTCTTTCTTTTTGGCTCTTACATAAAGACACTAAAAACATGCATCTGATGTTAGTAATGCTGTGATCCAGTTGATTGAAATGTGCTGTGACAGCAAAATTGTTTTTGTATTATATATATATATATATATATATATATATATATATATATATATATATACATACACACACACACACACACATGGTTACTCATTTCCAAGCGCACTTGTCTGCAAGGTTGGCTAACCAATCCCTGTTGCAAATGCCTACTCAGGCACATTTATTTTTGTTTAACAGAGCCCACATGTGGTTTATATGCTGAGCAGACCTTAGTTATAGTTTCAGAGAGAGAGAGAGAGAGTACATCATCTGGCATGATCAACAGTTTGAACAAGGTCAGTATACTTAAACCCTCGGTTACAATTTGTAACTTTGTGCTGGCACAACCATCAATAGCTTTCAAACAGTCCTATCTATCCAATTCCACTCACAAGGCTTGGATCAACCCATGGCAGGGTTTTCTGGCACTGCATGATGGAATTACTTCTCCATGCCAATAACATAAAAGATGGAAAGAATACTTATAAATAATCAGTATTGGATTAACATACATTCTGAAGTGATGAGAATAAAAATTATAATATTAACAAAATCAGCAGTGAATCCTATTGGATCATCAAATATTGATTAACTGTACATATTCCTTTGAGTTCCTTACCTTATGTTTATATATGTAACTTATAATTATATACAAGCAGGTAGTGTAACAGTAACTCAGAAAAAGAAATCAGAGCCGAATTTGAATTTCAGCCGAGTTTGTTATATTCATTTTCGCACAAATACTCTTGGAAAAGGCATAAATCAATCTTGTCTCTCCCCCTGTTATGGGTTAAATAACAGAGCTGACTGAACTTGAAATGACTATCTCTCAAAGAGAAGGACAACCCTGAATTCAAAATTAGCCTGAAGAGAGCTAGGACCTATCAGACTATCTTGCCTTAGACACACCACTGCTGCTATGGCCACAGTACATATAGTACCCCTACAACCCTAATAGGTTATATGACTTGTGATGTAACATGATGTATATATGTGTGTGAGCTCATGTACTGATGTCAACATTACTTGTAAACAGATATATTATAATCAGACATGAAAATCTGTATGATGTAAAAAAATCATTCAGAGCATAATTATATCACAGACATCAAAAATAAAAAAATAAATAGATTTTAATGCATTCTTAAAGTATCTTCTATAGAAGACTTTGTTATTTAGAGACTAAAAATTCTTCCTTTGAGTTTAAATCTAAGAAGTGATTCTTTTTATTTTTCAGTACATTTTCTTGGTTGACATCAGCATTTCTCCAACTGGCGCACCTGGGGACACTAATGCACACTGAAAGGTAGTCAGATGTGTCCCAACAGAAGAGTAAATTTTGAATTATTTTTATATTTAAAAAAAATCTTTATTTTTAAAAAGCTAGAAACACCAAGCACATGGCTTCTATATCTAAGTCTTTATCATTTGATATTTTAAACTGGATGCTAAATTCCTTAATCTTTAGAGAATGGATAATAATTTCCCTTTTGCCTTCCAATAGAGATTTAAATCAGTCATGAGCCTCTCTAAAAAATAGATTCTTCATAAATCCCATTAAATGAAAACTGTACCACTAATCTTCTTTAGGAAAACTAAGCCAAAATTTCATATTTTCAAATTTCATGACTAATTTTTCCTTATTAAAGTTTAAAGTGTGCCTCAGAGTTTTAGTTATTCCACAAGTGCTCCCTGAAGTAAAAAAGGTTAAGAAACACTGACCTTACATCATTGCATTAATCAAGTTGTTGGAAAAAAATCTATTTCAGAACAAGGAAAAAAAAAAAAGCTTCAGCACAAGGGAATGTGTTGCCATTTAGTCAGTACTGTAATTTTATCATTATTTTGATTAATATTATTATAATCAAGAAGATAGGGGAGAATGGAGAAGCTATTCTTTCTTTGTCCATGTAAATTATCCTCCAGCTGCAAGCAGCAACTCTAAACAACATAACACACTACTGTCCATTCTTTACAGAACTGTGTTAAGCAACTCCATTAAGGAGTTATACAAAGACTTTTTTTGTCCTCCACAACGGGAACAAATTTGTTTATAAAGTTGAGTCATGCATCTGTTTTCAAGGGTATAGGATCTAAATTTTACAATTTTTTTTTCATTCTGATTATTTTTAGGTCATATTAAAAAGTTCTATTTTCTCTAGGTAAGTACAAATCTGATCACACCAAAGTAATGCATGTTCTATTTTTTTCATGTGAGGAGTTAAAGATATAAAATTTAAAAAAAGAGGCGAAAACTAACTTTTTTTTTGTTTGAAATTTAACATATTCTTATTTTATATACGCAATTCATTATCACAGAGCAGACCCTGATTTTTATTCAGTCATGAAGAATGGTTGTACTCTCAATGAGGTTTTTTGCCAATGGAACTCAAGCTCACACCTTGTGGAACTCATATATATGATTCATCGCACTGCAAAAATAGTTAGTTCCTTGTACTGCGCCAACAAATGCCTGAATCATTCTGCCATTCTCTATTTCTACAAAAGCCAGATCAAACAAAAACTGGAGCATTATTGCCAAATCTGGCCCAGAGCTGCCTAATCTTTACTTATCAGCTTCAACTGAAAGCATTTGTATGGCCTTGTGGATAGTTGTTTTCCACCTCTAGCCTCTTACTGCTCTCCTATTTTAATGGCTAATTTTCAGGCAAGCTATATTTCTTGGTTCCCCCAGTTCAGACCTTCAGAGCTAAAGCCCACCATGCCCTGTATACTTAGTCATTCCCTTCATATTCTATTAGTAAGGCATAAGCTCCACTCAGACAACTTCTCAAGACTGTTGCAATGTGGAACAAACTCCTGGGGGATGCTTCTCTGATTACAACAATCTTTAACAAGGATCAATCCTATATATCCTCATAATATGCAATCCTCCTTATATACCCTTATAAACATCTCCATTCAGTAACCCTCTACCTTGAGTGGCACTTAGATCTTGTATTGCGGGAACAATATTAAAAAATATATATATTTCTTTGTAAGATAATTACTTATATTCTGCATATGTTTAAGCAATTTGTGGCTTTGTAACAAGGCACTGATTCTGTTTAAACTTTTAATTGCCTGAGATTTTAGAACATTGATTTGGAGAGACTACTAATTAGATAATAATTATTACAATTCTCTGGAGAGTTAAGTTGAATGGTTAAGAAAAAATGAAGAAAGAAGTGGAGTAAAAATGATGTTTTAAATTATATAAAATGAATTTAAGAACAGTTCCAGTAAGTATTGACCCCAGAATGAACTAGCCAAAATTGAGCAAAACCAAGATCCCCAATCCTGTCCATTTCCCACCAATAAGAAGACAACATGATTAATAAGTTGGCTGAATTTCTCTGAGCCCAAGAAATGAAATAAGTTTGTTTACATTATACAACTTGTCCAAAACATGTGTTTCATTATAAAACAGATGGATCCAAATTATTCTAGACAAAAAAAGGTGGCATATATTTTGTTTAAGTTCCATACTTGAAGCTTGCTTACATTGTACTATCTGTTCAAAAGATGTGTGGTCTTACAAATTATTCTAAACAAAAAACAACTTTGAATTTTGTTAATTTCCAAGATGGGATCTGTTTATATTGATCTCCCGAGGACACAAAGATAGTGCTATATGTTTTTTAAAACAAGGTTTCCTGAGATTAAGACAGAGTGGAGATGTATGATATATCAATGTCAAATTTGAGGAGTGTAGTCATTTATATAAATGAGAACTACCTACACAGAGAATCAGGCCCAACAAGGAAGGTCACCAGAGATTTGCTCAGGTCACACTTCCTATGGCCAGAGCAAAAACAGACACACACAAGAACTGAATGAGAATAAATGAGCAGGTTATTACTTCAGCATTTGTGATTAAATTTCTCAAAACACCATCCCGCAGCAGAGAACTTGATTTTGCAGTAGATTATAGAGACATTTCAATAAACCTGTTGTTAGAGTTATCAAGAATGTTGTCCATTTTATTGAAGAAGTTCTTATTCCAGCCTGATTCAGAAGTTGCTCTGGAAGCAAAGAGACGAAAGTTACCATAGCCAAAGACAGGAATAATGCAATCTTTCTGTGTTACACAATGTAGACAGAGGGGTTCACACTAGAATTCACCATCAATCCCAATATTGTAAGATTTTGGGAAAACTGAATCAACCCTACTGAGACAACACACCAGCCCCAACCAAGATGGGAAAACAAAGTTGTAACGGTTGGTATTACTCAACAAAACTAGTGAAGCTAACAACTTAGTGAGATGAAGAAAAGAAGGAACAGAGATGGAGAGTGTGGTGTTTGAGTTGATGGGGTGTGGATTACAGGTTTTCTAATTATAATTCAATCAACCACTGCGTTATATACTTTCAAATATTTTCTAATAAATTGCTTTACATTATAGGTGTAATATGCTAAGATAATAAAAATCTTGTGTACAACTTTATTTTAACAATTTGATTTATTTTGGTTATTAAAATTTTCTGTTATTTCATATTTCAAAATTTGGTATTGCATTATAACTATAGTTTAATAATCAGCAAATTAAAGTGGTGTCTACAAGAACAGCCTTTGGTTGAAAGAATACCTTAAAAACCCTGCTTCGTCACATACAACTCAGACATAAGGTAATGTCTAAATTTCCTAATTTCTGTGACATTGTAAAATAGAGATCAGAAAAGGATTCTAATTTAAAGTATTTCATATTAATAAAAGAATTCAAAAGTATTTATGCAGTCTTCAAGTTATTAATTATTTTCTACCCTACTGCCCCTTTTCCACAGACAAAATGTCACTAATCTTTTGCTACTTTATCACTATTTTCATGGTAGATGCTCAGATGTTAGTTCCAACAGACCATCACAACTAGGACCTGCCATTCCATGTATACAGAGTTGCCTCATTCCCTTTAGATTAAAAAAAATACTGTCACTTTGTGGAATAGGCTCTCAAAACGAGGCTTTTCTAATCACTATAATCTTGACCTCTTCAAATCTATGGTCAAATATTATCTATCATACATATCCTCATGATATCCACCTCTTGCTCCTTCCTTGTACACATTTAGAAGCTCATTCAGTAACCCTCTATCTTGATTGGCTCTTGGGCTTTGTATGGGGTGAACAATAGAAAAAAAAAGAACTTATTAGAACCTAGACTAATAAGCAATACCAAAACCATGATAGAGAATCTTGTTTGAATTATCACATTAGTCTGAACATATCTAATATAATATGAAGCATCATATTTTCTGTACTATATCTCTTCAGGATGTTAGTGATCATTACTTTCCAAAATTTTCTGTCCTTTATATCTCTTAATAATTTTTTTCTTTCTGCTATCTCTCCTAAACCCTGTTCTGCCATCCATTTATACCAGCTCTTTAGGTAGATTATGCACTTTTTGTCTATCCCTCTTGCTTTCAAGAATATGTTTATCAAATTTCCCAAGCCCTTTTTCCTCATTATGTGTCCTAGAAATTTCAACTGTATCTTTCTGATGTAAAGTGCCTTTTTTGTTTCCATTTTCTCTAAAACTTTTTTGTTGCTCAAATGTTCAGTCCATGGTATCCTCAGCATCCTTCTGTAGAATCACATTTCTGTTGCTTCAAGTCTCTTCTTCATCTGTGAGGAGAATGTCCAGCATTCACTGCCATATAGGAGGGCTGATACTATATAACAGTTCAGTGCTCTTTTCTTTGTTTCTAACAAAATTTTCCTGTTTCTTAATACTTTACTTAGTTTTTACTTTCAATATCCCAATGTGCCTTCAGATTTAAATGTCACACTTTTCATCCTCTGTTAAAATACAATAGATATTTAAATTTCTGCACTGGCTTAATTTTGGTATCTCCAATTTGTAATTTGCATGTTAGGCTGTTCCTTTTGCTGACAACCATACATTGTCTTACAATTAATGTTTAGTCCTTTCTTCCTGCTTTCCTTCATTACCTTCTGTAGGAGTTCCTATAGTTTCATTTCTGCATTTTTTGCTGTCAATACTGCTGCATCATCTATATATCATATATTGGTAAGATTCTGGCCATCAGTAATGGTGAATCCTGGTAGGATTTTATGTATTTTTTTAATTTCTAAGAATATTTATTGTATATGTATGACACAGCCTTGCAAAAGACAAATATATGATTATTTTTTGAAAAAAAGATGTGATACTAACAAGATTTTAAGCATTGAAAGTCAAAACTAGTGTTATAATAAATATGAAAATTGAGCAATTTGACTATATAATACAAAGTGTTATCAAAAAGTTAAAGGAATTTGAACAAATAGATAAAAGCTGTTCATTTGTCAAGTTATCTAATATTTCCGATGCTTTGCAGGTTATCTCAAAAATTTCTCTAAAAAAATATCACTGTACTAAGAAATAAAAGACTCATTTTCTATTTCTTTCTTTCTTTGAAGAAGGGTTTTTACATCTTAAATTCCTTTGAACTTTGTGGTAACATCTCATAAACTGTTTGAAATTCAATTACCAAGTTAGATATATGGTAGCACACAATTATTTTTTAATAAACGCTATGTTAATTGCACAAATACAATGCAACTTGTATTATTCTGCTGGGATTACAAAGATAATCAAAAAAACAAATCTCCCTCAGGACAATTAAGTAACTGGGTCCCCCTTAAGACACACACAAAATCAAGTGGGCCCTAAATGATTTTGCCTGGACCTGGACAGCTAAGAGTAAAATCAAAATATGAGGAATTTCAGTATCAACTGCCACTAGGTTGGAAGGTAGGGAGTTCCAGTCATGGGCTTATGTAGTTGAGATGCATGTTAAAATGGTCAGTTCCAAGCTTCCTCCTTGGTGGTTGACAAACCACTGGTGGAAAGACAAGCTATAAAGATGTAGAGAGGCAGAGTTACAGTTAGAGAAGGAAGCCAGCCATTAGTGAGTTGTGAGCAAAAGGCAATCATGATCAAGATGTAAAGACACTTGCAGTCTTAGATGGGGGTTGAGGGTGTTAAAGAGTATGAAAGATTTTTCTTCTTCTGTATGAGTTCGAATCCTGGTCACCAAGTTGTTATGTAGTACGAAAGGTTTTTCTTCCTCCGTATGAGTACGAATCCCTCGTCGCCAAGTTGTTATGTAGTGGTTTCATAGTGGAGGCTTGTATTTGTACTAAGTCGGTCCTAAAATAGGTTCAACGTACAAAACGTTAGGAACTTGATATAATAGGTAATGACGCAGTAATCTAGTTGTGGTGGCTGATACTTTAATATCCGACTAATGGGTCGTCCGACATCGACTGACTGACCAACTCCACGACTCCCTTGTTACTCTTACTACTCCTACTTATTATAGGTGGGAGAGTCTATTAACTATAGAATAGGTGTGTTCCATTATAACAGAGGGGCAGTCAGAATTCTCGCTGACTGAAGGGAAGATCTAGTCTATTAGTCTGTTTTGAAAGAAAATGAGCAAAAAAGATATCCAAAATGTGTGTCACATTACCTCTCCCCATCCCCAAACTGTGCTAAAAAAACAAAACAAATAAAAACATTATTATTGGAAGCAGGATTTGTGTTTTCATTTCTTTCCATAGCATTATTTCACCTTCTGTTTTCTTGTTGAACCAAATCTTTCCCAGTCTTTGTTTGCAACAACGCAAAGTGGGTTGATTTGTCCATTTGTTAACCAACAGTCCTAGGCATGTGTTTTACAGCTAAAAAAGCTAAGAACTACAGATGAAAAATCTATTTAAAATACTGGTTATCTATATAAATACACAACACATATAACACTAAAACTCAGAATTTATTCAGCTATTTTAATTAAATTTTGCTTGTCAAAACCAATGAACAATTTTGAATAATTAAAAAAAAACATAGTAAAGACTCAGATTCAGTAGAGAGATTGAGTAGTACTAAAAAAGCAGTAGTTGAGCAGCATTAAAAAATAAACATTAACTGAGCAGTATTAAAAAAAAGCGGAAACTGAGCAGCATAAAAAATAAACAGTAACTGAGCAGTATTAAAAAAAAAAAAGCAGGAACTGAGCAGCATTAAAAAATCAGCGGTAACTGAGCAGCATAAAAAAATAAACAGAACTGAGCAGTATTTTTTAAAAAAGTGGAAACTGAGCAGCATTAAAAAATCAGCGGTAACTGAGCAGCATTAAAATATAAGCAATCACTGAACAGCATTAAAAAAGAACAAGAGTAAAACAAGGACAATATTCCTTCATAAATCAAAGTTTCAGTTCAAAATTCCCTGAAGATTACCTGGATTGACAGACACCTGAAGGATATCAGAAGGCAGCAGAGCTTAAATGTTGTGATAATAAAAATAAAGATAAGGATTTTAATCCAACTGTAAATAAGAAAAAATATCCTAAATGTCCAAATAAAGTTGATAATTACTAAATATACTTTAATTTGTTATAGGGTCACCATGATAGGGTACTAAGTGAAACGCACTTACTAGCAATCATGTGCAAGGTAAACCTAGTAACCACTATACTGTGGCAGGTTTCTAAAGATGCAAACAAATTAAAAAATATCTATATGTGAATAAAGAATTATTTTCTGAATACAATTCTCAAGATGTATTATAGTGATTTAAAATGCCTCTTGGGTGTGATGTGATGATAATAATGTTAGGAATTAAAGAAGAAATAAAATATAACAAAAAGTCAGTGAGGGAGACAAAGAGAGAAATCTATTTTGAATAGAAGAAATTTAAATAACCCAGGGAAAAATATTATTTGATAATTTTTTATTTTTTAACTTCAGATTAGAATGATGTACTATTGGATGAACTTAAAATATATAAAAAAAGAACATTTAAGTATTTCCAATTCAAAAGAGGAAACCCAGATGTCTTGAAAATTAGTTAATGTGTGAAAGGTTTCAAACTCTTAATACTTAGTGCTTTGGAATTACAGAAACTTTAAATTATGAATAAAATGTGTTTGAAATTAATTTGAACAATATCTCAGTAAACAGACATTTAACCAAAATTGTTTTTTCTTTATAACTGTTTCACTACTAAATATTAACAAATAACAAATATCCAGTTGAAGTTAAAAGTGGTCAGTAGAAAATACTAAAATTACTTACATTAAGAACAATAGAGCTTTTGTATTTGGTTAAGTCTTATTTTATCATGACAAAATTTTCTAAGTATTAGTAAAACATACTTCTTGTTATCGTCATCTAAAATAAGCATTAGTTTTCAACTATTTTTATTTGTTTTGGGTTAAAACAACAGTTTTTCATATGGAAATGTTTTGTATTAAATTTCAAATGGGAAAATGTCTCTATAGTCAGAAAACAAATTGTTAATTTGTGTCTGAATTTCTGGAATGAGGAGTTATCACTGTTTACATTATTTGCATGCAAATGATTGTCCTCATGTTTGTTGTTGTTATGTGCAGTACTAAAAATAAGAACTTGAAAAGATATCCCTAAACATGGGTAGTGGAATGAAAACAGTCTCCTCCATAGATTAAATAAATGGTTATGTTCATAATTCTCTGTAGGTTACCAAAATCAACATACACCTGGTGAAGGTCAGAGGGCACAACAACCAAAACATTGTGATAACGACAACAAAGATGAAGACAATAGTCCATATGTAAATAGTGTAAATAATATAAAAAAAGATGTTTGACATTAAATGGAAATATCAGAAAAATGATATTTTTCATTATATGACTTGCTATTTGAACCAGCATGATTAATTGTTATATTCACAATGTTTCTGCCCTTGTACCTTCCAGTTTTTTTTTTTCAGATATGTCCTTGTAATTGATAAACTTCACAAGATTTTTAACAAAATACTTTATTCTATCCACAAGGGGTAGTTTGTACTCATTCAGTTTTCTATCTTTAGAGGATATTTCCTATCAATTAAGACTCATCAGTCTTATTCACCTTTGTGTCATGTGACTGTTTCTTCTACTGAACCAGAATATATGACTTTTCAGCATTACCAGGCCCAGATATTAAATTCACAACAGCCAGAGAACAAAAGATTCAGAAATGCAGTTCTACACTGCAAAACATATCCAAGCACCAACTGCAAGAGTGACCATCTTTCAGTCATATGTTACATCAGAGTAAAACTACAGAAACTAAAGAAGACCAAAGCAACACCTAAAATGCAATATGATAGACTCATGAAGGATCCAAGTTGCAAGGAGATATACAAAAACAGAGTTATAAATGAATACAACCTGAACAAGAATATAAAATCAAAGTGGTGAGAGAAACACTAATGACATAAATGAACGAGATCATCCCAAAGAAAACTAAACAAGAAAGGAATGAATGGATGACAGAATAAATTATAGAGATGAAAAAGTGACAACAAACAATGCCAAGGAGTAGAAAAGAATACTGAACACTAAACACAGAAATTAAAAACAAATGTAAGCAGGCTAAAGAGAATGGATCAGTGAAAAGTACACAGAAATAGAGAGAATGAGCAACACAAATACAGCAAATATGCACAACAGAATAAAAGAATTAACAGGACAAAAGGTGATCCAAACAACAGGCTTTATGAAATCAAATAAAGGATCACTGATAATAGAAAAAATACTTCAATGGTAACATAAATATGTCAAAAAAAATTTTCACAATGCAAGAAAGAAATCTATGTTGGAAAATAGGAAAAGGTCAGAAATATTGAAAGATGAAGCAAGATCAGCACTGAAGAAAATGAACAGGAACAAAGCAGGAGTGCCTGATGGGTATCAGAAATGGTCTCAGCATAAGTACAACTTTAGCATCAACAAGATCACAGAAGTAATAAACAAAATATACAATAGTGGCCAAATACTGGAGGATCTCACTAAATCCATGTTCATAATATTACCTAAGAGACCAGGTGCAAATGAATGCAAACTCCATAAGAGCTTAATGATCCACTTAACCAAACTAATGATGCAAATCCTGATGAATAGAGCATGAAGCAGAATTAAATTAGAAACAGAACAAAAACAGTGTGTCTTTGTCAAAGGACACTGGAAGAAGAAATGTGATATTCATGATCAGAATGATATCAGAAAGAAGAATACAAAAGCAGAAGGATATGCACTTATGTTTTATAGATTACACAAAAGCATTTGAAAATGTATGGTACAAGTATTTATTTGAACTGCTAGGAAAAATTAGATCTATTTTGAATTCATGTTAGAATAATCCAGAACTTACACTGGGAACAAGTCACCTACAGAGAAGAAAATAAATTGAGTAGCTATACAAAAATAGAAAGGGGCATGAGACAAGGATGTGTCTTCTCTCCAGACCAACACTACCCAAAGGGAACTGGAAACCCTACCAAGATTTATTATTGGTAGGTATAATCTTAACAATATAAGATACACAGATAACATTCTGTAGTTGACTGACTTGGAAAGGAAACTACAAGACATCCTAGACAGAGTGGTAAAAGAAAACAAGAAAAAAGGACTATCCACTGCAAGAATACAGAAATTAAAGTCATCAGCAATAGAAAATCTCAAGATGCGAGTTACAAATTGGAGAGGTGCAGAAGTTCAAATATCCGGGAAGTGAGGATGGAAAATCCAACTGTGTGATCCACACATTGGACTAGTTAAAGAAGCAAGGTGTTGAAAAACAGAAAAATTCCATTAGAAACAAAGAAAAGAGTGCAGGACTTATGTGTTATATATCCTTTTATATGACAGTGAATGTTGGACAATTTCCCTAAGGACAAGGAAAAAACTAGAAGCAGAAGAAATATGGTACTACAGAAGGATACTGAAAATCCCATGGCTGGATCAAGTAAGCAACACAGAAGTCAAATAAAAATGGCAACAGAAAGAACACTTACATTCAAAATAAAGAAAGGTAACTGAAATTCACTGAACATATAATGTGAAAGGAGGGCTTAGAAAAGTTAACCCTCACAGGGCCTACTAGGGGGAAAAGAGATAGGGGAAGGCAGTGAGCCACCTATTTGATGAGCTTGTGCAAATGGTTGGCAGAGTGAGGATGGTGGCCTTAACAAAATGAGAAAACTGCTAAGAACCACATGAGATAGAAAGTTGTGGAGAACCATAATTGCCTATAGCCTAAAAGGACATGGCACATAGAAGAAGACTTCTACCATCTCAGGACATTTCATTAATGTAGTAAAGCTCAATCTTCACTGAATATTCCATCAATATAGCATGTGCTACAATACCCTAAGCCAGTATCTCTAAAATTTTCTTTTATGTAAAAGTTTTTCATGTACACCTCTAATTTTCCAGTGGAAATGATGATTTGATATTATAAGGTATAAATATCAGCAAAAGGTCATTGAAGTTATCATATTTTTAGAACTAATAAATAATACATAACGCAGATATGTTAACATCAATCATATTTGATAAAAGGCTTTGTGAAGCTGGGTTAGATTGTAATATTATACACACTTACACTAAGCTAAGCAAAGTATTAATAGGAAAATTTCATTAGAAACAAAGAAAAAAGTACTGAACTGTGAGGCAATATCAGTCCTCCTATATGGTAATGAATTCTGGACAATCTTTTCACAGATGAAGTAAATGTGGTTCTACATAAGGATTCTGAGAACATCATCGATCAAACATGTAAGCAATGATGAAGTTTTAAAGAAAATGGAAACAAAAAGGGAACTTATACTTAACATCAGAAAGAGAAAGTTGAAATTTCTAGAGTACATAATGAGGAAAAAGGGCTTAGAAAAGTTGACACTTACAAGACATATTGAAAGCAAGAGGGATAGAGGAAAACATTGCATAAACTACCTCATGCGGTTGAGTAAATGGTTGGCTGTTAGTTCCAATCCAATAGTGGGAATGACTGCAAAATATTTCCCCCTCCCCAATTTATAGACAAAACACATAGATGCATGCTGGGATTTCTTCCTAGTCAATAACATAGGCCACTTCTCAGTCTAATTAAACTTAGATCTGTTTTTTCTGGTCTTGAAGCCAGAATGCTGCGATCACTTGTTCGTATCCTCTTTTTGTATGTTAACACCATTCTTAGTTTGTGAACTTTTTACCTTATTACTGTTGCTTTGCCTTGCATATATTGCTTTCTCATTATTATTTTTGTCCTGTTTCTTTTCCTTCTCTTGTTATTCTGTTTGTTGGGCATTTCTGTTAATTAAATTTAACCATGGCCAATTACTCTACATTGGCAGAACAGGATTTAATAGAGATAGCAAAAAGACAAAATTTAATAAGAGCTACATGATCACCAACATCCTGAAGAGATATGGTGTACAGAAGAAATATGCATGGAAATTTCATTTTCTATTCAATTTTCTGATGAAATAATTCTTAAATGAGTTCTATACCCATGGAAATTCCCTTATTAACAGCTTTAAAAAAATGTTGCAATAACAATCATAAATATAAATATAAAGATTCAAAATTAGGAAGGTTTTTCGTTTTGCTGAAGCAGACTTTAAACAGATGAGAGCATTATAGTTTTCTTTCTTTTTCTCACTGAAAGCAAATACCTTCTCTAATTTTTTTTCTCTTTCCTGGTGATCAAAATGTAATAGCCTATTATTTATAAGGTATTGACAAGGTGTAACATATGTGCTAACTTAGGAATAAAGGTACAAGGAGAATTATATAAAATATAATTAAAAGTTATGACATGTATGAAAATTTACAATAAATTATTTATGTATATAATAAACATTTATAATATTTAATTTTAAAAAATTATAGTAATCATTGACAAAAGATTTTATTTTTATAATCTTACATTGAGTCAAATTACAATTCCAAATCAGCATGATTTAACCCTTTTTATTATACAAAATCTTTTGATCTAGGGAGGAAGTTAAAAGTACATATTAGAAGAATATGTAAGCTAGGTAATGTTTGGCACTAAAATTGAAATGGTTATGGTTCTAGTGATCTAGAAAGCATAAAGTAATAGTCTTGGGGAAGAAGCTGTTTGAATGGAATTCCCTCCTTATAAATGGAACACAGAGAAAATGAGGATGAGTCGATCATGTGTATTTGCCATGGTGGATTGTAGCTGTGAATGTCTGAACTGGTGAACCTAAGGAATGTAGCTCACCTGAACATGTGGAATGAAAATAGTGACAGAAATTGTTTTTGTTTATGTGTGCTGTGTAAATCAAGATCTGAAAGGAAAAAAAGTTTAAATTTTTAATAATTGAGCTCAATATTGCAAACACCCAACAGATATTTCATACCATACCAGCTAAAGTTTTGCACCCCATTGACAAATGTTTCATACTGCAATGACAAAGAGTTGTCAATATTTGGATAAAATGATAATGTCGGTATGGCCTTCTCAAAATAGGTACCTCATTGTAGTGAAAAGGAGGCACGGTGGAGTAATGGATAGTGGCTCGGATTGAGGAATCAGAGAGCAGAGTTTGAATTCCAATCAAAACCATTACATTCACTTACATGCTAATATCCTTGGGAAAAGTATGAATCATATTCTTCTCCCCTCAGCTATGGGTAAATAGCAGGACAGACTGGGTTCTATAGTCTTGGATGGCAACTGGTCTACCATAGAAAGAAATGGTAACCTACTACAGAAAAAAATCTGCCTGGTCAGTCATGTATTGAAAGATACATGATCGCCTAAGCATGTATCACATATGGCACATAACTGAGTGACAACTAATCTACTATAATTGGTCAATAAGAAGTGTCACCATTTTTATACAGGTATTGCTCTCATGCATATGCCTCTTTAGTTCTTGTTTTTTTAACTTTTAATTTTTATATTTTGATTATTCATTCATTTTATTCTAATAATTTAAATTCTCTCTTTGCTTATAATTTCACAAGTGCTTATAACTGGTCAGATGTAAGAGCAATGGAAAGAATTTTTTTTATTTAGCTATTTTATTTACAGGAAAGTCTGGAACTTTATACTTAGTTACTTTTTGAATTCTGTTGTTATTAAGCTTGGATGGAATTATGCTTACATCCACACCAAAATGTTAAAAAAATTAGCCAGTAATAAATAATTTTTCTTTACTTGGATAATAGCTAATGAAACTTATAAAACTTAACTATATATCAGCCATTCCCTAAGTAACTCAACATAAAACTGTGTACTTGATTCTCATATGATCTAAGTTAAATTCTTACTATCAAATTCTTTTGTCTAACTCATAAAAATCTTACTGTATTTTATTTAATATCTAGGGATATCTTATCTAATTTGTACTATGGGACAATAGCTTAGTGGATGAAAGGGTTAGTTTGTGAATTTAGTGACATAGTAATTTGAGTTCAACCACTGGGTTTTTGCATTGTATATTCAGACATATTGAAATGGGTGAGCAATAACTGACCAATATTAAAAATAAGAACTAAATGAGAGATCCCTAGACATGGGCAGTGGAAAGAGAACAGTCTACCATTATAGATTAAATAAAGGGTTCAGTTCAGAATTCCTTGTAGGTTACCTAGATTGATATAAACCATCAATCTGGATAAGGTACAATGAAGGTACCAGAAGGTACAAAGGCCAAAATGTTGTGATGAGGACAATAGTCCGAATGTAAATAGTGTAATAATGACAACACCTCATCCCCAAAATTCGGACAGATGTTATGTTTTGGCCCATAGTGCCCTCCAGATTTCATCCAGCTATTACTTGCCCCAATTCCACTGAGTAATAATTAAGCAATACTAAATAAGAACTAGACAAAATATCCCTTGACAAGGTCAGTGGAACAAGAACAGTCTAAACCCACAGATTAAATAAAGTGTCCAGTTTGAAATTCCCTGAAGGTTACCTGGATCAACAAGCACATGATGAAGGCTGGAGGGAATATAATAATAATAATAATGTAATAACAACAAAGATGAAGACAATAGTTTGCATGTAATTAATGATAACTCTTCAACTGAGAAATTTAGACAGAAATGACAAATAAATACTAAAATAAAACTATTTTCAAAGTTTCCATAACAAAACTAATCAATACTTTTACATTCAAGTAGTGATTGGTTTTTAATTTCTTTGTAGCAAATCTAGTTGTTACAAAAATCTAGTTATCACCAGCACTGATATTGTAAAGTATTTATATAACCAAGTATGACAGATGCAGTTTTATTACAAGTTGGATTGATTATTCTTTTTCTTTGTGGTTGGAATGTCTCCTTGTAGACTCTGAATCAATAAAACATCTTCTCACTCTGATAACACTAAGTAATCATTCATATATTAAAAGTTATCTGAATGTCAAAAAAAGAAAACAAAGCAGTAAGGCTACAATAGTACATTATTAAATCCAGGAAAAGGATTCAGTATTAGCATGAATAGTATAAGTCAACTGAACATCTAGTTTTATATTTTTGTAATCAAATATCACTTGTTTACATTTAGTAACACTTTTAACTGATCTCTGCTAAAACTGACCAAATACTAAATCAAATATTACCCATTCAATGTGAATACCTACAATAGCATAATTATCAACAAACTACTCTTGGGTGCCAAATAAAAGGGTGGTCATAATAAATGGAAAGGTTGGGAAAAAAGTCAGAAAATGTAATGAAATGAAATAGTGAGAAAATCAAATAAATAGAGGGTACCAATAAATGGGGTGGTTAGGAAATAATTAAAAACAAATATTTCAAACTTTATAACAAGACCTTGAAGAAATAAAAATAAATGTCCATCAATGTCTTTCAGTAAAATGCTTTTATAAAATAAAAAATATTTCCATCAAGTCTTGTCAATATTACAATATGAATAAATGTCAATCAGTGGCCAACAAATATATATATTTCCAACAATGTCTTAAAATAATAACTTAAAATTTGTTAATGAAATCAAAAAGATTCCTATATCTCAATACTTTGGTTAGTTTCTGAAAGGCATATTTTACTACGCTGTGTCTTTGGATTTCTGTGTCATGACATTTAGGTTAGTGACTTTGAAAAGAAAAATGTTCATTTGTATTTTGGTCACTGTCAAACATTTGCCTTTCAGAAAAGTATAAGTCTAAATTTACACTCTGTTTTATTGCCAGTCGCCTTGAGCCCAGTCTTGTTACTACCATGTCACAATGGTAATTACAAAAGAGTGGGTGGATAAGTACAAGCACATTCCACTCTACTACTCTCAGTTACCAAATAAAGTGGGGAGGTTGTAATAAATAGTGGTGAACTGGGGTCAGAAACTGTAATAAATGGGGTGAGTTGGAAAAAAGTCAAGACATATAATAAATGGAGGTAATGATTAAAAACAAGGTTTTCAAACTTTATAACAAGACCTTGAAGAAATAAAACTAAAAATAAATGTCCATCACTGTCTTTAAGTAAAATCCTATAACAGAATTAAAAATATTTCCATGAAGTCTTGCCAATATATATAAATAAATATCCATTAAAAAACATCAAGAATTAATAAGTGGTTGGTAGGGGGATTCCTAATAGGCTTAGGTGATGTTAGAAGAAAATCTAAAAATTCACAAGTGGAGTTGGGAGGGGGACATTTATTTGGCACCTAAATGCAAGACTAATTAGATAGTTTCTTGAGTTCAATTCTCATGGATGCCTGGGTATCTCAGCATGGAGTAATGGCAAGCAATCTAGTCCGAGTGACCATTACTACTGATTAGTTAGTTCAATCCTCACTGGATGCTCCATGCTTGTGGCCTTGTCCCAAACAAAGCTCAGATCTGTCATGACTATGATTATGCTAAGCTTAGTTAATATTTGTAACAAACTACTATGTAGTAAGTTCAGTCATTACTGGGCGACCCATATATATGGCTTTGTGCCAGACTAAGCTAAGCTTAGGAAATACCTATATCCTATTTATTCAATGATAAAATAAAAAACAAGTAGGAAAGACTTTATAAATTCAACATGTTTTGCTATTTATTTAACTTCATCAGAAATTTTGTGAAATGGGACAGAGTGGAGTTGCTTAGATTTTGAAATTCTGCATTTTGTTTTCATTGGTTGGGTGGGTCTATGATATGTTCATTTTATGGTATAGTATGTATTTATTAATTTTTGTGGGTGTTCTGTGTTTATCTCATGGTGTCCATGTATGCGTTTAAATGTTTTGAAATGGTAATGCAATAAAAAAAAATTTATCTTTTGGTTGCATTATCTAAACAAAACAACACAGAATTTCAAAATCAAAACAACACTGCTCTATCCTATTCTCAAAAATTTCTGATGAAGCTAAAATAAAATATGGAAACATGTCAAATTTATAAAGGCTTTTCTTCTTGTTCCTTGTTTAATCATTTTGTCAGATTTAATCCATATCTTCAATTCAATGTAATAATAACACTTTATGTATCTGTATCTCTCTGCATGGATCAGAAAGAGGATTGCTTAATCAGTAACAAATATTTAGTGGTTTACTTCCATAATATAATATAAAGATAAAATCACAACACTGTACACTAAGAAAAACACAGATATTAAAGCTTGACTAAGAATGATTTTACTTCAAGTCTTCAGTCATGTGCTTGTTAAAACATGATTCAATGCACATAATAATTCTTTAACAAAGACAAATTTTATAAAATTGAAACTCTCATTATTATAGTACCAAAATTGTTTTCATATATGACACAAAGAAATTATAGCAACATAAAGTCAACATTTCTTTTTTAGTGGCCACCAAAATTCCATGGCATATGCTCTAGGTATGTTAGACTTTTAACAGAGACAAACAATTATTTAAGGATATATGGTTTCCCATTTTAAGATATTTTTGATTGGTTTCAGTTTTGACATAATTTTAGTATTGATAGTACTTAACTTTTATCATGTTCCAGATTATCACTAAGAACAAATGCTATTTTTTTCTACTGAAAAATTCTTACAACTAAAGAAAGGGAAAAATATTAAAACAGTTATCCCACTATGTTCAAAACATTCTTAACAAAACAGGTTGGTTGTAAAATAACTTTTATTTTAAATGATTTGACTAAATTCTAACTTACTTTTGTTATCATGTTTTCATGATCAATAGAAATTAATGTAGTTTACTCAAGATTATTTGCAAGTTGAAATATAAAAAGCAATCTAAAACTCTTATTAATGAAAAGCAAGATTTTAAAAAGTAAGCTCAAATTTGTTTAATCCATTTGACATTTAAGTTAAAACTATATTTCCACATTTATTGTTTGTAAATAAGTAGCAATATAAAAATTCTTAGTTGTATATCAGTATGCGGTTATATAAATATTTTTATTAATATTCATAAAAATGAAGATTTTTTTATAATGGATTAAATACAATTTCTTTTTCTTGTGCAGTTTAGGGGAAATTAAAATCAGCATGTCTGTGACCAAAAATAGATATTATATAGGCTTCCATGGAGTCAATCAGAATTGCTTGCAGGAGCATATAAATAGAGGCAGTAAGACGCTTTATCTTTTTTTCTCCTCTAGACATTGGTTACTAGACATTAACACCTCCCAAAATGAAGCTGTCACTAGGGCCCATTTTATCATCCTATAAAAGATTAACACAATTTTACATTTCAGGTATGGACATTTTATATACCAACTACATGTGTACATTTCTTTCTTATTATTTGTTTGCTATAAATTGTTTTCTATGAATGTCACACTAAATGGTTCAGTTTATTTACTGGTTGTATCCGGTTTTGCATGACTTACCTTTCTCTGCAAATCTGCTTTTTATGATGACTGGGATTAATGGGAGTGACCGAAAATTACATCATTCATTATTTCGATGTCGCTTGAATATGTGTCTTTGTTCGAATTTTGTTTAGGGATTTACCTTTAAAAGCTTTAGCTAAGAAAAGGATAATTCCTCTTAGGTAAATTATACTGAAAGAACCTTCCAACGTCTCATACACTAAGAGATCAAAATTTAAACCTTTTGTACATAATAAAATTTACAGTGACCAATTTACAGCATTAAAAGAAAAAATAGCAAAATAATAAAAAAATAACTTAATTACACATTTAAATATACATAAAGTATTGTATTAAATACAACTAGAAATACCATGGTTTTGCTATTTGAATTTTCTGATGAATCATAATTTTAATTTAACAACTGAATAAGCTCCTTGCAAGTTCTATGACTATAAAATACCCATGGAAATTCTTCTGTTGGACAATCATAAATATAAAATTTATAAATATGAAAATATTTGAAATCGACAAATTTTTCAATTTCACTGAAGCAGCAGTTAAATACATGAGAGTATTATCTCCCCTTTCTTTTTCTTAATGAAATCAAACAGCTTTTGATATGTCTTTTCCATCTTTCTTCACTATCAAAATAGAATAGTCCATTATTTATTAGGTATTGGCAGAGCATAATGTACTTGCTAACTGATTCAGGAATGAAGGAGCAAGCAGAATTATGATTTCTCGTACATGAATATTTTCATAATTTTTGAAAAACTTGAAGTAATCCATCAATGACAAAACTTAGTGATCACTTAGTCCAAAGCTTTAATTCAAAATTGAAAAACCAATATTTACTATTCAAAGAAAAACTTTAAAAATAGATCTGTAGACACAAAATGCTAAAAAAAATAAAAAATTCTGACAAGTTTGCATAACAAAAGGAGACTTTTTTTTGAAGATGGCACTCTAAATTCTTATGTTAGAAATCTGGTTCTGACACTGCAGGTAGACAACAACCTGGCAATACAATTGAAAAAAAAATAAGAGAGGAAAAAATCTAGCAGATAGAGAGAAGATTGTTGATAACAGTGCTCTTTATCAGTTGGCCAATAGCAAATGAGATAAGAGACCCATTCACACAAACACATGACCTAAAACACCTTTTCCTGAATCAATAATGATGCTATTCATAATTGACTTCATTCTTAAAATGGCTATTGCAAAAAAGCTAACAGCAACAAAAATTTCTTTTATTTCTTTTTTATTTTGAACTATCCATGCAGGCATTATGAGAAAAAACTTAATAGAAACACCCAGTAGTTACCTTGCATATATGTATATGTATGTATGTATATTAATAAAACAAATGGCAAGAGGAAAACCTTTTATGCCAATACATTTCTTTTCTTGTGTAACTTTATTGAGGCAAATGTAGTTATTTTATTTAGAAACCTCTTTTTATAAGTACACTATTATAAATATTTAATAAATATTTATAAATAAAATTTCTACATTTGCCTTGATAAAGTTCCTCAAGAGGCAAACACGTTAATATAAAAGGTTTTCCTCTTGTCATTTCTTATATTATTATTGTCTCATATATATATATATATATATATATATATATATATATATATATATACATACACATACAAACAAACAAATGAACAAGTTTTGTTAAATTCCGCTAAAAAGGATTATTTAATTTTTTTGTTATATTTTCCAATTTTTGAATAAGATGTATATCAAAATCAAAATTATGGATAAGCTGTCCAAAGTTTTTTTAAACTCATCATTATGAAGTATTGGGTGTTGTCATTATGACGGAGAAGATTTTGTTAATTACATCCTGGCATTTTACATTGTTTGCATAATATTCCAATTTCAATTGCAGCAATCTAAAAAAATGCCAGGATATAATTAATAAAATCTTGTCTACCATACTGACAATACCCAGTTCTTCATAATGAGCTGGATATTTAAGAGTACTTGAAAAAAAAAAACAAAAAAACAAAACAAACATGAACTTTAGGCAGTTTATCCATAACTTGATCGTTGTATACAATGTTTGAAAATTGGAAAAATACAATTAAAATATTAAATAGACAGACCTTGTCAGTAACTTATTCATATAAATTCTTGAAGCCTAAATACAGTTACATGCATACACATATAGTGATTTTCTAAGCGTAGCTTAGATGTGGCACAAGGCCGAAAGTAGGGGCACCCAGTGAGGATCGAACTCACAACTCAGTCGTAATTGCGTTAGCAAGACAAGCTTGCTAACCATTACACCACCTCGAGGTACCCAATATGCATACATATATATGTATCTATAAATAAATATATCAAGTGGCATCAGTCTGTTTCATGATTGAATTCAATTTTCAGGCCATGTGTATAAGCTTGACTATTTATATATATTGGTCAATAGTTTATTATGGGTAGTGAAGTTATTGTATTATCTTAACAGTTATTTATTGCTGATTATTATTATTACATTTACTTGCATTTATGTGTATATTCGTAGTTTGTTAATTATTTACTTAATTTATTTTTTATCTATTTTATATAGTTTTTAGGGATTAGATAACTTATTTGTGTAGTTTAAAGTATTGGCTTTGTCTAAAGTATGTTACATTATATGTGTTGTATATAGTGCATATATTTGTATTTTTAATTATGGCATTTTACAAGGCATTTAATTTTAGTTTTCAATTTTTAACTAATGTAGTAAAAATATGATTTTGTGTCTTCATTTTGAGAAGTTCTGATCATTTATTTAGTAATTTGTGTTGGTCTGGGAAAGTGATTATAGATATTTTCTCCTCTCGACAGAGTTTACAGTTTTTGGATTTATTGTTTTAGGCTGAGACTGTTTTCTTTATTTTCCATATTTATGGTGCAATTTGGTTTTAATTTTTCATATATGCTTAGAAAGGGTTGTGCTGTTTATGCATTTACTATTTGAAAAGGATGCTTGGTATGTGTAGTTTCTGTTTCTAAGGTCCATCTATTACTCTTATGCCTATTTTTTCTTTGTTATCTACTGATTTAATAGTGGTTTGGTATAATTATATTTATTTTACAATGGCTTTTATACTAATATTTACATATGCTCAATCCCTGATATTGAGCACTTTTACCCATAAATAGAGCATAGCTTAAAAATGTTTTTATCATACATATATATATATACTGTCAAAAATTTTAAGAGATAAAATAGTTATTTTGATGATATTAAGCAAACCAGTAAAACTAGCTATTGCTGTCTTTTGTTTGAGAAAATTCTTAAAAGGATGTTGGTGAAGAATTGCTAGCCATACTGTTACTGAGATCTTTGGTTTCTTTGGATAGTGATTTAATGTCCAACTATGTGTGGCTTTATTTAAGATAATACCTGATTTCTCACATTGACCCTCAACCTCCTTTTCCATATGATGTCATTTTCTATTTTTATGAACTGCTGAGTCATGGCTTTCTCACGGTAAGGGGACTGAGAATGAGTCAGGGATTAGCAGAGTGCAGGAGACCAAGGGTTAACAGAGGAATATCCAAATGAAATGTATAAAAGATTTCCAGAGAAACATTTTCTGAGATACAATAGGGAAGAAAGACCAACACAAAATTTAATTTATTCTAAGAAAAAATATACAAACATTGCAACTATTTCAGTAATGCATTTTTTAAATACTATTATTCACCCAATACAAAACCCAAGAGAGTTGTAAAGAGTTAGACAAGCTACTTTTGCTGGTTTCCAAACTGTATGAATTTAAGCATGCTACTAGGTTGGCATCTTGGTCCCACCCTTTCACTATCGGAATGGTTAAATGTAGCTGTCTCTTCTACTCCAACACTTCCAGTCTGTGGAGCTCCCTTCCTCTTACTTGTTTGCTTCCCTGATAAGTATAAACTTCAAATATTCAAGAGTAATATCAATCGATATCTTCTGATGCCTTGATCTTGTTCTCTGTCCTTCTATTTATACTTTCCTCACACACACCTATTTACTCTTGCTCTTAACCTCTGTAACCCCGTGCATGCTAATGGCACACCCACTTTGCTTGGGGTGAAATGCTTAAAAAAAAGAAAAAGAAAAAAAAGGTTGTTGCAAGCACATAAAGGGAGGAAGTAAGAAATGCTTATTATGATATGTAGGATAGATAACACTGACTCTAGACTTGAAGAGGTTAAGATCATAGTGATTGGGAAGCATTCTCATAGGAATCTGTTCCTCAAAGTAACATTTTTCGTGAAGAAGCTGTCTGAGTGAAACTTCCTCCTTACCAAGGGAATGAGGATGAGTTAAACCTGTGTACATGGCATGGCAAGTAAGACTCTAATAAAACCAGTAAGATTTATTCTATCACTGTAACTATTGAATTGATGAACACAAAAGAATTCATTCTAAGGAAAAATATTATTTATGGACAACCTTCATTCATATCTAAGATAATTGCATATTTCTAATTGATGCCAGAGACTCCCATGTGGATGCTTCTCTGTACACTACAATATTTAAAACCTAGAGCCAACCGTAATCCATCCTCCATATTCTCATAATCTTCACTTCCTACTTCCTCAACACACCTCCTTCTGTGACCCTCTATCTTGAGTGGCTCTTAGTACTTGTATTGGGTGAATGTTATTAAAAAAAAATCCCAAATAAAAAACCAGTATTTCAAATGCCAATTTTTAAGGCAGGCTTTCCCTTCAGACATATATTCTTTCTCTTCCCATGCTACCAGATGAGTAAATATAAAAAATTGATTTATAGATTCAATGATTATTTAGAAAGAGCTTAAAAATAACTATACTGATAGATTGCATGATGTACAAACTTTATACAGGAATATGAGAATACATTGGCAATAGTTGACAAATTTCTTAGGAGTAGTATCATCAGTATTATTAATTTTTGACTTTTCTGTCTTTCATCATATTTTTTGCTGACTTTATACTGCAACTCTCAGACCAATATTCTACAACTGTTAATCAAACATTATCAGTCCTGACCTGGTATCTTGACTTCAGTCACTTTCCCACCACGATAACATAGTTCCCCTTTGCCTCTTCTGTAATTGTTAACTGTTCTAATGAGCTTTCCTTAATAGTACCCTGACTTCATGAATTTAAGCAAAGTACTAGATTGGCAGCCAGGTCTCATAATTTCAATGTAACCATAAATTCTATGCTGACCGTTTTTTCTTTCACACTTCTCACTTGTGGAACCCTTCTGGCTTCTTGCTTTCCTGTCTACTATGATCTTCAAAAATTTAAATGCAATGTCAATCATCATCATTTGTCTCCTGTTCTTTTTTGTTCACTTTGTTTTTTTCACTCTTGGTTACCTTGAATCCTAGTGGCTTTATTGTCTTGCTTGGGGCTAAATGATTAAAAAAATGGTGTGAATTGAAAATAAAGATTAGGCCTATGATGAGGCTTGAACTCATGTTTCCTGTCCTTGGAAGCCTGTATTACCTTGACAGTAGTTTTAATGGTTTGTCTATGAAGGCTTTACCAATAAGCACTACTCAAATAAGCTATATTGTAAATTAGCCCATGCCAGAAAGGTAAAATTGGCTTCTATTGGTCAAACTGTTAGCGTTAATGTCAATTGAAATTTATAAAATCTTTTTCTTAAAATTTTTTCAGAAAAATGGACTTCTTAAGTCCACTGTTATCGCACTTTCTAGCATTGAGAATTTCCTTCCAAAACTTTTGTTTAAGGTAGTGTGGAAAGTCACCATCTTGATAATATCATTATTTTGTCTTCTAGTTACATTTGGCCGATTAATTGATTCATTTTCTACAGCTTATCAAGCCTTTGCAGTTTATTTAAAGCTGAAAATACTTTTAGATTTTAAGAATTTGAGGGGGGATAATAAGGGTTTAGTGATACAAGTCTTACTAATTAACCCATAGATGAGGGGAGAAGAGATGGATTCATACCTTTCCCGAGGGTGTTTGTGTGTAAGTGAATATAATGAACCCAATGGGAATTGGAAGTTGGCTTTCCGATTAACAATTCCAAGCCATTATCCTTTACACCACCCATACATCTAAGTTTACAGCATCTGGTATTCCCAAGTGATCACTCATCTAGGCACTGACCAGTGATTCGGTGTCAACATGATGTTGCTGTAAGTTTTTGCTATTTGGTAAAGCTCTTTGTCATTTTGTAACACCAGTCTATAGGTTCTGATGAAGGATTGCCTTTTTTAGGACCTAAAGAATCCTTTTTTTAATCAATGATTTGGAAAAAAAAAAAAAAAAAAAAAAAGCAGTTGTATATAGATGATAGTTTAGACATTTCTGAATGAGTTGGACAAAATGCATAATATCCATATAAAAGTCTAGACTTGACATAACTTCAATTTTCATGTTAATATTTTTGTTTTGTGACATCTTACAGCGTCAAAAAAAAATACCCCTAACACAACTTATCCTGTATTCAATTTCCTTATTTCTTATACCTGATCAATACACCAAAGTATTTGAAGTGCTTAGGATTAAATTAATTCCACATTCTGAATTTTATGATGAATTCAGGGTATATACCATCACTACTTTTATTCCAATTCCAGATCATAGTCTCTGTTTTGGAATGGTTTATCATAGGTTCTACTTCTTGGTACACTTGGTAGAGAATGTTGATGTTTTGTTCAAGATCATTCTCAAACCAACACTGACAATAGACTGGCCTCTAGAGGGAAAACAAGAGCACTGGGTTTTTTATTAGTAGATTCATTTGTTTATAGTTATAATTTATAATCTTTATTTTTCAACTGCTACTACAGTGCCATGTTATTTGCTTTTTTTAATCATTTCACCCCAAGCAAGTTAGTAAAGTCACTCAGATGCAAGGGGTTACTGAATGTTAGAGAATATGAGGAAAAATTGTAGTAAGGAGCAAGAACAGTGAAAGAACAGAAATTAAGAAAAGAGATGATGACAACTGACATTGCATTTAAAATTTTGACGATGAAATTTGACTGAGGATGGACGAAGGAGAGTTCCACAAGTGAGAAGTATAATAGAAGAAACTGTTAGCATAGAACCTACCGTTACATTTAACCATTTCAACTGTAAAATGTTGAGACCTTGTTGTCAATCTAGTATTGTGCTTAAATTCATAAGTACCATGGAGCAAAGTTCATCAGAACAATTACCATGAAAGTATTTATAGACAAGGTACAGGGAAGCTACATTATGGAAGTAGAAAAGTAACTGAAACCAATATACCGGGTCAGGGCCAATAACATTGCAGATTCTTCTTTGTATTTTATAAAGAATCTCTAAATAAATAGCAGGAGCACAAGACCAGAATCCTGTTCTTTTATTGCACTCTTGTCTCAATAACTTTTTCTCAGTTTCCTTTGCTCTCAGTAACCCCTTGTGTCTCAGTTACTTTATCGTCTTGCTTGATTAAAATATAATAAACTGTCTTGAGGGGAATTGCAATAAGAAAAAATTCAACAATAATAGACTAAAAATTTCTCTAGAGTTGTATAACAATAACAAGGATTGATTTGACACTATATTTATATTATGAAAAGGATCCCTTTCTAAAATGATAAAATCAATATTTTTTTATTCTGACAAATGTTATGGGTAGAGGAATATGAATGAATGTTAATCTACAAAAATTATTCCCCCAAATTTCTTCCCTGTTTTTTTGCAAGCAAGTAGTACCTCAAACACTTTCATCCATAAATTACAAGGGAGGTTACTATGACTATAAAAAAATCATCACAATAATAGAGGTACAACCGAAATTCAACATGTATTAGAAAGAAAGGAAGAAAGAAAATACGAACGAACGAATGAGAAAGAAAGAACATCAGGTACAATTTTTCAGATCAACAAATTTCATTCTATGGAAAATACAGCCAATGTTTAAGAAACCTCAATTAACATTTTCAATCATAGTTTATTTTTAGCAACAAAACAAGAATTAAGTATTTGGATAAAACATCTCAGATAGAATTGGTATATGGCATACTGTCTGCGTAAAAGCAGTTTTATTGAAGAATTAAACATAAACTGATTTTGTTGCTGAGATTGGTTCAGAAAGAAATAACACCATTTGCTTTGAATCTCAGATTAAGTTTATATTTTTGCTGAATTTCAAGCCTTCAAATGATAATGTGTAAGTCTTTCATGATGAAAAATTAAGTATGTTGTTAATAGAGACTAGTATTTTTATGGTTAGTACTTAGAATAGGCTTTTGATTATACTGCTATACATGTATGATACATCTAAGCTAAGGTAAATAATTCATGCCAGATAAAAATCAAAACATCTGTTCATTAAAAATATGGAAAAGGCCTCTATAAACATTCTTACGAAATAAGAAACCAAGTGGTACCAACTGATAAGGTTGTACCTGTAATCTTTTTTTTTTTTGGCAACAAGTGACTAATATTTGTGCTTTTATGTATAGAATATGTATATGTAAACACATACACAGATGCATTCACTTATGGAATATGTATACTGATATACACACATGAACTGAGAGTACCAAAGTAAAATCAATAAAAAAAAATCATGCAGAAGACAGCAACAACAGCCTTTCTGAGATTCACTGAGAAGTGATAATGGAACCATTATACTGCTTGTTGAGACTTTCTCCTAAGAACCCAGACTTTATATTATCAAAGAAGTGCTACCAATGATTGTTTGCTTGTGGCACTTCCTACACAGCCTGATAAATAGATATAACAAAACTCTGGCAGTTGAAAGAAAACAGAAAACCAAAACACTTTCTTATACATTTATTTTTTGTACCTTAATTAAAACAATAAGGTAGCAAGCACCTGTGTATTTGATTGAAGTAAAAGAAAAGTACATTTTTGCAAAAACAAAATAAATCCATGCTTTACTCTTCGGTACTAACTGTACACAACAATTAGCATTTACAACTTTGTCTTTTGTTTTATAAGGTACTTAAAGTTCCCAAGAGCACTCTTCATTTCAATAAAATCTCTAACACCTGAAAAAAAATCACAGAAATGATGGAGAGGAGAAAAATAAGATAAGTAATCTATATAAAGAAAAAAAAAGTGTTATTGTTATGAATGATGACAGAGTTGGAGTGGGCTTACTGAAGCTTTATTGAGCTGCCATGTAGACACCTTTTAGTCATAAGTGTAGAAGAGTTACAATAAAGAGGAGAGGTAACAGATCTTAACACCAGTTATATTACACAAACTTTTACTGTTAGAGGATGAAACACATTACATAAAATAGATTCTATTTTGTCATTAAATTACCTGACATTGTTCTGTTATATAGAAATTTATATATATTCTCCCACAAGTATTACATGTAATGCTGAGACAGTTATTCCGTCTTGAATTTTTTTAATGTAAACTGTTTTGTTTTTATTTTTAAAAAAATATTAAACATTGAAAGCCTAAAAATGTATTACATGCTTAGTAGGTGTTTTAAACTTACATTGCCATAACAAATAAATCAAATGACATGCAAGATACAAATCTTTAAATTAAACCAATTAATTGGTAATAGAATGGTTGTTATAACTATTTCTGTAAATACACATCTATCCACTACCATCTTCCTGGAGCCCAATACCAATTGGTGTCAACAGCATTCTGAGCAATCACAAGATCATCGATAGTTGGTGAAATCTATTGTTTTTATTGTATAGTTATATTATCTGCACTCCATGTCTAACCACTTTTGTAGTTTCAGGTGGCTGGGTTTTTAAATCAGTTTTTTCTGAAACTGTTTGTTAGCCATAGCTAGAGAACCCAGTCTTCCCTACTATTTAATCCATAACAAATATAATCTGACTAAAATACAGTGACAAGCGAATGCAAGACATTCAATATGATACTCTTTCAATTTAACATTCACAACAGGAGAGAAATTCTTCATAATAATTCACTGTTTTAGTATCTTGATCATAAAAGCAGTACTCATGATCTGTTAAGGCAATAATAGTTTTATACTTAATAGAAACAGAGATGAGAATTATTGCTTATTTATTATAGGTGTTTAGAACACTAAATGCCAGAGACGCATCCAAAAGCATCTCTCTCTCTCTCTCTATATATATATATATATATTCCAACGTATCCCTGTATTTATTTATCTATTTTTCTTTGTTCTCCCCCCCCCCACTCTGCGCGACTAATTTAACATTGATACTTGTTCTAACCATTCTAACCTAACTTATAACACTATATGTTTGTGTAGTTGGAAATCCTCTGCACCCCCCTCGAAAAAAATGTCTCTTCACCAGGCATTAGTATGTCTTCAGTATGTCTTCAGTATTCTTATGGTCCAGTGGCCCTGTCTTTTGCTAGATAAAATTTGATCTAATGTGGAATTTTTAAAGCCGTTTGTTTCTCCTCGTGATTTAAAAATTTTATTAAAGCAAATCTCCCAAGCCCATCACTGGTGGTGGGTAGGAATGGTCGCTGACCTCTCCCCCCTACCCCCCCAACACTGCGTTATCTGTAACCTGATGCTTGGGCACTGAGATATGGTTGGCTGTACACTCAGTGGCGTCCATCAGAATGCAAGTGGACATTCACTTTCTGCCATGTGTGAATATAAATATATTCTACCAGAGACGCATCCAAAAGCATCTCTCTCTCTCTCTCTCTCTCTATATATATATATATATATATATATATATATATATATATATATATATATATATTCCAACGTATCCCTGTTTTATTTATGTATTTATTTTATTTATTTATCTATTTTTCTTTGTTCTCTCTCCCTCCACTCTGTGCAACTAATTTAACATTGATACTTGTTCTAACCATTCAAACCGTGAATTGAAGGTTGTTTTCAACGGATTCTCCTCCAGTTCCTATCCCACGAATGCAGGTGTTCCCCAAGGCTCCATCCTTGGCCCCACTCTATTCCTTATTTTCATCAACGACCTTCCTGACACCATAGATTCCCAAGTTGGCATCTACGTGGACGACACTACAATTTACTCCTGCCTCAAAAACAAATCTAGTGTCGGTGACAAAACTAACCTGGCCATGCATCTTGAAATGGACCTCCAATCGGTTGTTAACTGGGGCAAGAATTGGCTGGTCAACTTTAATGCCTCAAAAACTAAACTACTCTCTATTAATCACCATAGAGATCCTTCCCTGCCCTCCATTAGAATGTCTGATAGTCAACTTCTTGAGAGCAATTCTCTGCATCTGCTTGGTCTCACGTTGACTGCTGACCTGAGATGGAACAAATACATTGAGTCAATTGCTTCGTCCACCACGAGGAAAGTTGGCTCTCTGTGCCGCGCCAGGAAATTTTTCTCCCCGGAATCGATACTTCAAATATACAAATCAACCATTTGCCCTTGCATGGAGTATTGCTGCCATATATGGTCTGGGGCACCTTCTGTTTACCTCAGAGTTCTTGACAAGATCCAGAAACGAATATGTAATATAATTGGCCCTGATCTGGCGTCTCGTCTACAGTCACTCTCTCACAGACTCGCCGTTGCCTCTCTTTGTCTTTTCTAAAAATACTTTCATGGTAATTGCTCCGATGAGCTGCTTTCACTGGTTCCCAGACTCCATGAATTCAAGCACCCTATGAGGCTGGCATCCCTCTCCCACCCCTACACTGTAGAAACTTTTAAATGTAGCCGTCTCTTCTACTCCAATAGCTTCATACCTCGCACATCTCGCCTCTGGAACACCCTTCCCAATTACTGTTTCCCTGAGAGCTATAATCTCCAAATATTCAAATGTAATGTCAATCGACATCTCCAGTACCTTGATCTATCCACTATCCCTCTTCTCATCCTTTCTTCTATCACTCCTATCTGCTCTTGCTCCAAATCTTCTGCAACCCACTGCATCCTAGTGGCTTCACGCTTTGCTCGGGGTGTAATGCTTAAAAAAAAAACAAAAAAAAACATACGATTATAGCTTTCCACAACTTCCTGCCATTTGTATCTCTAAGTAACACTTTTCTTTTTGCTATTTCTTGTAATACCTGTTCTACCAGCCATTTACACAAACTCGTTAGGTTGTTCAATATGACCTGGGAGTTTCAAATTCTCTAAGTACAATTTCCTCATATAAAATTTCAACTCCTTTTTGTTTCCATCTTCTCTAAAACTTCATTGTTGCTCACATATTCTATCCATGGTATTCTTATCATCTTTCTGTAGAATCACATTTCAGTTGACACAAGTCTTTTCTTCATCTGTGAAGAGATTGTCTCACATTCAATGTCATATAGGAAGATTGATATTAGATAACAATTCAGTATTTATTCTTTGTTCCTAACAAAATTTTCTTGCTTCTTTATTCTTTGCTTAGAATTTGGAAGGCATCTTTCCTGACTCAGATTGGTGGTAAAAAGAAACATACAGTTATGACCGACTTCCATGATAATCATTATCATTAACTCGCCTGTTTGCTATTCCATGCTAATTAATTATAGATATTCTAATTACTGCCGAAAATAAATTCATTATTACAATAAGTAGATTAATTTCATTAGTTGTTGTTTTTTCAATTGCTACCAAAGATAAGCCAATCATTATCATGAATATTGTTTACTATTGTATATGAACTAGTGCTTCAACCAGTAAGCTAGTTGATATCATATTCTGATATAGGCAACTGACATGTTCTCTTCTTAATACAAAATGATAATCATACAAAAAAGTTAAAAGTTAGTAACTGTCACACCCAGAAAAACATTTATCAGCAAGGACTGAAAACAAAACAACAGATGGTAGAGATTAAGGGGTGGAGTAGGAAGCATTTGTTTATCTCATTTGAAATGTTTAAAGGTCTAAGCTGTCCACAAGCAACTTGCCAAATTAATTTACTAGTTTGAACTTTTACTCTTTATAAAGACCCACTGAAAGATTTCCTTTAAATGAGGTAATCTAAAGAATGCTTGTCAGCTTATTATTTAATAAGAACTGCAAACCATGTGAAATGATTTGCAAATTCATCATTAAAATTTAACAGTGAATCCTTGAGATTAATAATTGATTGATTTGCTTTCTATGGCTTATTAACCCTTTGCTGGATATTTAAAGCCAGAAAGTATTTTTTAGATTGTGAGAATTTTTTTTAAAGATAATAATGGTTTAGTGATACAAGTCTTACTAATTAACCCATAGCTAGGTGGAGAACAGGTGGATTCATGCCATTCTCAAGCATATTTGCATGTAAGTGCATGCATGTTGCATGTAACAAACCCAACAGGAATTAGAACTCTGCTCTTCAATTAACAATTCTGAGCGATTGTCTGTTACACCGTCTGCATATCCAAGCTTACAGCACCTGGTATTCCCAAGTGGTCACCCATCTAGGTACTGACCAGGCTCAACGTTACTTAACTTCAGTGATCGTATAGGAACCAATGTTTCAACATGCTATGGCTATAAGCCTTGAGATTAATCAGTGATATATAGAATAGAACATCATGACTTATTTACTGGAACTGAATACAATCGTGTGCAGATTTAGTGCAATTGTTAGCGATTCTGAAACAGAAATCAGTGGACCAAGTTCAAATTCCAGCAGATCTAGTTACATTTACTTTCACACAAACACACTTGGAAAGGGTATGAATTCATCTCTATTCCCTCCAACTATGGGTTTAACAGCAAAGGTAGACTGGGCTCTTTTGCCTTGAGGTGACAACAAGTCTAGAAAAAAAAACTGAATTCAAAACCAGCCTGACGAGGGATGGGCTCCATCAGGTTAACTTGATAGACACAACATTGCTGCTATGGCTGTAAGTACATGTAGTGAACTTAATGAGTTATGGGACTTGTGATATGATGCACACAATGAATTTTATTAAAAAAACTGAATAAATAGTTTCAAAGTTTTTAATTTTAACAGGACAGTGCTTATTATGAGTAAAAAACAATATTTTGTACTCGTGGCAAGTACAAACAATAATTGTCACAAGGGAACATGATTTAAAATAAATGTAATCATCTTTTATAAATTCATGTAAGGCTAAATATTGTCTGTGTGCCCACATCTTACATCAGTAGAACAAAGCAGCCTAGATTGTTCATGGGGACTAGGTAATTTTTGTCCTTGACCCATATGTATATGCATATGTAGGGGCACCTCACATAAAAAAAAGACCTTAGTGGGGAGGTCAGGTAAATAAACATTGTTAACACATGTTTACCAGCCTTTTATATATATATTACTAACAAACGGTGTTTACAAAATTAGCAGTAATATTTAATTTGTATTTAACAATTTTTAATAGCATATTTCAATAAACATTTCTTCTGTATTATTTATTTTTAATTCAAATTGACAATATAAGCAATGTTTCTGTTGATAAAGTTTTTTTAATTCATTGTGTTTGTATAGAAAGAATTTATATCTGCCTTGTCAAAATAAAGTTGTAAGTTAGAAAACCTACAGCATTCATAATAATAAGTATTGTTATCATCTGATATTTCACATTACTACAAATTAGTCAAACAAGGGCAAAAAAAAAATAAAAAAAATAATGGAATTATCTAAATAAGTCAAAATAATCTGTTTAATTAGATTTTCTTAAAACTGTCCCAAATTATTTAAACAAGTGAAAAAAAAAAACAGTAAGTTTACTGAATCAATTTTTATTATTATTATTATTAAAATAGACATTAGAAAAATTAATCAAATGTTTCTCTCATGGTCAGATATAGATATATAGCAAGGTCCATTAGCATGTCTTTTTGATTCTGAGTATAAATGTCCTTTTTGTTTCCATTTTCCTTAAGACTTCTTCATAACACTTGGACAAAATACATGTAGTAAAAACAGTCTGCATTCAATACAGTGTGTGCATGTTTCTGAAGATAACAAAATAAGAATTTAGAAAATCAAACCTTATCAACATACAATCCTTAATGTAAAATTGTTGAAAATGGTATTTATTTACCCATTTCCTAGACATATATTTCTTATAAACACACACCCATTAAATCTAATATATGTTGGCATATATAAAGAACTGTACATATAAGTACAGCTCATTGATTGATGTACTATTGGTTTGCAAATTAAAAGGCCTTTGGTACTAAGAAAATGACAACTTATCATATATTTATGAAAATCTTTGATTTCAAATAAAATTGAACTGTACTTGATGAGGAAACATTGGAATATAACTATCAATATTCTCCTTATATCAAAACTATTTACAGAAAATGTCAGCAAGAATGAATCTTGTTCAAGTTTCATAATCTATGTCCTGTTTGGTAGCTCTGGCCTTAAATCAAAGCCTTCAGTCTACTGAGTAAATTATATATATTTAAAGAAAAAATGGGGATTTTTCATGTTTTTAGACAAATCATCTGTTAAAAAAATAAAATTTAAGTGGTATGTACTTATTTAAAAAACACTAATTGAAGTAATTTTTATTGACAGTAACTGTTAGTAAGTATAAGCAGCAATTTAAAAAAAGGTTACTTTTTAACTCTAATTCTACAGTTGCTGTATTTAAAATTTCAGCTGGAGGGCACAATGGCTGAAATGTAATAATAACAACAAAGATGAGGAAAATAGTCTGTGTGTAAACATTGTAAATAATGATAACTCTTCATGCCAGAAATTCATGACAAAAAATTGAAAGACAAGGAAATTTAATTTGGGAATATTCAATCAAACACTGGATATTTTATACCAGTAGATAAAATTAAATATTGGAAGAAAGAGTGTTCTTATTTAATCTGACTTGTTTTTTTTTAATCATTTTACTCCAAGGAAGTCAATAAAGCCACAAAGATGCAAGGGGTTACTGAGTGTGGGATAATATAAGGAAAGAAATCATTATTAAGGAGAGAGAACAATAAAAGAACAGGAATTAAGAAGATAACAATTGACGATACATTTAAATTTTTGAAGATCAAAGTTGACTGGAAAACAAGAAGAATTTTTTTAAAGATGTTAAGCTAAAGTAGATAAAGAAGTCTTAAAATATTATTAGAAATGTATATAAGCAAATAAGCACAGAAATACATTGATGGAACTCTCAAACCTATCAAGCCTAATTTAAAAAAAAACAAAAACAGATGCATATAGTTTTTGTATTGCAAAACAAATTTGACTAAAATGTCTGACTCTTTTACCAATGGCAAGCTAAATAAAAGAAGGGGGAGTAAAAAAAAAATCTGCCAAATGGTTGTTAACTTATTATTTGCAGAATAAATAAACAAGAGAACAACAAACTCAAATGTGGTTATAATACTAAAACACATGGCAATGAATGCACTAGCATTCTCCATTGTCTTTACTTAATACATTGAAGGCTATGACTCAAGGCCAGAGTTAGCAAACAGACCATAAATTTGTAATCCATTAGAAGGTGTGGTAGGGGAGGCAATGGATATCAATACAAGGCAGTTATTATGCATGAAGATGGTTAAGTTCATCTCAGACCTGAAGTGGAATTTATTAATGTTGAGTTGTCTAACATTATTTTGCATTTTTACAGAGTTCTGACCCTTGTTTTATGTAGTATAGTTTTGTTTTTTTTGAAAAAGATGGTGGACAACTAACACATCTTGTGTCTACTGTGATATCAGAGCTCATATATATGATCCATGTTAAAGATGCTTGTAAAAATGGTCAGTTCATTATATGACTCCAGAAGGTACTAGACTCCACCCGCTCTGCTTTTAGCTTTACAAAAGCCAGATCAGACCAAAAATGGAGTACTGTTATCATATCTGAGCTGGAGCTGCACAATCCTTACTTTCTAGTCTTGACGAAGTTCAAAAGCTTTTATGCAACCTTGTGTGTGATTTTTTTTCACTCTACAACCTCTTTCCAACAGATGAAACATTGCAAGCCTCTCATTACTCTATTGCTATTTCCATGGAAGAAATTCTGAAAAGCTACATTCATCAGTTTGACCAGTCAGACCTTCCCAGCTATGAAACACATGCCACATATATTGTAACAAATTATCCCTGTTCACTTTGTATTCCATTGCTAAGGAGGAAGTTTCATTTAGACAGCTTCTTCCCAAAAAGTGCTACTTTGTGGAACAGGATCCTGAAAGGACACTTCCCTCATTGCTACAATTTTAGCCTCTTCAAGTTTAGGGTCAACTATTAAGTTTCTTCTATATCCTCATAATTTATGCTCCTACCTCAACAACCTAAGAGTAAAGCATTTTGAAAAGAACCAGTTTGAATCCTCTGCACGACCCTCAGATTGACACCCAAACTCTCTGAAATGTTTGGATTGGAATTTCTGGCACGAATGCTAAGCAGTACAGCATGCTGTTTCCAATTTTCTAGTGAAGTGAATTGCATCTTGGTGCTTTTTTTCTCACAGATGGTGTCCAATTGACTGTACTATACTGTGCAGTTGACAAAATCAAAAATGCATGAAATTAAAAATTTAAAATGCCAACAATTTACCAATCGCACCCTGTGTGTGTATATATGCACACACACGCTATATATATATATATATATATATATATATATATATATATATATCCTATTCTTGTTTTTCAGGCATTGAATTGTATCACCTTATATCTGTGAACGTGCCTGACTTTTCTGCTAACCTGATCAATATTCATGAGCACTCCAATACCAAAAAATTTGGAGAAACCAATAACATTTTGCTCTTGTATATAAATACTTGTCACATAATAAAATCTTTACATTTACCTTGATAAAGTCCCCCAGAGGACGAAACACATTAACTAAGTTTTCCATATTGTCATGAAATATATATATATATATATATATACATACACACACTATATTCAGTCTTATTCAGGTTTAACATACAAGGATCATGATTACATTATGTTTTTTCTTTTTTAAGAAACTCTTAGCATATGCTCCTTTTCTTAATTAAAAATTTTTATTTCACTGTTCAAAAAAAAAAAAAAAGAAGGGATGTCTACTCAAACCTGTGTACCCACTAAATATAACAATTATAATAAGAAGAAATAATGTTGAATTAAAAAATCAATTAATTGCTTACACACACATATATATATTTTCTATAAATAAATGGACTGCTCCATTATCATAACAGTACAATAAAAATATCAATAGTTAAGTTTTACAACACTCAGATTTCAATCAGCACCCAATGATTACATTGTGCTTGCGTAACTGTTTAGGAAAAATATGTATATTTATTATTAGCATAAATTTTAGCTCTGTTATTATATATCAAGCACTGTTTTATTATCACCAGCACTCATCTCTCTGATCATAGCTCAATTAGGTCTCATTTAAATACACATGGAGACCTACCAAACTCTATCCACAACATTCTCATTGATAATACAAATATAATAGCATCATCCACATGTACAAAGAGGCTAAAAATAATGGAAGCATAATGCTTCCATTATTTTTAGCCTCTTTGTACATGTGGATGATGCTATAATAAAAACAAAAAAGCCAACATTCAATAATATCAACTAAGAATATGGCCACAATGTGCCAACCATGTTTGAAATATAAAACATTTGTATATATCTAGATACATATATAAACAATCCATATATTCAGTTAAAAGTAAAATAAAATTCATCCTTGATAATGGCTAAAAGTATAGCCAAAAGCACTTGGATATATAAAACATTCAGACAATTTTTATATAATTTATGCCCTGAAAAGAAAAAAACTATAAGAACACATGAAAAATTATATAAAAAACTTAACCACAGCACATTGTCAGTGGTTTTTAACGAAAGTTGCATATATATATATATATATATATATATATATATACACACACACACACACACACAAGACTTATATCTTAAAATGACTACCAGATAATGGAATGACCATTAATCCAGACAAGTGTATATTTAATTGTAACAGAATGTCTTTTTTAGGATATTCAATTTTAAAGGAAGGTGTTTCTCCATATATTTTAATAGAAACCTATTTAATACTTGAAGTGGAGTGAGTGCTTCTTCTAAGTGTTAGAGTCTATGGTTCTTGATTATAATTATCATGGCCAATTCTTAAATCAGTAGTAGATTGAATAGCTTTCTTAAGATTTTGATCCTGGCCACAATCTTAACATGAATTAAAGGTGCCAAGGTTAAAATTGATATATTCACCATCATTATCATCCTCCTCCTCCTTGATTATCTCAATTGCTAGATCATCTGCTAAGAAAGTTGGTTTACTGCATAAGGCTAGAAAATTTTACTCACTAGAATCTATCATACCCATTTATAAGTCTAACATTCATCCATCCATTGAATATTGCTGCCAAATCTTGTCTGGTGCTTCTGTTATATATTTAGAAATTCTTGATAAAATACAAAGAATAATCTGCAATGTTATTCATCATGACCTGACATCTTGGCTTCAGTCACTTTTCCAACATAGTTTCCCTCTGACTTTTCTACAAATACTTTTATGGTAATTGTGCTGATGAGCTTTACTCTTTTGTACCCAGACTTCCTGAATTTAAGCATGCTACTAGATTGGTGGCAAGGTTTCATCATTTTCCAGTTGAAATGGCAAGATGTAACCGTAAGTTCTATGCTAACATTTTCTTCTCTTGCACTTCTGGCTTATATTAGGTTGGTGCAAAAATAATGACGCAATAATGTTGTTTTTTTAAGTATTTTTAATGTCAAAAAACGACATTATTACATCATTATTTTTGCACCAACCTAACAGAACTCTTTTCTAGCTTCTTGGTTTCCAGTCAACATTGATCTTCAAAAGTTTAAATGCAATATCAATTGTTTTTCTTCTATCTTAATTCTTGTTCTTTTATTGTTCTCTCTTCTTAGTGTCTTCTTTTTCTCATATTCTCTTACACTTCCTAACACCATGCATATTAGTGACTTTATTGCCTTGCTTGTAGTGAAATGATTAAAAAAAATTCTAATGGTTTAAACTTTGGTTTGATTTAATCAGCGTAAATCAAAATTCCAAGTTCACTCCTTGAAATGAGAGCTATATTTTTTCAGGTTTCATTGCAAAATTCACAGTTTTTGGTGCTGAATCAACTGTTTTTAAATACTACAATTTCTCATTCATGGTTGAAGACAAGGGTAGACAAATATGAAGCACTACCAAGTCAAATGAACTTTTTAATCTATCAGCATGAGGAATTATACTGTAAAAATGACTTGAGTTTTTCTGTAAGGAGAGAATGCAATTAACTTCATTTTGTTTTTTTTTTAATCAATTCACCCCAAGCAATGTCATAATGCCACTAGGAAACAGAGGGTTACAGGAAGTAAAAAAGATAAAAGTAAAAGGTAATGTGAAGACTTTATTGAGAAGAAATTTAGGAAAAGGTCAATAAAAACAGGAGTTCAGGAAGAGAGAAATTTGCAATTGACATTGCATTTAAATTTTTGAAGACTGCAGGTAGCCCAAAATGTAAATTACAAATTAGAGATGCCAAAATCAAACAAGTACAAAAATTTAAATATCTGAGAAGTGTTTTAACAGAGGACAGGCAGTGCAATACTGAAATCTGAAGACACATTGGAATAGCCAAAGATGCATTCCAAAAGCTTAGCATAGTATTAGGAAACAGAAAAACTTTGTTAGAAACAAAGAAAAGAGTACTGAACTGTTACATGATATCTGTCATCCTATGTAGCAGTGAAGGCTGGACAATCTCCTCAAAGATGAAGTGACTTGAAGCAATAGAAATGTAGTTCTACAAAAAGGATATCATAGGCTGAATATGTAAGCAATGACAAAATTTTAGAAAAAATGGGAACAAAAAGGAAACTTATGCTTAACATCAGGAAGAGACAGTTAAGGTTGCTAGGACACATAATGAGGAAAGAGGGCTTAGAAAATATGATACACATGGGACAGATTAAGGGTGGGAGGGACAGAGTAAAAACAATGTATAACATACTTTGTGAGCTTGAGTAAATGGATGACAGAATAAGGTTTAGGAGAAATAAAAAAAAAATTATAAAGAGCTACAAAAGACAGGAGATTGTGGAGAGCCATAGTTGCCTACATCCTGAAGGGACATGACAGATAAAGAAGAAGGTGGCAGGGAAGCAAGAAATTGGAAGGGAGTTCCACAGGTGAGAATTACGAGAAAAGCAACTATTAGAATAGAACATGCAGTTGCATCCACCTAGTTCAATAAGTGTCAGCCTAGTAGTGCACTTAAATTCATGCAGTCAAGGCATTAAAGATAACAGCTCATCAGAAAAATTGCCATGAAAATAACTATAGAAAAGATAGAGGGAAGCCACATCATTTTGGTGGGAATGTAACTGAAGTTGAAATACCAGGCTAAGATTGATTACATTTCAGATACTTCTTTGAATTTTGTCAAGAATCTTGATATATATATATATATATATATATATATATATATATATATATAGGATTGTGAAGTGGTTAAACATTAATTCTAAGTAGAAAAAGGGTTAAGTCCAAAATGAAATATAAAGTCGAAGATAGAGAGATAGGGATAATGGAAGACATTTTCCTGGATAATGTGGAAGTGAAGAAAGGGCTATTTGGGTTGCCTCACTCCTACCAATTGGAACGATGCATCAAGAGTTTACATTTTTTTTAACTATCGAAAATCTGGCATGCAGGTAAAACAAATTGGGAAATGGCTTTATCTCTTTCTTGGGAAATCAGAAAAACACCTCACTGGTGAAAAGAGAAGTAGACAGGAATTATATTTTCATTAGCGAAAATGAATTAAGAAATAAAAACAGAGAATGAACCTGCTGTGAGGATTAGGATTATGAAAATCAACCTATCATAACAGGCAGATAATCTGGTTTATGTTTTCACTAAGATGGAGAATGGCCCAAGGAGGTAAAACAGTGTGTCTCTATGTTGAGAATTTAGGTAAACATATTTTCACTGACAATAACAAATTGGGAAATAATTTTTATCTATCACTTGGAAGGTTAAAATGAGATGATCTGGTTTGTGTTTTTGATGGACAGTTGGGTCTAGGAAAGGAGTCAGACAATTGAAATTAATGAGAATAAACCACACCCTTTCTCCTACACACTTTAAAAATAAGATTTGTCACAAAGACAGTTATGCCAACCCTGAGAATTGGGAAGATTTAGAATACCAAAACGGAAGGTGGAAGGGGCAGAATTTAGTCCTGCGTGTGTGGAGTAGTGGTGCAGGATGTGGAGTGAAGCAGGTTAAGAGAGGAGCAAACTTGACTACTCTCAAGGAAATTTGAAAAGTTGATTAAGAAAGCTGAAATAGGGAATAAAGAAAACCTTTATTAGAATTAATAAAAATTGGGGAAGCACTGAATCCCCGGAATCTTTTGTCCTCACGCCAGTTTTGGGCCAAAGTGAATATAAAGTGGGAGTTTGGAGACTTTGGGCTGAGAAGCTGCCTCAATGCCTCTAAAATCCACATTAGCTGCCACCAGATCTTCTGATTCCAAGACTTTGAACCCAGCTCCTCCAGAAGTTTAGACAAAGCCCAGTGTCACTATAGAGAGTGATGCTGGAAGGGTTAATTTTTGTTGTACCAAGAGCTATATAAACCAACTGAAGATTAACTCCACAAATCTCTTGTTTTATTTTTCATCCTGAAGATATTTTTTCCTTAATATAACAGTCACCACGGCTAGAACCAGTACTGCAAGACTACAATCTACAATTGCTCTGGGATTAAGAACAGAGTGTGGACAGAGTTGGTGCGGATCGAAGTCGTCAAAAACCAACAACCAACTTGGACTAGCGTCAGCATTTACCAGTGTAGATTTAGCTTCGTTATTAAAATGCTGTTCCAAGACTCTGAGGAGCAGACCACTAAAACAGTTACAGTAGTAATTTGGTGTAAGCAGCAGAAAAAGGTGTTTTAGGAGCACCAGACCAGATATAGCAACAATATTCAAAGCATGGATGAATGGTAGATTTATAAATGTGCAAGAGGAATTCTGACAAGAATTGTCTGGTAGAAGACAGTTAACCAACTTTTCTAGCAATTGATTCAATATAATCACCCCACTTTATGTCAGTGGAAAACATGAGTCTAAAAAGGCACAAAATGTTGCTCCCCTGGGGTTTAGTATAAGCCATGCAAATGGCAGGCAGAAAAAATTCTTTATGGTGATTAAATGAAAGCATCTTTGTTTTGAAGGCATTAAATTTTACAAACCATTTCTTGTCTCAATTAACCACTGATTGGAGGTCCATTTCAAGAGCAGTTGTTAGTTTTACTTTGTCAGATCTGTTGGACTTGCTACCAAAACAGGAGTAAATAAATGTCATCTGCATTGATACCTAGTTGGAAACTGATGACATCAAGAAGGTCATTGATAAACATCAGAAACAGTATCGGTCCAAGGATAGAATTCTGAGGGATCCCAAAGGATAGTGCTCTGAGGGACCCCTGTATTAATATAAAATAAACTAGAAGCATGTCCATTCAACACAACCTTTATTAGTAATCCCATTAGATTGTGGGCAGTATTCAAGTGTTTTATAAGGAATACAAACAATTTTATGTAACCAACATAGATTAATGTTATGAAATTTTTGAGTGCTGTTAGACATTAAAACTTTTAGTACTCCCTTCATTCATAAATAAGTTTCATAGTACACCTTTTCCTTCACAGGAATACAACTTCTGGTTATCCTGAAAAGGAATCTACCAAAATAAGCATCAATTCAATCCTATCAACATGTATCTGTGTTTATGGTTCCTTACGCCATAAATGAAGCTATTTTGAAAATTCTTTTGTTACTGCACATTTAGGTCATCTACATTGTGTGAATATCTAGGCCACCATACTTCAAATGTTAAGCAATTACATGTAGCACTAATGCTACCATGAATCTCAAAACAGTTTTTGTTTTCTAGATACTTACAGTGAACAATGAGGTGACCATTGCAAATGATAACATTTTCTATTGTTAATCTAAGTTTAATTTTATAGTCTTTCTGCATTGAAACAATTCTCCAAACATTTTTTTTTATTCAAAAAATGACCTTATACAGTATCAGATAATGCCATGTATCTGAAGCTAAGCAGTTCTTAGGTAACGCATCAGTTCCAACACAATGTATGAAATTGTCTTACTGCTCTGGTAAGAACTGTAATATTTAAAGTGCATCAATATTGAATTTCCTTTGATATACACAAGATCAAATGACATGAGCTGGATAGCATATCTCCCTATTTGAGATAGACATACATTATAGGCCCAAAATCTGGATTTAATAATTAGTAAGTTTCATACCTTCTTTGGTTTAATTAAATACTATTAAGCTAGGATGCTGAAACTATTTAACCCAGTGATTCTCAACTAGTGTCATGAAATATTTTCATGGCATACATATATATGTATGTGTGGAAGTAGTAATGGTACAGTATTAGTATTGGAATAAATGAATAAATAACATAAAAAATAAGAAGTGAGAAACACTGCACTCAGGTGAAGAAGAAATGAGTCTGCTTATTGCACATTCAACTAAACATTAAAGAAATCATGAAAAAAAACACCAGCACAGGTTTCACACTAAATAAACTGAACAAATAGTTGAATAAAAACCTTGAAATAAAGTAAGTTCTGTTTGTGTATTTTTTTTAAAATCTATGGTTTTATTTCATAAAATTTAAATGTATACCCTTTAAAAATTTTGCCAAGTGTGCTATGATATTTTCATTTGCTCGTAGGTGTGCTGTTGCTTAAAAGTTTGAGAAACACTGATTTAACCTATTAGTGTATGGTGACCAATTTTTTACAAATGGGATTACCCAAAATCTACTAATCATAAGATTACCATTAGACAACAAGGTAGATTAGGCAAAAAGATCTTAAAAATCTTAAGGAAACATTATGCAGTAGTGGGTTAATTTTTCTTTTATTATAATTATCAGTGAACATAGGATAAAAGCCTTCAAGAAGAGGAAGTCACTCTGATTCAAAGTGAGCTTGTAAATTAGTTTTGAAAAATGCACACAATCTTCAATTTTTTAAGCAATTCTTCAAAATTTAGAGGGAGCCCTCAAACTTTTGACCTATTGCGTAACTTTTCGCAGCTCTTCACAAAAGTCTGTGATCAGACTTCACTTGTATTAATTTGTACATCCATATTTCAGAAATTCTGCACATAATCACACATACAAAAACAAATTGAAATTCTTTTAAAAATATTCAGGGCTGTCAGATTGTAATAAACTTTATAATATATGATTAGTAAATATAGTTTTACTTAATAATATTTCCAAAGATTTATGACACTGAAAATGAATTTTAAAAGACTACAAAACTTTATAAATTATTCAATTTAAAATTGTAAAAAAAACAAAAACAAGTCTTGTAAAAATTCATTTTTTGTTGAAATTTTTTTTTCTTCAGACAATATTGTCTTTAATATATATTATTCATAAAAGCAACTAAAAGCTTCTCCAATTAAATAATGCCTTAATCTTATTGTGTTTTTTTTTATTTATTCAGAACAGATTTTCAGTAAGGCCAGGTCTGATTTTGAAAAAAAAAATTTGGTGATTTAAATTCTTCAAAGAATTCTGCCTTTAACTAACATAGTCACCAATAATTATCCCATTGAATTTCTCAAATTTTCATAAAATTAAGGGGCTGAAACACATTAAAAAAAATATATATTTTTACAAAGATTTTCTAATAAATATAATTTCATTCATTTGTGAATAAGTCCTGAAAATTTTATTAAAATCTGACAATTATTTGATTTTTACAACAATTTTCAAATTAATGTGTGTCACCACAAAAGAAAGAGGCCAAAGTTTGCTTTGCTAAACAACTGCTGATGCAAAAAAAAAAAAGAAAGTGTTTTAATCAAAATTTTAAATTTTCTAAAAAGGAATAAAAAATTTAATTAAATAATCAGTACCTAGATGAGTGACTGCTTGGGAATACGAGGTGCTGTAAGCCTGAATGTGTAGATAGCGTAATGGATAACAGCTTGGAATTGGAAATTGGAGCACCAAATTCCAATTCCAGTCAGGTTTGTTATATTCACTTATGCACAAACACTCATGTGAATCCTACTCTTCCTCCTCAGCTATGTGTTAATTAGTAGGACTTGTATCAATAAATCATTACCTCTACAAAAATTCTTGCAATCTAAAAATATTTCCTGACTTTAAATAACCTACAAAAGGTTGATACGTCATAAAAAATAAATCAATCAAATAACAAACATAAAATTTTACTAATCTTACAAACGAATCTGATTATTTTCTTATTTAGTGACAGATAATCTTTTGAACAAAACATCTGGAGAAACAATTTTCTTCAAAAGTGAATATCCTAAAGAGATATTGCATTATTATTAAATATATACTTATTTGGATTAATGTTCACTCCATGATCTGGCAGTCACTTTATGATAATTTTGGGTTTTAAGTTCAATTCTTTTTGGATAGTTGTATCCAAATATATACCATCCTGATAAACCATCATTATATATATATATATATATATATATATATATATATATATATATATATATATATATACTCGTCAAATTTGACATATGAGAGTCAAGCAGATCAGTTCCTAGGAAACCGACAACAGCACATGAGATTTGATTATAGTAGTGAAGGTTTCGTGCAGGACCATCCACACTTTTTGAAGGGCCGAATACAGAGAACTGGTGCACTACATGGCACAAGGTTCCCAAACAACATTCCGCAGGTTTTGAATTCAGAGTTGACCTTCTCCTAGACCAGTTGCCATCCAAGGCTATAAAACCCAGTCTGTCTTGCTTTTTACCCATAGCTGGAGGGAGAAGAAGAGGATTCATACCTTTCCCAAGGGTATTAGCACGTAAGTGAATGTAATGGGTTCGACTGGAATTCGAACTCAGCTCACCGATTCCTCAATCCAAGCCGCTATGCATTACGCCACCGTGCCTCCTTATATATAAGTGTGTGCGTGTGTGTGTGTATATTTATATATATTAGGTTGGTGCAAAAATAATGACGTAATAATGTCATTTTTGACGTTAAAAATACGTCAAAAAACGACATCATTACGTCATTATTTTTGCACCAACCTAATATATATATATATATATATATACACACACACACACACACAAACCATTTCCCCAAATTTTTTCTATGGCATGCTGAAAAATAGCTCTTGAAGTTTTATGCCAAATGACTTAATATGCATATTAATGAAAATGTTTCTTTGAAATTTGAATTTGGTGATGTGCACTTTTTATGTCAAATTTTGCAAAATATTTAATTCCAGCTGATGCATAAGAGATTCAGTATTCTTCTATGTGCTGTGTCCCTTCAGGACGTAGGCAACCATGGCTCTCCACAATTTCCTGTCCTTTGTAGCTCTGAGTAAATTTCATCTTTTCATTGTCAACTTTCTCTTTCTGATGCTAAGTATAAGTATCCTTTTTGTTTCCATTTTCTCTAAAACTCCATTACTGATCACATGTTCAATCCATGGTATTCACACCATCCTTCTGTAGAACCAGTTTTATTGCCTCAAGTTTCTTTTTTAATTTCAAAGGAGATTGTTTAGCATTCACTGCCATATAGGAGGACTGATATTACATATCAGTTAAGTACTCTTTTCTTTGTTTCCAACAAGATTTTGCTGTTTCTTAATAATTTGCTTAGCTTTTGGAAGGCATCTTTCACTATCCGAACATTCCTTCATATTTTGGTATCACATCTTCTATCCTCTGCTGAAACACTTCCTAGATATTTAAATTTTTGTATTGCTTGATTTTGGCAGCACCAATTTGTAATTTGCATGTTGGGCTCTTCTTCTTTGCTGACAACCATACATTCTGTCTTCTTATAATTAATGTTTAGTCCTTTCTTCTCATTTTCTTTACTTAGGAGTTGGATAAGAATCTTAATTTTATGATTAACACCTAGTTTATTAGCACAACAAATATACATGCTTCCATATGGTAATATGTAATACTACAATAGGCAATATCCATTTTCTACCTCCTGGCAGAATGCACTCTTAATATGCCTTGATCAATCATTTTTCATTTCATTAATACTAATGGAAAAGCATAAATGGGTAATTTACTGGAAATCATTGAATTTTATGTTGGCCTTATAATTATTTGGTATATCTATACTTTTCCATATCTGGTACAATAGAATTCATTTTGTATTATTAATAAATGAAATCCAATAAGACAATGATTTTTTTGACAATTTCTGTCTAGTTTTGACATAATTTAATATTTTCTGTTTCTAAAGTGCTTTCAAAACTACACAATGTTTTAATAATGGATCCATAAAAATGCTGAAATTGTGCATTGCTTTTGAAAACTTTAGGTTGAATAATGCATACACAAAATTTCTTGGAAATTAATGCAACCAATATCCACTTGAATATTTAAAACAATATTATTCAAGTTAGGTTTTTTTTCTTTGCCTTTCACTGTAAATATATTTATTTCTGCATCAGAAGTGTTATAATTAGTTTCTTCTTTAGTGCATTTCATACTTTTTTAAATTTAAAAACTATGCCTTTTGTAGCATTTTTTGCACACTTTCTTAAATGCAGGTTATTTTCCTTTAATAAATGCACATTCATATCCACAGAATTTCTATTTAGAAAGGATTTTTTTTATTTTGTTCAGGTGATAAAGTATCAGCAGTTTTTGATTCTATTTCATTAGAAACAGTGACATCATTCAAACATATCAACTGTTGCTGTTATATAAATTTTGCACATGCATCTAGTGGCATTTCTCAACTGTAATTGTTCTAAAAGGCTCTTTGTTATACAATTTTTTTCATTTTTGACAGCAAAAATTTTCAACATTCAAGTTAGTAAAAATTATTTAATATTAATTCAGATCCTATGAGTGATGCTGTTGTTATGATGTGTTTTTTAAAGAAAATATTATCATTTGCTCTACCATATCAGCATGACTAAGGGTTTTGTATATAATAATAACAAAGATTATATTTCACAGATAGATGTTAAACTGAAGTAATTCTGGAATATAACATTTTTAAGGCAAGCACACTTTGTAATTATAGTGCTTGATATAAAGGGAGAGTGTTTACAATAACAAATAAATTTCTTCACTTATGCTATGAATTATGCTATGAATCTCTTTTCATAAGATAACTGAACAAATTCATTATATATATATATATATATATATATATATATACACACACATACACACACAGAGGGGGGTATTTAATGGACTTTTATTTGCCATCCATCATTATTTCTTATTCCTATATATTTTATATAGTAATAATGTCTAACTGTAAATAAAAAATCATTAATTTCTTAGAAATTACTTTGTTTTGTATACAAAAATAAAGTTAACAGATATGGCCTTCAAAAGATCTTAATGAGAGATGTGCTTTCCTTCATGGCTGAGAGGTCTAAAAGTACACCTAGCTTTCTCCATATAAGGGAAATGCAGGTTTGAACTCTCCTAAACCCAGGCATTTAGACAACAGTTACACTGATAACAAAAAAACATATCTAATTAAATGCATGTATCCTCTAAATATAATGTATATAATGCATATAGTAATAAGATATATAAATATTCTGCTATGCTCCTCAAGAAAGTCTACCTGCTTATCATATTCAAATATCTTCACAATCATTTTACTTTTCCTCAAAAGCAATACAAAGGACATTTTGAAGAACACCTCTTGATAATCAAATAAAATAAATTCAATTAAAACCTATATTTCTGATATTTAACTATATATTTGTTATTTGTTACATTGTTGAACTTTCCTATATTTATTTACAACAGAAATATGATTTGATCAACTGAGTTCAATGAATATCATCATGCTCACCCAATTTTTTATGTAGCATAAATAATAATGAAATTGGAAGCAAACTGAATAGTTGATATTTATTCTGTTTAAGTATTAGAAATGTTACAGGTATTAATGCTCACAGACACTGGAGTGTAAAAGATTAAAGTCAGAAATCACCAATATAATTGTTTTTAAGTTTGAGGATCAATTTTAGGGGCATCAGTCTATTTTAAAAGGTGCTATATTTTGGTCATACCTGTATCATACTGGGTAATTATCTGTTTTCTCTCAAAATTCATTCAAAATTAATGATGATTGGCTGAACAACTAATTAGAAAAATTCCCTAGATATATGTAAAAATGGGAAGAGGTTCAATTTTTCCTCTTACTAAAATTGTTAATGCTTTTCCATTGATATAACTGTAGTAGAATTGTTCTAGACAATATGTATTGCTTATCAGTAAGCTTTAATATAGTTGGTATTTACCCAAGCTCCCCAAAAAGTGGGATGTGGCACAAGGCAAGTTTTTATTGTAGGGCTTTCCAAGCACATATGCTCAGGCAAAAATTCCCTGCATATATGGGGCTGGGTAGCTGTCTACTTTTCCCCAGACGAGATTCAGCCCGTAGGCATAGTCTCATCTATAGTTCCTCTCTACCTAAAAGCAGAAAGCCCAACAAGCTAAGCTTTAATATACACTGCATATCAGTAGAGTTCTCCTGAACATATGTGTTCAGGACAGATCCATGAATGGGAGAGATGGATCATACCACATTCTCCCCTGACTTATTCTTACAGAGGGTAGAATTCTCTGAATTGAGCAGGCATCCTTTGCAGTCTGTGAGCTGTGGCAGATTGGCAGGAGCATGATGAGGTGGTTCTTCTTTTTCACTAGAACTGGATTTAATTCTGTTTTGTTTTCATAATCTTCTACAAGTGGCTTGCTTGTCCTTTGAAATATTGGTAGCTGGATGGGCTTTCTTCTGTAAAATCTGTTCATCACCACTTAAGGGACTAGGGTTTGAGGGTTCCACATAATCTTCTAAAGTAGGCCATGTGTCTGTTTCTTCATAGGAGAGCCCCTGTGGGTCCCAATTTATTCTCTGCTACAGCCAAGTCCCTTAGTGACACTCTCTTCCAATCCATCAAGGTAATGGACATGTGCATACTGGGTGTTGGTGTCAAGAAGTTCCACTTGATCCACCAGTGGTTCATTCGTATTCAGTTGCATGTGTCTTTTTAGCAATATCACTCCTGGTTTAAAGAACCAAGATGGTTGGAACGCTTCTAGGAAATGGGAGGAATCATTCATGGAGTGTTGCATTACTGATGGTGCATAGCAGCATTCTAATTGCATGCAGGACCTCTGGGAGTAGCTGTTCCCAAATCTCTAAAACTTTATCAGCAGCTGCTAGTTGAACAGTTTTCCAAATTATTCCATTATACCTCTCACACTAGCCATTACCTTGAGTGTTATAATGGGTTGCTCTACTTATGGCTACTCCCTGCTCTTGTAGGAACCACTATATGTGTTTGGACATAAATGAAGCAAGTAAACCAGTTTAATGTTTAGGAATAGTCAATTACCATTCACTTTTTTCTGTTCTCAGTGGAGGCTATGAAGGCTTGGGCTTTCTATGGTGAAAGGATAGGGTTGATTACTCCTTCTTTCAACATACGAGTAACTTCAGTTTGAATAAATAATATTTCCTCCTCCGTGTGTCACCTAGATTTAGTAGTTACCGGTTTACAATCCAGTGTTAAATTGTTAAAGAGAGATGGGTATGGTGTTCTCATAGCTGTTAGGCCACAGACTTTAAAGTGTGGTTTAGAGCCTCTGAAGAGTATTTCTACTAATGAATGTTGGTGTAAGAAATTGTGCTCAAAATAAGTGGAGAGACCTCTGCATCATAATTTTTAGCATTTTGTTCTGTACACTTGCCTGGTCATAGGCCTGCTGTAATGTTAAGGTGCTGTTTCTGAGTATTCTTTGTTGGATATCCATGGACCATAGCCAGTTTATGAAGGCATCTGATATCAATTTGACTTGATATTGTTCAGCTGAAGAAAATGAACAGTCTTAACTTAGTTTTATCAAAGTTTGATAAAATCCATCAGTTGAGGCATTGTAGCCAGTAAGTGTCTAGAAACCATTTCATTTTTCTTTTCAATGTAGTTCCTGTCCAGTATTGTTAAAGTCTCTTCATAGGAAGATGTGTCTGCGAAATACTCATAAGCCTATGCTGAGACATATTTGGTGAGTTAGTGTATCTTATTAGAACTTTGGTCACAGTACATACTCAAGAAGTTCATGAAAGTTACTCTCCAGTGACAATATTCCAGTTTGGCGTCAAACACATTGGGGTCAGTAATATATTTCTCTGAACATAGTAAATTAGCCATTTTCAAAATGGTCAACAACAAGTGTATATTAAATTGTAGTAGAAATGTTCTAGACAATACGTATTGCTTATCAGTAAACTTTAATATACTTGGTATTTACCTGAGCTCCCCACAAGGTGAGATGTGGCACAAGACCAGGTTAAAGTGGGGCTTTCCAAGTGTGTACGCTCAGGTTAAAATTCCCTGTAGAACCCGCATATATGGGGTCGGGTGCCTGTCTACTTTTCACCTGTAGGCATAGTCTTGTCTGAGTTCCTCTCTGCCTGAAAGCAGAAAGTCTGACAAGCTGAGCTTTAATATACTCTGCATATTAGCATAGTTCTTCTGAATATGTGTGTTCAGGACAGATCCATTAATGGGAGAGATGGATCATACCACAATAACTAAATTATAACTACTTCAAATAGTACAAATCATCAAAAAAATAAAATAAAAATAAAATCTGATTAAACAGTAGTTGTACTTAATGGAAGAGTTGTTCCCAAGCAGTAATAACAGCAGAAAAACCAGGAGGAAAAATAAGAAATTTTTTTAAAGGATTAGTTAAATTCTTTATTGCATGATTTTTTTTTTTTTGCTAATTCATGTTTACAATATTTCTGTTGAAGAGCCAAGACCACTGCTCTGTTAATAAATGCAAGTACAGTACAACTCCTCTAAACCGAACATCCAAGTTGTTCAGTATTGAGGGTACTGTTCAAATTCAAGGAAGAAAAGGCTGCTGTGGCAAGCTTAAAACTTTTATTAAGTTTTAGAGTTTAGGATACAAAAGGTAGTTTGTAGCATTGATTCGCTTTTATTTAAAGTGTAGATTGAATCCATAAATGTACAAAAAAAAATAATTGACAATCAATTGTAATGTTTAGTATTGAGGGTACTGTTCTGATTCAATGAAGAAATTGCTTCATATTTATGTCAATACAAAAGTTTGGATTTGAAGACAAGTTCAAATTTGAGGAAGTCTAGATTATGTTATGTTTGGATTTGGAGAGTTCTATTGTATTTTAAAAGTAAATATAACAATAACTTCAATATGTTTAAGGATTTCATTAGCTATGATTTTTAACATTTAGTACTCTGCATTATTAATATTACTTCCCTTTCAACTCTCAACTGCAGTATCCTTATTGTTAGTTTCACTTAAAGATGGTTTCTGCTGCCATAGCAGGATATGAAAATACAATTATGAAATTCAAACTCACTATTGTTTAATTATTAGAGTCACCTTCAGTAGCAGGATAAACTTTTTGTACAGCAAAAAATGAAGTGACATACAGTGATAAAGGTTAAAGAGCAAGGCTACTCACTTGATGCCCAAATCCCAGTTTGATAAGAAAGGTAGAAACAAGTGATTCTTCTAGGATATGCCTTCAAGTAAGTTTTAAATTATTTTATTTTTAATGCTCAGATTTGTTGTGTTTTACCCAAGAGTATCAGTACTAAATTACTCATGGTGCCAGTGACATGTTTAAAGCCACAACACTAATTCTATAGTTTGATATCTTACTTCAAGACAACCATGTACTATTAACATGATATTGGTCCAAAGACTTTTGCTTCTTGTAGTGGCAAAATTAAGGAAAAATATTTCTTTTATTATCTATGTACTGATATAGTTTTTCAATGTCTTATAGAAGATGGTGCTGATAGTCAATATATCACTAACCATCAAATACACCACACCTGTCTGGCTTCTATAAGCAAAGGGATATATTTGAGATAAGAATGTTTTGGTCATAGCTGCCTGAAAAAGATTGCAAAGATCAAAACAAGTAGACTTTATTTGTTATATTGTGTCTTTAGACCTGTCTATCTCATTGGGTCAACAAAGAAAATCAATAATTGGCCAAAGGGTAGAAATCCAACAATGACATGCCATCTCTGTGAATGTAGCAACACAAGATGAATAATGTAAGTAGGACTTTATGCAGATAACCGTTCAAAGTTAATACTCATCCTGAAAAGAGGGCTATATTTTGATCAAGCATAGAAATTAATTGATATGCAAATGGGAGAGTGAATGAAGACCTATTTCACATCCATATTGTTGATACAGTTGTTTTTTTGAACTTCAGAGATTAAATGTTTATCATTTCAAATATTATTTGGACCATTGTCATCTTTATTGATATTAACACAAATGTCAGCTGTTACATTCATTACAGGATATGATGTACACTCAGAGAAGGCTGAAGAACATATCAACTGGAATATCAACAAATAAGAATGAGAAAAAGAATAAAAATGAATTCTGATCTAATTTGTTTTTACTCTTACAGGTGTGAGTTCTAAATTGGTCAGTCAGTCATTTAGTTACAAGTATGCAATTTAGTATTTTATCTACCAAGCAAAAAGGTATATATTAACAGTATTAGCAGGATATATCTTAGAAAAAGAAACTCCTTGATGCATATTATGTTGATTAATAAATAGAAGAAAAGCATAATATATGTTGTTTCTCAGTATTTTTATAATAAGAATGAATAATTTACATGACATAGTAACATAGCTACACTGCCAGTTCCACCCAATAATATATTTAATGAAGATTAAATGATAGCGAGTAATTATCCATAACTGTAACAAATACTAGAGCTTCTTATCTGATTACAGTAAAGAAAATCATTTATCGAAGAAAATTATTGACATATGAAAAGCAATCCTCCTTATAGTGATTCTAACATTGTACTTAGTCTCTTAATCTTAAATGTTCCATTGTTCAATGTCATGTCCATATGTGATCCAGGTATTTTAGCCAACATTTTGAGTTAATATACCACAACCTACCATATCTTATGGTATATTCTAATATTATGGAGTTAGGCTACGTACAAGTGTTACAAGGGGGTACTGAAAAGTTATTGGCCTAAACCACTGCTCAAATTGCAAACATCATCATTTTTTTTTTAAATCCTTTCTGTGTTGAGTTGAGAACTTTTCAGCACTTTCTTGTAGTCTAGTGTCTGAGTAAAGAAACATTATTTTACAACTATACGGTATTTCAATATTGTATACAATACCCAAAGGATATTTTTGGCTCTTTTTTTGTGAAAAAGTGGGATTGTTTTATATGCCATATACAACAAATTAAGGCTTAAGATCATAATAGAACATGGAACAAAAGTAACTATGTAGGCAATCTATCTTACTATGTGCAAAAATGCATAAACAAAGACAAAATAGGTTTCATCCATATCCAGGGATCTTTCACTCCTGTTATAGGAACTCCTCCCTGATTGACCATGTCTTCATGGGTATATCCAATTTTGGGTTGGTGAGGTTATTTAGCCCATAGTTGAAGTGGATGGCCATTGACTCTGAGGAATTAATCTGCCCTTTAACAGCTCTTGTTTTTGTGCTGCTGGGGTTCGACTTACCCACCTTACCAGACCCAGGTCTGGTAAGGTGGGTAAGTCAATTCAGTCACTGATCACTCGACTACACAGGTTTTGAATTCAGAGTTTTCCTTCTCCTAGACTGGTTGCCACCCAAGGCTATAGGACCCAGTCTCTTCTGCTAGTTAACCATACCTGGGGTGAGAAAAGATGGACTCATACCTTTCCCAAGGGTATTTGCACTTAAGTAAATGTAACAAACTCAGATGGAATTTGAACTCGGCTCTTCAATTCCTCAGTCTGAGTGGTTACCCATTACTTCATTGTAACTCTAGTTTAAACATATTATAAATTAAAATATACTATAAAAGAATAGGCTTTTAGCCTTGCAATTTTTTGTTTTTGTAAGACGGTCATGTGACCAAAATACTTCATTTATTTGAGTAAAGGAAATTGCTAAGAAGCAGTTAACATGTTTGATAAATGAAGCTACAAGCTTATCAAAGTACTTTATTCTTGCCCAACTCTGTTTTTTTAGACTTCATTGTCATAAATTGTGAGAAAGATTGTTAATTTTATCAGTGAATGTACTGATTGCTATGAAATATATTCTTTTCCTCTCTTTTCTATATAAAATATATATTCATTAGACACTTGTGCAGAACAAAAATGTGCCAATTGTAGCTATTATAATAACTAGAAATATCTGTGAAAATTTCACAGTTTTCTTATTTTAATTTTCTAATGAGATTTAATTCTTAAATTTATGATTAAATAAGCTCCTTGTGAGGTCCACGACACTAAAATACCATGGAAATTCTTCTATTGCTTCATTAAATAATTAAGCTTAAAAACTTTTAACAAAATATTGCAATAACAAGCATAAATATGAATGCAGGTCATTATTTAATGAAGAGGGTACAAATGAAAAGATTAAAAATTGATAAGGTTTTTCCATTTCACTGAAGCAAATGTTAAACACATGATAGTGTTATCATATCTTTCTTTCTTTCCCCTTTCTTCTCCTAAAACCAAACATTTTTTGTCTTATGGACAAACTATTACAGGGCATAACATATATGCTTACAAATAAAGGAACAAGCTGAATTATAATAATAATAATGTTTCTGTTATCTTACACCTCCATGACTGTCAGTTTCATGTACTTTCACAATCTTCAGTATAGTTACTTTCTTTACCAACTGAAGATTGTGACAGTGCATGAAAATGAATATTACAGAAGGTTAAGAAAGCAGAAAGATTTATCATTATATCTAAACTTCTGTATTTAACACTGAGTATGTTTATGTGCGCACTTTTTGTGCACACACACACACATTATATATATATATATATATATATATATATATATATATATCATTTTCTTGGGGGTACAAAATTTTATTATGGAAATAAAAATGGCAAGACGAACTTTACTATTCATGATTAAAAGAGTAAAAAAAAAATTGAACAGCCAACTGGTTTCGCTCTCACACAACAGAGCTGAAATCACGGGAAGACTAAATATTGCAATATAAAACATAAAAACATGACAAGCATGTGATAAAATAAAGGTGGAAAGATCAGATGGAAATCATGTCAAGCCCTAACAGGCATTCCCTCTGTTTACAGAGGGAGGGCTGCCTGGACCTGACATAGATCCTTTCCAATACCTTTAAGTGTAACACAGAATGAGCATGACTAAGGATGGAAAATGAGTCAATGCTGAAATTTGTTGCACAACTTGGATTGTTTATAAGGTGTTTTTATATTTTATATTGCAATATTTAGTCTTCCCTCGATTTCAACTCTGTTGAGTGAGGGTGAAACCGGTCAGCTGGTCAATTTATTTTTTTGTTTATTCCCTTTTAATCATGAATGGTAAAGCTTGTCTTGCCATTTTTATTTCCATAATATATATATATATATATATATATATATATATATATATAAAATGAAAATATATTTTTAAGGTATGCTATATTTATGGGTAAAAGTGCTCAATATCAGGAATAGAGCATATATAAATATAAAAATGTACACTGAGTGGCGACAGTCTGTTTCACACAGCAAGAATTCTTTCAAAAAAGGACACTAACAAAACAAACTTTCACTGTTCTCTTCATAAAAAAAGAAAGCAAAACATCCAAGAGTAATATCAAATATCTCCAAACAAATAAATAAAACTGGACCATTATAAATTACATCATCTTGAGTGACAGGAAATTACTTCCTACAAATGAAAGAATGATGGAATTAATCAAAAAGTTACATAAACACAAATTTACTCATTATATACAACTTATTCAGAAATTTGAAAAAGTTAATAAAAAATTGGATAGACAGCACTTGTCGATATTATTCAACAAAATGTTTGAAAGAATTCTTTCTGCCTAAATACCTTATTTAAAATTATATATATATAAGATCTTGTGAAGAAACCTACATAAAGCTTTTATTTTCATCACTAAAATTATGACAAAAATGCAAATTTAAACCCTGATATAAAGCCCATTATATACTTTATTTAGCTATGTTTTAAAATCCTGAAGATTCTAGAAACATACATAAAATACTCAGAATAAACACATATACAAAGTTATATTTTTCAAATATGAGCAACACTGCAATTTTTCTTATTATTTGTATCTCAATGAGATTTTGATATTTTTTACATTTTGGAAAAATGAAGTTCTTTTCATAAATTTTACATTGTAAGGCAAGATATAAAAAAATATTCCTACTCAAATAATTAACTAATCAGGTTAACAGACTTTGTTTTCTTGACATTGTGTACATAGTAGTGAGGAAACAACCAGTCTATACAAACATATTCTGTACGATACTGACCACAGCCAATCATAAAAGAGTAGCCATGCATGACTAAGGCTGCTTCAAAATCTTAAAGAGAACTGTTTAAACAATTGTAGTCATTTTATGTTATTCAACATTACTCTGTGGAGTTAGGAAAGAAGGAAAATGTCAGACTTTTGCAGGCCATTCCAACTTATTACATTGATTACATTTTTTATCCTATTTCTGAAATTGGCAACAATTAGTTGTTTTTAGACTGATTGTTAATCACTATGAAATGCTTTCTGTCTAACACTAATGAAAATCCCAATATAATTTATTTTCCTTTAATTTGTAGGAAAAAAAAAAAAAGAAACATTTTAAATATATATTTATGAATATTTTTCATTAGGAATAACCTTCTTTTTTTTATCTCCAGTTACACCTTAAATTGATCTTTGTTAAACAAAAGCAAACAGCTGCTGTTTTTTTTTTTTTTATTTGTTTTACTCCTTTTAAAAATAGATTTAAAGAATAAAGATTTTTTTTTTTTTTGATAATGCTTACAAAGACATTTGTGATGATACAGCAATAATTGCACAAATTAGATTTTCACTTCTGTGGAGTAGATATGTTATGGGTAATGTAACTCCTCAATCTGGTAACATATTTCAAATAGAAATATTGAAGAATATACATCAATAATCAACCACAATAATTTTCTTGCAACATAGGTCAAATATAATTTTTTGCATTAATACTATAAAAATGATGGCACTTATTAATATTTTGTGCCTTTATGATCATTATTTATTTAACCATTTCATTGCAAGAAAAACAATAAAGCTACTAAGGCACAAGGGGTTACTGAGTTTAATAGAATATGAGAAAAAGAAAACATTATTAAAGAGAGAGAGAACAATAAAAGAATAGGGATTAGGAAGACAGATGATGATGATTGACATTGCCTTTAAACTGTCGAAGATCAAAGTTGGCTGGAAAGCAAGAAGCTGGAAAAGAGTTCCATAAGTGAGAAGTGCATTGGAAAAACTGTTAGCATAAAATTTATAGTTGCATTTAGCCATTTCATCTCTAAAATGATGAAACCTTGCTGCCAATGTAGTACCATGCTTAAATTCATAAAGTCTAGATACAAAAAAAAGGAAAGCTCATCAGAATAATTACCATGAAAATATTTAGGCAGAGGGAAGCCACATTACAGTGACAGGAAATTGATAGAAGCCTAGATGCTTGGTCAAGCCAAATGACATTGCAGATTCTTTTTGCATTTTATCAAGAATCTCTGACTGCATAGTAGAGGTACCAGACCAGATGTGGCAGCAATATTCAATGCATGGACGAATGGTAAAATAAATTTTTAAGATAGATTCTGGAAAATATCACAAATAAATTTTAATACAATCATTCACCATTACTTTATAGAAGTTAGTGAATATCCATTGACATCAATATTCATTTTCTAGCTGTATTTAAAACTATAATGAAAGAAATGGTATTCCTCAATGGAAGCTGATATACTGAACAGTACATGTAACAGAAAACTGTTTTATGCAAATGTTTTTAAGAAAAATAGTTATTACAAAAGAGTTTGGTTTGTTCTTTTTCATTTTAAACTAACAAGCAATCCTCAATGTATTAGGTTGGTGCAAAAATAATTTCGTTTTCTAACATATGTTACTATGTGAGAAAACGAAATTATTTTTGCACCAACCTAATACATAGGAATTATTGAATTCTGATCATTCTTATAAAATCTTCAATACTCATATAAGTTTCTACTTTCTACTCTTACTAAAAAACAAAAAGAAAAAGAAAATTAACAGCAAATATTAACACCTGTAAGGAATTTTTTATACTGTTACTCTAATCTGATAAGGATTTTGAGGAAAAGTTCAAAATTGACAATTGTATAAAACTGTAATTCTCTTATTTTAAGCAGACGTAACAATCCTTGGAATATCAATACATCTGTGAATTATTTACATACCGGAGAATAAAATGCATTAACATTTAGTGAAGAAAGTTAAAAGTTAAAACATATAGCAGCAATAATTCTACTTTATCACAGTTTACAAAAATGCTTTATAAATTTTGTATATTTTTTGATACTGAAAAGCTCCTAGCGATCTTACCTAAGCACTTGCAGAGTTCCCAGCCTAATCATTGAATAAAATTCCCTGATTTCCTGAGAAATTCCACTGAAACTTCCTGATTTGGAGACATTGCATAACAGACAGACAGTAGTAAGTATATAGCTATGCTGGAGCACAGCTAAAAAGATAGACAAAGAAACACATTTTTTTACTCAAATTCTACTAATTCTAAAAAACAAATATATCATTTGAATAACATTTAGCATATTTTATTTTCAATCTAAAAAAGCATAATGAAAATGACATTCAATGCATGTCAAGTTACATTAGAAAATTCCCATAGTTCTCTGACATTAAACCCTAATAAATTCTGATTTTTTTTGGTGGGGAAAAGTGACTACTTTTTCAATTTCCTGATTTCCAGCTTGCCCGTGAACCCTGTATATATATATATATATATATATATATATATATATATATATATATATATATTACTTGATGTTGTTAATATAACATGCAGATAGCTCAATTCTTCAGCCTTCAACAAGAAATAGAAATATGGCTTTTTATATTAATAACTAGTTTCCAGGGAAACAAAAAAAAAAAGGTTTCTTTTCAAATCTTCGTCACCCTCTGATCTTACAAGCTAAACCTCATTATTGAAGGACAGAACATCCAAAATAATGTTAGCAACAGCAAGTAAACAAAGACGAGGTTTGTGTGAATAATATTTGGTAAAACTCTAGAAAATAAATATCTATACCATTTAAATAACATTTAACATATTTTATTTTCAAACAATTTTCAGTCTAAAAAAGTATATAATAAACATGCCATTCAATGTATGTCAAGTTGCATTAGAAAATTCCCTGGCTTTGAACTCTGACTTGGGTATGATACAAACATTTTTTTTTTTTTTTTAAATATTTGAAGATGGTTGTTACATACAACTAGGCAATCACATTTAGACATGTCAGATTGCAAACTCCATTTAATAGCATATGATTTATTGGAAATCATTATTAGTTCCACCTCACAGCATTGTTAAGTTCATTAGTAAATACAAATTTCTATCTACTGTCAGGGTCATCAAGATGTTTGATTTCAGTTGGTTATTAACAAATGATCTTGTCACAAAGAGTATTCTGTACCTTGATAAATGTAGAGTTTTTTTTGTTCTTTTTTAACTTCAATATCCTTAGATTGTTCAGTCAGTACTTGCAACAAGTCATACTGCAGTTTTAATTATTTGAATAATGAAAGAACATAAATTACTAGGCTATAAAGCCTATTTGTTCATTCTCAGGTACCAAGTAGGTACTAAACTTAGAAAAGAAAACACTGATTTGGAAACTAAAACTAAAAGGATTCTTTTTTTTTTTACAACTATTATATATAATTGATATAAATATAATTATGTAATTTTTTTTTTAATTATACATGCGTTTATATTTACTGATAACATTTAATATTAATTCTTAATATCTAAAAATATCTTCAGACAATTTTAAGTTAGCTATAAATATCTAACAATACTTTAGAACAACAAAATATATTGTATGCTGATAAAGACTAATTTTTAAGAATTAGTTCAAGGCCACCTTAGTTGGTCTTATTTCTGATAGGCTATCAATATACATGAGAAAAGCCTCTTAACCTGCACGCACAATTTGTCTGGGTTAAAGAATAAATAAGATTCCTCCAAGGGTTGTTTGGAATATTGATTTAATTTTTTGTTGTTGCCTTTCTATTATAATTCAGCAGATCCATTCTATGGCTTTCTTTTAAAGGTAGTATCTCTCTCTCTCTTGCTCTTCCTCTAATATCATCAGGAAATGGTAGCTAAGAAAAATATGGGGTTTAAGAATACACACTATTCTTATCTGGTATTGAAGTGGAAAATTATAAAATATTGCCTGTGGTTATCTTACTATGTGTCATATCACAAATACACTTATTTTAAAATTTCTCTATAAAGCATGAAACTTTCAGAGAAATAAGAAAAGATTTGTTTCAGTTTTAAGACAGCAGATACATAACTAAGATATGAGGTTTTATTTCTGAACAACTAGGTTCATGAAGCAAATTACATTATGACATATTCATTAGGTAGAATTTGTTTTCCTTACAGTAAAGTACTTAAAAAAAAAACAACTTTCCTACACATATTGGAGAAATAACAAATTTTCATGCAATTCAAAATTCTAAATATCATTCTTTCAGATTTCATAAATAAGAGAAAATGTACGTTTTCTTTATCTGCATTTTGAGATGTAACTGACACTTGAGGGCCATGATTACTGTGATGAGTGAATGCAAGGAATGATGGAATATTTGAATTAAAAGTTATATCACTTTTTAGCGCTTCACCATTTTGGCATATGTACCAGACTCAAGTAACAGTTATTACTATGATTCTGAAGTTCTTAGGTCAATCTGATAGAATGCAAATACTTTCCTCATCCATTTTTAAGTGTTGACATCCTGCATGTTCCATGAACCACAAGAGGTTTAATTTTCTTTACCAATCTTCATTCCTAAGTATGATTCATAGGCTAGTGAAGGTCAATCATATAGAATCTAATCTATAAAATTTACTAAGATTTTTTGGAGGTAGTAATTTCAAGAAATTTCTATTCTACATCAAAGCAAAATGTTAAGTCAACAGTTAAACATTTTGTTTTCATTTAAATTGTGTAAATATATCTTTATCATGCTTTTAAAGGTCTAGGAAAATATTTCACACAAAGCTTTTCAATTTGTTAATATTTGTTTATATAATGGATAGTATAAATAATAAAAATTCACTTTAGTAAGAAAGCATAAAAAGTAGATACTAATTTTGTGTTCACTATTTACATTATTTGGACTATTGTTCTTATTTTTGTCGCCATAAGGAAACATGGCACAGTGGATAAAGGCGTTGGTTAGATCCAGTGACAGGACCCAAAGAGTTATGAGTTCAATACCTGGTTAAGAGGTGAATTAACAGGAGATAACTGACATCCATTAGACATGGCATGTGGAACTAGAACAATCTACCCCAGCGAGCGAAATAAAGAGTTCAGTTCGACATTCCAACCACCTGAAGAAGGCCAGAGCATGCAACGGCCAAAACGTGAGAAATATGGCAACAAAGATGAGGACAATAGTTGGAATAATGTAAATAGTGTACATAATAGCTCATCTCAGAAATATAGACAGATAATTTTGTGTTGTATATCTTTATATAAAATTTTTGCACATTAGAATTAATGCATCATTAAGAATAAGTATAGAAAATGGATAATTTTGATATATTACATTATCTATGTTTAACTCAATAACTGGAAATTAACCTTGGTAAAAAAACAAAGCTAACATTTGAAAAGAAAGAAATACAGTAATTCTCATTTTTTTAAGTAAATACTTTTGTGATTTTAATTTTCCAAATTCACATGCAATAAAAATTAATTTAATTTACTCTCTTCAGATTAGTATATCATAAATATCTCAATTAGCATTAAAACTACAATTAAATTTTCCAGTTTTATTTAATAAAAAATTTTCCTTGAGCAAACATTTGTTAGTTGTAAAGTTCAAGATACTTAAGGGTATTTAGTTTAAGTGACTTAAACCAATATCCAATATTTACACTGTTGTCCTGTTTCAGCCATTGTACGCTCCGGCCTTCTGCAGGTGATAGACATTGGAATTTCGAACTGAACCCTTTATTTAGTCATGAACAATGTAAATAATGAGAATAGTTACAATCTCAGAAATATAGAATATCCAATAATGGCAATATAAGCAAATATCTTATTTCTGCCATAACATCTTGGCATTATTCAATTATTCTAACTTCTTGAATAATTTGTTAAATAATATACAAATATTACAAAAAAAACTTAATCTTTAATATTAGAATTTTTATTGCTTTTGTTTTTTTACAGCTTATCAACCCTTTGCAGGCTATTTAAAGTCAAATTGTAAAGATTTTATGGAAATAGTGATTTTCTGATGCAAGTCCAACTAATTAACCCATAGTTGACAGAAATGGATTCATACTTTCCTCAAGGATGTTAGAATCAAAGTGAACATAACAAGCCTGACTGGAATTGAATCTGACTCTCCAAATTCCAATTTTGAGCTGTTATCCATTCCCATCACCTGCATATCCAAACCTACAGCACATGGTATTCCTAAGCAGTCACCTATCTAGGTACTGACCAGGCTCAATATTACTTAACTTCAGTGATCATACAAGAATCAGTATTTCATCATTTAATATTAGAAATTAAATTTTAAGTATATAAAACACCATATAACAAATTCAGAACTATTCTCTAATGATTTATGATTTAATTTTTAGATTATATTTAAAACATAATTTTATAAAAAAATGAAAGAATTTTTTTCTATAAAGATCAAAATGGCATATTTTTCAAGGATCCTATTAAAAATTTCCTCTAAATACTTTTCTCGGTTTTCAGAAAGGCAGAAATATTCTATCATTTTGTGAATTGAAGACATTAACGACTACTTAACTTCCTGACCTGCTGAGTCAATGATTACTGTCACCTGCAATTCCTGGTGGTTAAACAAAGCCTGTTCCTTTTCTTTTCTTTCTCCTTGTTTTGTCAACTTTTGCTCATCACCACAACAATGAGACAAAAGAAGAGATATTAAATGTAAATAACTGATATTTATTTTACTTCCTTATAGTGTTTCCTAGAATTATTTTTTTTCTTAAAAAAAAAAAAACATTAGCCTGCATTTCATAGAACTAACATTGCTCATTATCTAAATGTGATGACTAGTCTCTTCTTGATTTTAACAAATGTAAATTTTATCATTTATTTTTTTATTTTATTTTCACCAGAGTTGCCTCAACTTTTACTGAACTTAGAAAGAAGTTGATAAAATACAAGTGTATCTTTTCCAGACTTCTTTTTCCTAGTCAATCTGACATAAGAATAGGACAAACTCATGTAAGCAGATATAAAAGGAATTATATAGTCTAACAGCAAAATACTTAAAACAATCAGGATTTTAAAAATGTCATTATGTTGTGAATACTGTCTATATATAACATAAAATGTTTACAAATATAGCCAAGATAGAAAACTAGTTTTAAGAAAAATCATCCATTAAAAAATGAATATAGAGTTAAGCAAAGATTATGAATAATAAAAGTATTGAAATTCAACTCATTTGACAAATGACTATATATGCTAATACCAACTGAAGGACAGTAATATTTTTATAGCTCTATAACCTTAAAAGTACAAATGTCACTAGAACCTGATTAAATGAATGCTTAACTTCACAACTTTTTTTCCTGTTTGAATGTGAAAATTCAAAGTTAGGTCGACTGCAATTGGAATCATAGTTATAAGGATCATGTGAATATCATGATCCTTTTATTATTTGCATAGTATATTGTCCTTCTTCTAGACTAGTTGTCAACCAAAAATGAAGAGCCCAGTTTGCTCTACTATTTAATCCATAGCTGTAAGGGGATTCAAACAGATGGATTCATATATTTCCCAAGAATATTTGCATGTAAGTGAATGTAATGAACTTGACTGGAATTCAAAATCAGTGCTCTGATTTTTGAATTCTGAGCCACTATCTATTGCACCACTCACACATCCATGCAGCTTTAAATCGAACAAATAAACACCTGATTAATAATTTAATTGTATTATTTTATTCTTGCTTTCCTGTCAACTTTGATCTTCAAAAATTTAAATGCAATGTCAATCATTATCTTCTAATTCTTCCTATTTTTTATTGTTCCCTCTCATATTCTCTCACACTCAGTAACCCGTTGTGTCTTAGTAGCTTTATTGCTTTACTTGTGGGTGAAATGATAAAAAAAAAAATTTGAAGATATAATCACCTGTATGTTTTAACATATATAAATTTAGTATTATGATAATATAAACAAGTATAAAAATTTACAGGAATGATATAAAATCTAGTAAAAGTGAAACATTTTTAGATTTTATTGAGGACAAAACTTTGTGGTTTGCATAATCAGTGCACTTTAAGTGTCAACATGAGAATGAAAAGAATGTTCTAGTATTGATATTAGTTTTGAATCTCTTTTTCTTTCCGTAAGTCAATCACCTCTCTTTTGTCCAGTAAATACACAATAACACACACAAAATTGTTTATATATGAGGAGGGAGACTACAAACCAGTGCAGTAGTATTGGTGAAACCATGTAAGTCTGCTGAATATCCGGTGGTAACAATTAGCATGATAGTTATTTTAATTTGAGCTCCAAGAATCTTGGTCATGGTAGGCAGTATACAAGTTCAGGCAGCATATGCAACTATATGTGGAATGAGATTCCAGTATAGCATTAATTCCACAATCTTATGTCTTGTCTCCGTAGAACAGACTATAATTTAGTAAGCTAATAGATAAAGTAATAAGGAAAACTGAAGAAAAAAATAAAATAAATAAATCACATTCCATTTGGATTTTAGGAAGAGAAAAATACAAAAGAATTATGGGTGGAGTAATAAATGAGAAAGGAAAGAGATTAAGTTTCAGTAGTTGTGAAATAAGTATTTATTTACTCCAGTTCATCTGTCCCATAAGAATTGTTACATTTAATCTATGAATTTTTGCATGCAAATTTAATAACTTATGAGCACTGAATATTGCTACCACATCTGGTGTGATGCTTCTGCTACGTATTTGGAGATTCTTGATAAAATACAAAGAATAATCTGCAATGTTATTCATCATGACCTGACATCTTGGCTTCAGTAATTTTCTCATCACCATAACATAGCTTCCCTGTGCCTTTTCTATAAATATTTTTATGGTAATTGTTCTGATGAGCTTTTCTCTTTGGTGTCTCAACTTCATGAATTTAAGTGCAGTACTAGATTGGCAGCTAGATTTCATCATTTTATTATTTTACTATTGAAAGTGCTAGATTTTACTGTAAGTTCTATGATATTAATGTCTTATCTTGCACTTCTCACTTATGGAACTCTCCTCCAGCTTCTTGCCTTCCAGTCAACTTTGATTTTCAAAAATTTAAATGCAATATCAATCATCATCTTCTGCCTCCTTGAAACTTGTTCTTTTTTTTGTCCTCTCTCCTTAATAACATTTTCTCAGTTTCTTTCACTCTCAGTAATCCCTCGAATCTTAGTTGATTTATTGCCTTGCTTAAAGTGAAATAATTAGAAAAATGTACTCTTGTTTTTTACTTTCTTTTTTCCTTACACTGCTTTGATTGTTATTGTGTTTGATAATTATTATAATTAAGTGATATGTATAGATACTGGAATATTTTTTCTTTTAGTACTAATAGGGTTTCTTCCAAAGATATGATAGGTTACACAAGTATCAATCAATCACTTAAGGATGAGTGGAAAATACAAGAGACATGAAAACAAAGATAAGAAAAAAATGACTCATAATAAAAAGAACAGGTGCTTTTTCATTTTTTTTTTTTTTTATTTGATTACATATGTACTTTTCAAAATTTACAACATTAATAATCGTTGGGGATTGTACAAAACAACTCTTTTTGAAGAAAAAATATGACAGACAATTAAAACAGATATACTTCAAAACTATTAAGCCTAATTTCCAGAAGTGCATTAAATCACATGACCATAATATTCTATATTATGCTATCAGAAAGGAAAAGCAGACTTAATTTTACAATTTCAAAGCAATTATTTGTTTGAATTATTAAGTCATCAAATTAAAGTTTTGATATCTATTTTCTACAATGTGAAAAATATAACAAGTTGAATCGATTTACAACAGATATTTAGAATATGAAGTCAGATAAAAATGATAACAGAGAAAATTTCAAGACATTACAAATAATATTCCACAAACCATTATTCTCATCTTTTTTGCTTGAATCATGTTTTGGCTAAAGTGTTCTGCAGCTTAAACATTGTGATAAAAACAACAAAGATAACAATATTAATCAGAATAATTTACAGAATAATAAAATTTTCATTAACTGATTTTAAGAAATTATTTTCCAGAGAACTTTAAGGTTTTTTTTTTCTTAAGATAAAAAATATTAGGTTGGTGCAAAAATAATGATGTAATAATGTCGTTTTTTGACGTTACGTCAAAAAACGACATTATTACGTCATTATTTTTGCACCAACCTAATAAATTAAGACTTTAAAATTCAAATTTTAGAAACAGGCATTTTCTAATTCAAATATTGGAATAAGAATATTATATTTGTAATAAAGTAACAACATTGACATTTCCTGGCAGATTAAATAAAACTATTATCATCTAATTTTGCACTAATAAAACAGTTTTTATTATTGTAAAACAGAAATTGACTTTCAATAAGAGAAATGATTTTGGATTTTTAATTTTTTTCTTTCTGAATAAACAAAAAAAATCTAAACCCATTTCTCTTAAGTTTGCAATTGTGATTTTATTTCTATTGTCTTTTCTCAGTGTGAATGAATGAACAACATAAAAAGTCAAAAGGTAAAAACTATTATGCAACTACATCATCATACCACTTTTAATGATTTAAGGATTTTTGTGTGGTTATTACAATTTTCTAATTCTGAACTTTACAAACATGAAAGCATGAAATTGGAAAGAACAAGAGAAATTAAATATGGTTGAATCATGCGAATAAATGTAACTTTAGAATATAAATGTGCAGGTGAGCTTGCCTTTGTTTTAATAATTCAACATCTTAAAAACTACAGTGTCCTCCCACCATCAAATTATCAACATATAATTTGAAAGTTGTTCTTAATTTATTCTATTATTGCATATGGATCTAACAATCAAATTGTGATCTTTCAGATTAGAAAAAATGTTATTGTTTGATCAGTAAAACTTTATTTCTATTGCACATATCCACGCAAATAAACAACTATGCTATAAAAAATGATTCAATAATGATTAAATATTATTTTTGCACCAACCTAATATTAGGTAATAATGTTGTTTTTTGATGTTAAAGAATACGTCAAAAAACGACATTATTACATCATTATTTTTGCACCAACCTAATAGTTTATAAATGAACTTTTAATCAAGTAACATAAGCAATGAAATTTTATCATATATGACTATATGTATACACATCATTTAGAAAATGATTTGATGCAAATGGACTATTTTATCAGTATATTTCATTTCAATTATTTCAACCATTATAACTGATATTTTAGAGAGAAAATTCAAGGCCATTTCAGTGACTATACCTACCGACACAAATAGATATACTATTGAAATTTTGACTAAAACAACCTTAAGACAATTTCTTTGCCTGCTTTCAAATATTTAATCAATAAAAATGAGCTTTATTTTTGGAAATGTTAATGAAATACAAAATGCAGTTAAAATTTTATAGTACTTACTCATTTAAATAGGAATCAATTTTTACATCAATGCATTTGCATATAAATATAATCTATACACACTTGACAGCAAGATGATTGCATACTGACTGTTTCTATTTTTTATTTGTAAGAAAGTTTGTTTTTCTTAAAAAGAAAATAATATATAATGAATCATTTTCTGTTTCAACTTGATAAATAATTATTTGTATACTTACTGCTAAACTGAATACTTGTCACAATCTCAGATAAAAATAACCTGAACAACTGACAAACGTATTTTTTATTTCTTTGATGAATGTTGTTTTTAATGAGTCTAGTCTTCAATTGTTATATGTTAAATAAGGATTTATATTTTGTCTGGCTTTTTTTTTTTTTTTTAAGATGAAATCTTTTTTCTCAGATACTGAGTAAGTTTTTGAATGGAAGTCTACTGCAATGATTATTTATTTGCATACATGCAACATGAAAAAAAATATACAGACTTTTAGATTTTTCCTTTAGTCATTACTAGCAGCATGGCCCGGCGTACTTGATTCAAAAATCGTATGACTCATACAGCAATCGCTATCACTTGACTTAAAATTTTTTTGGCCCTTCCTTGCCTTTAAAGGAGTGACCTTTGCCATGCTGATGTTGCTACATGCCTTACTTCTTGCCTATCTCATGCTATTTTTTTCTAAGCTATAAACAAAATGAACACAAAACGATCAGCTTTAAAAAAAGGACTCGTAACTGGAAGAACCGAATGAAAAAAGAATGTTAACAACAAATACTTTTTCACACCCAACCCAGTTCTGCAGAATCAGAATCAACATTGAGTTTAAGCAAGCGAATGAGCCAATGGGAGTAAAGTGCCATGCAGATTTAAATTCTTCCCACTTGTGACAAATGCAGCTATCGATTTTTTTTGCATGCTAGTTAACATTCGTGTCAGTCAGCTGTTGGCTCTCATGCTGGCCATTAGAATCTTCCTGCCTATTAATGGTAGCCAGCTATAGGCTCTCACTCTGGCCAGTAGAAAATGGCCACAAACTACATGAAAACTGCTGTAGAAGCGTGAAAAAAAATCGATTATTTCCACTATCGATGGGAGTTGGGAAATGCAAAGTCAGTCTTGGCCTTCCCGATAACTTGGAGCATGTGCATGTAAATTTGGGTGCAAATCCGTCGAAAATTGCGGCCATGCATTTGATACACACACACACACATCCTGCCTTATATATATATATATATATATATATATATATTGAGCACTTTTTTATTATTTTACCTGTTGATAGGGAGAGCTTTACCTTTGACTGTGGTAGATGCTATTTTCAGTACCCTAATTATTTTATATTCAATGTTTTGGTTTGTTTTTTTTTAAGCATTTCACCCCAAGCAAGTCAGAAGTGCCATTATCACACAGGGGGTTATGGAGAGTGAAAATGAGAGAAAAGTGTGGTGTAGGGGGGATTGAAGAAATGAAAAAAGAACAGGTATCAATGCAACAAAACATGGTGACTGATGTTGCATTTAGGTTTTTGATGATTGTAGTTATCAGGGAAGCAAGTGAGAGGAATGGAATTCCAATATGGAGAAGTGAGAGGAATGGAATTCCAATATGGAGAAGTGCGAGGAAAGAAACTGTTAGAAGGGCGGTTACATTTAACTATTTCAACAGTAAAAAGTTGGGAGCTAGATGCCAATCTAGTAGTACACTTAAATTCATGTAGTCAGGGCACCAGTGAAAAAATACTCATCAGTGCAGTAGCCATGAAAATATTTGTAGAAAAGACAGCGGGAAGCCACATCACATCTGTGAGAAAGTGGCTGAAGTCAAGAAGCTAATTCAGTACCGATTACATTACAGATCCTATTTAGATTTTTTTGAGAATATTGCAGTAAGGGAAGGTTGGAGAAAATTTTATGGATAAAACTTTAACTGCACAACCAGTAATAAAAATCACAGAAATGCAATCTATGTTGTTATTCATTTAAACATCATCACCATTTAATAGTAATAAAAAAAATATATATATAATATATTTAAAGTAATAATAATAGTAATAAAAGTAATAGACAGATACACACATATACAATACACACATACATATATATAAACTTACATAGTTACAAACCTAATATATATTCTTCAGTGTTTGATGCAAAATAAATGTCTATTTTTAAGACTATATAAACTTATTTTTATGATGACATTTAAGTATAAATTGTATTTTTGTACTTAATTATTTTAATTTTTTCTTCCAGGCATAGTTTGCATCTGTTTGAGATGTGGAGGTTTATTTTCCACAAGGGTCAGCCAGGTGAAGGTGAAAGGGGGAGCATGTCACGGTGTTTACTTATTCCCCCACTAGAATGAGATGTGACACAAGGTCGGATTTATGTGGGGACCCAAGCGCGTACACTCGGGCAGGGACAAGAAATTGGCTGTGTTTATGTCAGCTGCTGTTAGCATCGTAGCTGGTTGGCAATATCTTTTGGTTGATGACTAAAAATTAACTTCCGCATTTTGACTGTACACATGGGTTTCATTTGGACACCATGTGTATTTAAAGTAGTTTCCAGTTATTATTTTTAGTTAGGAGGACTTGTGTATGTTTAGGTTTCATTTGTTTACTTTTTGTATATCGTTCCCTAAAAAAAAAATGCTGAGTCACCAGAAGTTAACGGCATTCAGATATTTGAGTAGCCGTCAGTAACTTCCGGCCAGGTGCGATACCCTTAACCGTGCTTTCAACTTGATTTCGTACAAAAACAATTGTGTTTTTCCAATTTTTGGCGCTGTCAGAACCCCCGCCGGGTAATTTCACGTAGTCCTGTGAAGTTTTGTTGAAACGGTTGAAAAATGTAGGAAATATGATCCCATATATAAACGTACACACACACACACACACACACAATCTGCATTTTATAATAAGTAAGATTAACTTAAAAATGAACAATATTTACAAATTTTAGTACAAGAGTATAGATGGTGATGTTTTCAAAAGGTTAACATAACTACCAATTCTTAAGCTATATATAAACATATTGGAAAAATTAGCTTACTGGACCAGGTATAAAGACAAATTGATATGATTGACACATTCAAGCTAATAACTCTATCATTCTATAAAAATTCCAAAATTATTTTTAGTTTCTGTTGACACATGAATGAAATGCTTTATATTAGGTTGGTGCAAAAATAATTTCGTTTTCTCACATAGTAACATATGTTAGAAAACGAAATTATTTTTGCACCAACCTAATATTTCAATATTTACAGACATTTAATTGAATATTTTGAAATATAATCAAAAGTTTCTTTATTCCAGTTGGTCAATGATACTAGTGATAGCATTCAATATAGTGAACAGCACTTTGAGCATGAAGCAAAGAAGTAGGGATTATATAGGTTATATTTAAAATGATTATGCATTGAAAAGAAAAATACTTATTTATACTATGACAAAACCTAATAAAATACTTTCTTTCATGTGTGTGTGTGTGTTGCGTATGTATATGGCACCTGAAAATTCCTTTGTGCTACTGTTGAGAAAAAAAATGTATATTTATTATTAATATAAATTATAGCTCAGCATCTACTGAAAGGAAATTTGGATGACTGCATTGTGCCAGAAAATTTTTCTAGTCAGAATCTATCTGGCACAGTTATAAATCTACCATTCGTCCATGCATTGAATAGTGTTGCTATATCTGGTCTGGTGCTCTTGCTGTACATCTCAAGATTCTTGACAAAATTTAAAGAAGGATCTGTAATGTAATTGATCTTGACTTGGCATCTCAACTTCAGTCACTTTCTCATGGATTTAACATGGCTGCCCTCTGTCTTTTCTACAAATATTTTCATTGTAACTGCTCTGACAAGTTTTTTTTCCCTGGTGCCCGACTACATGAATTTAAGCATGTTACTACATTGGCATCTAGCTCCCACCCTTTTACTGTTGAACTAGCTAGATGCAACCACCACTTCTATTCTAACAGTTTCTTTTCTTGTACTTCCCACATGTGGAACTCCCTTCCATTTACTTGCTTTCCTAATAACTAAAATCTTCAAAAGTTTAAATGCAAAGTCAATGGCTATCTTCTGTCTTCTTCAATCCCCTTCATCTTTTGTCTCCTCAATCATCCCTATTCTCAATCTTCTTTCACTTCCTGTAAGCCCCTGTGTACTAAATTGCATTCCTGCCTTGCTTGGGGGGAAATGATTAAAACAAAATACATCATACACTATTTTTTAGCACCAGCATTCAATGATTGATGTTCCATATTCAGATAGATAGATATCACCAAAAATAGCTGAGCTTTAAACTTACTAGATCAACTATCATCTGTCAATATAAAAATTATGTTATCACTCTTATCTTCCAGTTGCTCAATTTATATAAAGAAATTTCATTAACCTTTTTTGTGAACTGAAATAAATTGATATAAAGAAATTTCATTAACCTTTTTTCTGTGACTACAGAATCATAAACAAAGAGCTGTACCAAATAACAGAAACCACATTGCTTGAGGTCTTTTAATAACAGCAACAATTAAAATGGATAGCACATGTAACTCGAGAAAATAATGACATAATTGAGATGTTCACATTTCACATTACTTCAAACAAAAGTTTAGGAAAAAAGCTGGAAAGAACAATAACAGCTACTAGACTTGAGAAACCTATTTTCTTGAAAAATTGTTTTAAAAAGAAAGATTTTATAAATTTCAACTGTTCAGTTAATGAATGCTGAATGTTTCCTTATAAGGAAATGGCTAATATTACCATTACCATTCTTGATCATTAATGCAATCTACTGAGAATCAAGGTTAGCAAATTAAACATGTTAACTCCATACCATATTTTAGACGATGAAAGCACTTTTATGATATTGTGAATATTTCCAGAATAAGGAAAAATTAAAATATATTTAATAACTTTTAGCTGGATTAAATCTTATAATTTAACATAAAACTACAAAATCAGTTTGGACATATCCTATTTTTTGTAGTTTATGTTAGTTATGAATCACAATGCTCATTCAAACTGGAAAGATAGCAAAAAACGTGAATTTTGGAAGTTTTTCAGATCATCAACATCATTAGTAATAAAAATAATATGAAAAGTGGTTTTAACTTGGGTATTACTTCAAGAAATTAGGATTTATTTTTGATCCATAAAGTAAAGCAACAGTTGAAACTTACAGAATTATAAAGTAACAAATATGAAATACTGGTGTCCTTTTCTTTTTTTTCTTTTAACCATATAGCATTCAACCCACCCAAACCTGCTTCACAAATATCAGCTCTCAATGTTCAACTCCCACCATGTATACTGTGCTATATGACATCATCATCACAAATAATGCAGGAAGTTATGCAAACAGTGAGACTTTGAGAGCCAATATTTATGGTGTGGGTTTGAGTGTGTTGAATGCTAAAGGGTTAAAATAACATTTATACAAATGCATTTAATAGACACAGACTAAAGGACATTATTGGGAGTAGCTACCCACATTCAGTTGTTTATAGTCAGATGAAAAATGTTATGGTCCTTAGAATGAAAAAAAAATACATCCTTAAAACCTTCTAGGCATCTTATCATATATGTTTGCATAAAGCCAAATTCATTGAGCACTGTAGGTTAAATTAAATAGCAATGACTTACAAGACTAGTTTGCTTACCATTATTCCATATCAAAGATTTGTAAGTTTAATTTGTATGTGCTACCTAAGATAGATTCTAGGTCATACATGGTACCAAACCCATTCAGAAATATCTAAACTGCCAGTTTCATACAATCACTTTTTCTGATCAATGATTAAAAATAGCTTTGAACAATTTAGCAAGAACACTCTTTTTTGAACCCTGTGGACTGGCACTATAAGATCATAAACAAAGAACTGTACCAAATAATAGATATGTTATCACTTGAGGACTTTCAACAACAGCAACAACTAAAATAGTAACTTGAAGAGAAAATAAGAATGTAACTAAATGTGCAAGACTATTTCAAACAAAAGTTTAGGAAGAAAGCTCCCATCAATACTAGAAAGAGTGATAACATTTAGTTGACTTGAGAAATTTATTTTACTGAAAAACTACTAATTTTATAAATTTCAACTGAAAGTAACACCAGCTGCTCAGTCAACAAACAGAAAATGTTTCCTTATAAGGAAACAGCTAATATAATCATTACCATTAACCACAAACTATGGTTAAAAAGAATGGTAACAAACTTTTTCTATGTTTGAGGTATAACCACAAAAATTTCATATATTGGATTAAGGAAATTGATAAAAAATTCTGGTTAAAATAATTAAGAAAACCTTTAATATTATTATTTTAATCAGAAATATAAACCTTGTATTATTTAAGTGTACTGCAAGTAATAACATGTTTTTCAAAAAAATCTGTAACAAGATTTATTCTAATGTAAAAAAAATCTTCAGCAGCTGCTTTAAGTCTTTTCAGTGTTTAATCATAAAGTTAAAAAAAAATATTTCTTTTTACTTTGTGTACCTCAGGTGAAATAAACCTTGAGAAATGTGAAAGAGTATGGTGTGAATGTAAAATCTAATTCTTCATATGCTAGATGCTGTTCAAGCATCCTTAAGGAATTAAATTTGCTTCAGAAGCCAGAGATTGTTGGAGTACAATCACTAAAAGCAACTCTTCTATGATAGGTTTCTGATGTGAAGTAAAGCAGAATTAAAATTGGTTAAAAAAGAGAGTTCTTCAAGCAGTATGCACCTTCAATAAATAAATGGTTTCTTTTAAACATTTACAATATACCTTACAGGTTATTGTGTGATATCTACTACTTGAAATTAGAGTAAAAATTTTAAATGAAGAATATATTTATCAATATATCAATAAAAGATAGATATCTTTTTTGTTTATAATCATTTGAAAAGACTAAATGCTCACAACAAAAGCAAAGGACAGAGAATGAAGAATTAATATTTGCAATCACAAAAATGAAACTTAACAATTTACAAATCTAAAATTCATTAAATGGTTATTTTATCATTTCTTGAATAAGAAACTATTTGTCATATATCACATTTTTTACTAAGAAATTATGAAAAACTGAAATAAAATAACATCTATTGCTTAACGTCACTTAATATATTAACTTTGAACAGTTCTTTTAAAAAATATAATTGATTGTTGTTTTCTATGGCTTATGAACCTTTTTATTTAAAGCCAGAATTTTTTAAAATAATGAATTAGTGATAGAAGTCTAACTAATTACTCCATAGCTGAGGGAAGAAAAGGTGAATTTATACCTTCCCAAGGGTTTTTATGAATAAATGAATATAACGAACCCAACGGGAATTGGAACTTGGCTCTTCAATTAACAATTCCAAGCCTTTATCCATTACACCACCCACACATCCAAGCATACAGCACCTGGTATTCGCAAGCAGTCACCCATGGTTCGACATTGTTTAACTTCAGTAGTTATACAGAAACTGATGTTTCAATGTAATGTGGCCATAATCATTAAAAAATATAAGACAAGTATATGGAAACAATACTTTAAAGTAGTGTAATTAATACACTTAATCACTGATTTTAAATATTATTATTAGAATATAATGGCTCTAATATGTAAGTGCTATGAAATTCCTATAAATGGTTTTAGAACTATTTTAGAATTGATTTTTATGTATAAAAACAATTATTTAATTGAAATATAATTCCAGTTAAATATAGGTTATTTTTCCAGTTAAATGTAGATGATTTTTTTTAATAGTGCTCAATATCCTATGAACAGAACCACATAGTGTAAATATTCTGTTTTTCCAATTTTATTAAAAACATAACAAATACACATATCTAAAAGTTTCAAAAGTGATAGAACTGATTGTTAAATGCTTCTTGCTTACAGTGAGATGTGATTTGAAGTGTTTGATGACCAGTTCTATCACTGTGAAACTTTTAGTTACATGTATACTGGTTATGTTTTTAATAAGATCTAAAAAAACATATTTACATAAAGTATAATATGATTGATTGATTTTTTTTTTTTTTTACGGCTTGTCAACCTTTTATAGGTTATTTAAATCAAAAACATTTTTGGATTGTAAGAATATTTATGGGAGAGGGAGTGGATTTTATATTAATTTTTTTGGAGATAATAATGGTCTTCAGATACATGTTCTACTATTTAACCTATAGCTAGGGGAAGAGAGATGTATTCATGCCTTTCTCAAGGATATTTGTGTGTAAGTGAATATAATGAACCTGACTGTAATTTAAATTCAGCTCTCCAATTTTGCATTCTGTGCCATTATCCATAACATCACTTGCACATCCAAGCTTTTAGCACCTAGTATTCACAAGCAGTCAACCATCCAGATACTATTGACAATGCTCGATATGCTTTAACTTCAACGATTGTATGAGACCTATGATGTGTGTGTGTGTGTGTGTATAAACATGACTTAGTTAAAATTGTTTTTAGAAATCCATTCAATGTTATTGAATTCGTAAAAATTCACATTAGAGTAGTTAGATTACATAGTCTGCTTCAATAGCATTCATTCACATATTTTGAATATGCCTGAATGTATCAAGTTATGAACAGATAATTTTATATCCCTACTTCAAAATATTACTAAAGTGAAAATTCCTAAAACTAAAAAATAAATCTAAAGAGTGATTCACCTTTTCAGTTTTGCTAATGTTTAATGGATAATGAAATGGGGAAGTTTAAACCAATTGATTTCCAGTTTATTTAGATAATGCTCAAATCTTTTTTTAATTTTCCAGTAGATTTCATATTAATAATACTGATGTAACAATTCATTATATATTTTAGTTATATATGTAGTTGTTGAGTAATTACTACATACAATGCTCAAATACTTGCTTCAAATATTCCATATGACATTAGGATTCTCTCAAATAGAAACTTGAGCCTACAAGGCATTTCAGAGTTTAGTTGCTTCTTATATTTCAACAGCAGCCATAAAAACTGTAAACATTTACACATAAACCTTGAATGTACAAGCATGAACCTATATCCTTCTGGAATCAGTTTAAACTGATACCTTCTTTTTCCATAGATTGTGACCATTTTGCTTAAAGTCTATAGTTTCTTGATTTCTGATGAAAATTTGGAAATTTTCCAACACATTTTAGTGAAACTTTCACTTTCTAAAACTATAATTTAATAATTATTGTTTATATATATATGGAAAAAGGCATCAGTTTAAGATATGTGTTAATATAATTGTAAAAAAGCTAATTTATTTGAAATGAAATAGTGAGCATTGCAAGAAATAGTCTGCTAATATTGTGTTTAGACATGATGGCTAAATGAGAAACAAATAATTTAAGTTTACCAGTTCATTATTTTTTTTAATGAAAATATTGATTAAAGAATCTGAAGATGTGCCAACTAAAACCATTTTAAAATGGTTAACAATATAAGGTTGAATTGCTACATCTGAAAAAGCATACTAAATTTTAAGTGCAGAAAACATAAAAATTACAAAACTTTACTTCCACCACTTGCATTATTTTGAAACAACAAAATATGATCAATATTTTAATGCAATTGCCAGCTAATAATTTTAAATATTTGAAACAGTAACTTCAAATTCAGTAAAATCTTTGATGAAATGGAAGATGTGGAAAACTGAAATAACCCCAATATATGAATAATCCAGATTTGTTAAAACCTATCAAACCAAGGATTGTAGATAAAATATTAATAGTGAAGTTGGAAAAAATATATTTGTGAAATAGCTTAATTGCAATTACTATAAAACTCTTTACCTAGATATATTTGCTGATACTATGTAAGGAGGTTAATAGCATTACAATATTATAGTGGTAAAATGTTAACATTGTTCACAAGGAGCTTACCTAACAGAATTTGATAGTTATAAGTAGAAATTATAGACCATTAATAACATTTCATGATAAAATTTGCCCTTGTTTGATTTGGGTTTTAGATAATCTGAAAAGAAGATGATCCATCAACAGATAATCAAGACTTAACATGCTTATTTACAAAACAAGTGTTTATGTAAAAATAGATCTTCCCTTAATTGTAATAGAAGAACTGACATGTAAAATACAAGAATATCATTTTTGTAACTCTTTTAGCATAATAAATTTTTAAAAAGTAAAAGGAATTACAACACTTCTTTTCCATATTTAATATTATTTTGAAGCAATAAAAAACCCATTCACTCTGATATATATTCAATTAGAATGATTGGGTTTTAATAATTTAACAATTATAAAATAGAATGATTCCTTTCAGATAAACTGTCAAATATAAATAGTACAAATATAAAGATTTATCAAAATTTTTATTTTTACTAACAAATTTTAGTATCAAATTTAATATATTTAATAATTATTTTATTTTGCTACAACTTAAGTTTTACAATAAGTTATGCTTGTATTTATTTAGAATATATAAACAATAAATTATACCTTTATTAGGTGCTACAACTACTTTTTAATTGTTATTTTTTCCAAGTAATAACTAACAAAGTATAATCTCAATTTTGTTTACCCATTCAAGTACAGACAAGCCTCAATGTTTGATAATAAAGCAAGAATCAGTGTTTCCTGTATGATAAGATGATTAGCAACTAAAAATAATTCATCATAAAGTTTCTTCAATATAAACAAAAATTAATGCATCGTATTTAATGTTTGTTTAATGATAAATCTGCCTAAAGCTAACTTGAAAAACAGAGTTGACAGACATAAATAAAAATGAAACTATATGGTAGGTACCTCTTCAGATTCACTAAAAAATTATCATACTATGATGAAAAAAAATGACCTAAACTTAATAAAAACAAAGTTTTATCATCAAAAGCTTTGTTATTATTAAGAGAAAAGATCAAATGATTTTTTGATTATTAAATTATATTTTTTTCATCATTTTTATAACGTTTGAAATTTTGGTTAAAAATCTTGTTTTTCTTGTGTCAGTACCCAAGATTAGTATAGAAAATTTTAGCTTATCTTTCGTGGTGAGAAGCATATTGACTTGGAAATTCTTGCAAAAATCAAATACTTGCCAGATTTTAATGAAACTTTCAGGACTTATTCACAAATGAAAGAAATTATTTCAGACATGTTTCATTTTTAGAAAATCTTAGTCAAAAACTCTTCTTTTTTTTTAAAAAAAAAAAAATCTGTTACCCCCACTTTTATTTAATTTTAGGAAATTTTGAGAAATTAATTTTTGTATTGATTAATGTTTATATTAGTTATATGCAGAACTCCTTGGAAAATTTAAAACATCAATTTGTTTTTGTAAAAAAAGGACCCCCAGTTACCAAAAATCTGCTTTGAATCATAAAATAAAAAATGCAATAAGACTAAAAAAGCTTTTAATTGCTTTTATGAATAAGATATAAAAATTTTTTTTGAATAATAATGAATTTTTACAAGGATTATTTTCATTTTTTAAATATTTTAATTATAATAATTTATAAAGTTTTAAATCTTTTAAAACTCTGTATTAATTTGTACTAGTCAGAAATTGTTATTAAATAAAAAACTATATTTACTAATCATAACTGGGAAAGCTTATTATAATTCATCAATCCTCAATATTTTAAAAAGAATTTTGAATTTTTTTTGGTGTGTATAAACATACAAATTTTTGTAAATACAGATGTCCGTACATGACATTATCAGAAAATAAGAGCAACAGTATACAATAGTAAAAGGTATTTAAAGCCAAAGTATCTAAAAATCAATAAAACATCAGATTACAGAGAATATTTTCTTAAATTTTTAAGACTACTGGGTAGTTAAAAATTAAATAAAAAAGGCACTCACATTATATCCCTCAAGTAATTTTTATAGATATGTTCACTGTAGAAAAAAATGCCATCTGTCAGTCAAGGTGTCAATACCTTAAATAAACACTTACTGCCATGTTAAAGAATGCATTTCTGCAATATTTTAAACTTTAAGTAATATTTGTTTCAAATCAGATTAATTAAACATTAAATCAGCTAATATTCCTGAAATGAAGTTTCAGAAAAGTATATTTTATTTTTGAAAGATTTTTTTAATAAAGAGAATTACACTGTGCTGACGGATGGCTAAAAATCACACCTAAATCAGCCATTTTTACAATTTCAAAACGAAAACTCCTTCAAGTCAATTTAAATTAGTTTTGCAATACAGAAAAGTATTTTGCTTATTCGAAATATTAAATTTACTCTATTAGCTTGAAATTAAAACTAAAATAAAAACTTCAAAAAAGATTTTTCATTTTTAAAAATTAATTTTAAAACTTAGGTATCATGTTTCTGTGGAGGTATCTACTATATGGTATATTGCAATATGTTACCAACTTATGGATATATAAGAGAACAGTAAAATGATTTTAAAAACTGTGTATACATCTGTCTTGCAGCAATACCTTGAAATAGGAAAATTCCAAAATAAAATCTTTTATGATAAAAAGCAAATTTTTAATTAGCGTCATATGAACACAAACTTCATTGAAATTCATTTTATTATATTAATCGATTGCTTTTCTAGATGTTAATTATTTAGTTTTAAAACCAATGTTTTACTCCAAAGACCATAAAAATAAATTCAGCTAAAAAAAATTATCTAATCTAATTCACATAGCTATTTGCATATCAATTCATCATCATCAGCATTATCCAAAAGTTGAAATGCAATGAGTGTGTCTCGATTCCTGTGATTGCAAGGATCAATATTTATCAGCACTCTACACTTATACTTTGCAAATGTTAAGTTTTCAAAAAGTGCATACTTGAATAATTGGTAAAAGCTATTTTTCCTTTCTTCCAACTGATAAATCTGCTTAGAAAGATTGGAACAAAGGAACGAACTAATTGTAGATAGATATAACCTTGTTTTTGCACATTGATTTTATACTTTATTCCAAATAGGTCAGATTTTCAAATATCTATAAATATATTGACCAATAATGGCATGGAGATAAAGCTAAGAAAAGCTTAGTCAATTACCAACTACTGCCAAGCTATATTCAGATTGAATGCCCCACCCAAGCTTATTTGCAATGCACAATAAAACAAGCTCACCACATTGTATACATAAGAATTGGTTAATATCAGAAAACCTTTCAGTTGATTAAACTCTGAACATATTTCAACAAAATACAACAGGTTGCATTCCATCCATAGATGTTTCTATAAGAGGGTGCTCTGAAAGTAATGCCTCTTGTTTATTGTTACAGAAACTGCAGACAGACACTGGGAGTACAAAAACATTGGATAGAACAGGTTTCCAGCTACAAACACTATTTTTCTATATAGTCACCACCATTGGCTAAGTATATTCAGCTGTGATTAATAATAGCCAGCATGCTCCGCCTATAAAAATCTGCACTAACAGAGGTGTCTCACATTTTAACAGAGTAATGATATCATCATTTTCAGGAAAATGGTGTCTATATAATCTATCTTTCATTAGCCCAAACAGATGAAAGTTGGAAGGTGCCAAATTTGGTATACACTGTGAGTATAATAAGGAGAGTCCAGCAAAAAATTGTAAGCCTTCAAACTGGTTTAAGGTCTGGTGCTATTTTGTTATCTGGAAATTCAGGCTGTTACATCCCATAAATGCTCAATTGAGTCTATTCACACACAAGAACTTATACCTACAAATATCAGGAATATACTGAAACATTATGGCTCAACATCTCTCCAGAGGTCTTCCTGCCACTTGTGTAATACTTTGCCAGGCTAGTGGAGTTCCTACACAATACTATGCACCTATCCCATAAGTCTTGTCATGAAGGTGTAAATTTATTTATATATGATAAATGGTTCTGTTGAAATAGTTAAAGATGGAGAGTGTTGATAAACTGTTTCCATGGTACTCATGCTACTTTATGAATTTTGACCTCTAGGGAATCTGATGCGATACTTGTTTGACAAGTAAACTGTTCATTTAATATGCAGCAATTGACTCGCTAAACCATTTAACTCAAAAGCAAATAACAAGAATAAGATTCAAAGCAAACTATCAATTTGTACATAAATTTAAGAAACTCCAATACTAATCCACCTTTACTGATTAGCATCCTCTGATCGTTTTATTAGTATCTAGATTTTAAAAAGAGGCTAATCAGATTAATATCTAATATTATCTAAGAACATGAAGCCTCAATGCAAGTTGATTGCTGAATTCTTTAAACTAAGGAGAAAAAAAAAACGAAATTTATAAAGCAAAACAATAAAATTTTACATTGTAATAAAAATTACAATATCTTCAGTTATGAAATTTATTTAACAATTTAGTATTTGTCATCATTTAAAAAAATTACTCACATCAGTTTAGTTAAAATTACAAAAGTGGTAACCATCGTACCTGATATGGTTCTAATTAATTTCAGAGCAGATGTACAAAATCTTGTTTATAGATCTCAATCATTGTTTAATATAAAATAACAAGTAAATAACATTGTATATTTTATTTTATTCATGAAAATCACTGGATATTTATGATTCACTTAATTTGCAGTGCATTCACAAAAAAGCAGCAAAATTTTATGATGGTAATAAGATAAAAAAAAGATCACTAACAACAATACACCTAAGTATTTATGCATGCTATAAAAATACAGCAAGAGTATTTATTGATCTCATGATTACAGCATTTTTTAGTCTTGCTTAAACTAGAAATGCACTTGTATAGTTCATGTACAAACTTAAATGAAAACTGATATCACTACGTTCAATCACAAATTGTGTTCAAGCAACATTTTTATGATGAAAGAAATTCAATCTTAAAAGATTGTTATATAAAATTTGGTTTATCTTAACTAGTTTCTTACAATAAATAATCGAATATGGCTTTTTTGACAGCAATTTATTTTTTTAAATAAAATGTTCAGGAAAAATGATATTCAGATAACATAATCCCTTCCCATCAGAAGAAAGCTCATGAGATCCAGTAGAATATTTTTGATGGGTCCTATCATATCCAATTCATCTTCCAGTAAATTCTCTATCAGAGAAAGTTATGCATGGTCAAGTTTCAATGTGCAATTCTGTGACTTGTTGAAAAATGATGTCTGATTGCAATTCTTCCTGCTATTATTAAGCACTGCATAATTTTCTTGCTGGTCAAGTCTGTGATGTTGCACTCAGAAAAGAAAAATGAGCCTATTAACCTATCTTGCATGACTGCACAAATGTTAGCTTAGGTCTGTGCTATCAGGAACCTAATGTTCACCAATTTCATAACCAATACAGAGTAGCTGACATGTTCAGACATGTGAATCTTGGTTTCATCAGAGAAACAAACTCTTTATGCAGTTGTTTTTATCAAATGACTCAAGTAGAGAACATGTACCTTGGCAGGTAGATTAGTTTTCATATTACATTTCTTCTTGGTGCAAGATACCAGGAATGCATACTTGATCTAACATAATTTCTATAGCTTTTGTAGAAAAATATTTGTAGAAATATACTTTTTCTTTAAATTTAAATGTAAAAATATTACCTAATGATGTTTTGTCAAATTTTGGTAAGTGTATCAAGCCAATAACTTTTGAGTACCTCCTTGTACACATGTGTATCTTAATATTTATATTGGCACTTTACCAGGGCAATAGAATCAGAAATGCATGCTGAAAGCGGTATCTGCAAAATTATTTTCTTTTAACACAGACATGCCTCTTCTTGTTAAGTGTGTACCTTTTAAAGTGAATTTATTACTAACAAATGGTTGAAATAAAATTTACCTAACAAATACAAAAAGCTGCAAAAGCAAGCAAGTGAATAGAATTTTTGTTTTATGCATATAGATATCTATTTATTAAAATCTAAAAAAAAAATTAACCCCCATTGCAAGTGATTTTAATTAGAACAGTTTTTCTTACAAATTTAAATAATCTTTTGAAAAACAATGTCTTTTATATGATCAGTTTCTGCTTGAAAATTATATAGTAATAAAAATAATAGATAAATAAAAAACACCAATACTATATTCTACACAAAGTAAAAACTACTACTTTTGAAAAACTTTGTAAAATATTGTAAATGGTGCAGAAAAAAATTCTTATTTATGAATGAAAACATGAATGAAATTCTTATTTATGAATGAAAACAACCTAGATGTTACCCAAGCATAAAAACATAAATCTTGTCAGTATTATATTTAAACTGGAATCTTAAATGCAAACAAACTACCTTTTTCTGGCTTAAAGCATCATTTTCATATTCTAGATATAATGTTGGAAAATTACAACTTCAATAGTGTCATACAAATTATGTATATTTTGAAGATATGATGGATTATCATAGAAAAGTTGTTTTTATCATTGTTTCTGTTTAGATTTTACTGGGCAAAGTTGACTCTATCTAATCATTTATGGCAACATAAATTCAATTTAACAAAAACAATGAGTCCTGATTAAAGTACTGAAATAAAAGCAACCTCACATGTAGTTAACGATGTAACTTTTGAAATGTTATATAATAGGAACTGTTGAAACTTAAAACAGCCATTTCAGTAAGATTTATCACAGTTGAAAATTAATTCTATTAAAATTGTTTAATTGTGCCATTTTCTAAGAAAGTGGTATTTTAAAGAATTTTTAAAGTCTCATAGAAAGGAATGTTAGAAACTAAAATAATGTTGATTTTTTTATTTTGTATTTAACTACTTATCTTTTACAACAAATGGCTGTAAGCATAAAATTTAAACATCTCATTTAGACAGGCAAACATTGAACAATGCTAAAATAAATCAATAACTAAGCAAGTAAAAAAGTGTTTCAACAGTGAACAAATAGTTTTTTTCATCACACATTATTCAGACTCATATACTCCTATTATTTTAAGTAGATATTATTGACTTTCTACAATTCATCTCAATTTAAAATAGAATTAGAAATGTATATAGCATATTTTTGTAAAATGCAATCTTGTTTATAATTTGACCTTATTCTTGTATGTAAAAAGCAGGAATATATTTTGTGTATATATATATATATATATATATATATATATATATATATATATATATAGTGTAACCCAGATATAAGAGAGTTGTCGGGACCGGAGAAGAAGTCTCTTATATCCGGGTTTGGTCTATTTTGTTTAGGTAAGTATGGCTCTAATTTGGGACAAGAGAAAATCTCTCTTATATCCGGGTTTCACTGTATATATATATATATATATATATATATATATATATATATATATATGTATGTAAAAATATATAGAAAATAAATAATTATAATATATATATATATATATATATATATATATATGCATAGAAAGTGTGAAAAATTTAGTTTGTATAATACATAACCTTAAGATAAATTTAAAAGTCTGTGTAATCCATAACTTAAGAGGGGGGGGGGGCTAAGATGAGGGATTTTACTCTGTAAAATTATCTAACAGTCACATATGCAGGAGGTGGCTATTCATGAGAAGCAAATTAGCATTGCAAAAGCAGTCATATACAGGCTGGCTGTTTTAAATTGCAACTACTATACATTAGAGTTACTTCAATGATACAAGTAAACAAAACTGCTGAAATATTACACCCATGGATAATGTGAAAATATATACCAAAAGGAATTTACTTTTCCTTGATAAAAATTACTTGTATACCATTTTGTTTCAATTATTTTTGTTTGTTCTTATAAGAATCATATATAAACTCGAGACCAAAATAGAAAATAGAGAAAGCCATTGAAAACAGACCTAGGTATTTACAATACTTTTGTTTATTTTTGCTTTTCAAGCTAAAATATTCAAAGCTGATTTTCCTTTTAGCTATAAAAAATGTAGAAAGTATTTTCAATATAAAAATTAAATTTTACAAACAAAATCCAAATGTAATTAAAAACTTACTTTAAATATTATTTTTACTATGCTACATAATACCTAAAGCAAGATCAATCATAAAATTAAATAAGTAAATTAACAGCTCATTTAATTAATTACATGTAAGTGGTTTAAAATCCAACCCCCAAACTTGTGTAATTATCAAATAGGATTACATCAATGAATATATTGCTTCAAAGAGACATGTGCACTACTGTCATATTAATACATATTACATGGCAGCTTATTTAGCCTTCTGATCCACAAGCTCAAAAAGCAAGGTCATCAACATAATAAAGTCATCCATTATTTTATCATGAAGAATGATAGATAAACAAACTTCAGAAGCTTACTGAGCATGGAAGGACAAAATAATTCCTAGTATACTTTGTGACATTAATAAAAAAAAAAATCAGTTAAGCAAATATTATATAAACATATTTAAAAAAAATTATGCATTTAAATATTTTATATAAATCTAAGGTTGGGTGTATATGTTCTCAAGTTAAGGTAGCACCTCTGATAAGGGACCAATCTCACTCCTCTAGGTCTTTGGACACTTTGGTCCCAAACCTACACCCAGTTCTCACTAATGACTCCTAGAAATTGTTTGCATGTGATGGCAGCCATACCCTCATAATTGAAATGACTGACAGGTCTCAAATACTCAGTTAAGTTAGGGTTTGTCTTCTCAACCATGTGAAGACTAGACTCTGCAGCCTGCATAGAGAAAATCATCAGTTGGTTAAATGGACAGAGATTACAATCAACAATACATTGTGTAGCACAGCTCAACACAATACCCTGGTCATATATTGCATCTTAGTCTGTCTTCAACTTTCTTGATTATGTCTTGCTTTTGGATCCAGGCAGACAGAGATAGAAAAGTGAAGCTGACAATGTGTACAACTCTCTATCACTTTAATCCAAGTCAAGTACAAAGCAAAGCTTCAGAACCTACAATGCTATTTCAAATTATGTAGCAATATGACAGGGAAGAAACAGCAAGTGGGGATTGTATGCTACCTCTGAACTTGATGATGTTGCAGCACCATCTTCTTCAACTACTAAGGACAAATATTATCAATAATTTTAAATGAATATAGCATTTAAATAAAAAGTAACTGAATTTAATTAAAACTATCCATAAAATACTTTGAATTCTGTGGCAAAAATGAACAAAATCTTTTTCAAGGACTTTTATAACTCAATATTATTGGTCCTACTTAGTAGTATTCCTTTTATTGTAAAAGTAATGATTGTATTATTCTCCATAATGTTTCCTTTTAAAATATTAACTGGATACTTATTTACGCATAGGCTTTTGTCTCCATCTTCGTTATCAAGTTTTGGCCTTCATGAGGTGATTGTTGTACTGGATAACAATAAAGATTGCTATCATTCCACTGTCTAGGAATATCTCATCTACATCTTATTTATTACTGCATAGTTATTGCTTAACTCCTTTCCAATGAGTTCACACACTGCCAGGTCAATCTAAAACAATCTATTCCCATAGATTAAATAAAGGGTTCAGTTCTAAATTCCCTGAAGCTTACCTGGATTGACAATCACCTGATGAAAGCCAGGGGACACAATAGCCAAAAACCCATTATGATAACAACAACAAATATGGGGACAATAGCTTGTGTGTAAATAATAACTACACATCACAAAAATTCAGGCAGAAATTAAATGGAATCTGTCATTAATATTAAACATTACAAAAAATGCTCTTTTATACATTTTGACGGCATCAGAGCAGAGCTTCAACAAGAGAAGCTAAATGTTAGAAATAAATAAAAAGTTGAAAGAGACAGAATAAAAAGAGTGAATACCAAGTAAGTGTATCTAATGACATGCAGTCAGCAACATCTACTTGATAAAGTGGTTGCTAAAAGATGATGAAAGATTGTTTACATTGTTAAAGGAAATAGGACAAACTTAAAGAGAAAACCTACACAAACAGCTGTGAACTGGACATTGCATTATTTAGAAGTAGCACCAGCCTTGGCCAATAATATTAGTTATTTTAAAATTTCAAAATCTCCTTAGATCAAAGAACTATCATATTTTCTATAAATAAATTAATGCCTACAAGAGCATTAATATTATGTCAGTACCAACAGACACAGTATTTACTAAGCTTAGCCAAGAATAGTACAAAACCATAAGGAGATGGAACATTGCTACAACACAAGGGGAAGGGCTAGCTTGCCTTAAAGAAATCAGCATATGGAATCAAACACTAACCTCTGGTACTTGTGATAAATGTACAATTATCACAGCTATGTGTCAAGCCTACACATATATTATCTTACAATTATTGTAAAACATACAACACAACCAGCAAGCAAAGGCAATAAGTTTTCAGTTTGTCAACTGTTACCAATAGTCAATATCATTACAATTTTCAGAAAATCAGTAAACTAAAATGAGGAATATTTAAATTATAAAAAGAATAAATTCTGAAACAAAGTTAAATGCCACATATATTTTAGCTTGTGTCACCTTTATGCAAACATTTAATTTGGCATGAATGAATCTGATACAGAATCTTTATAAAATTAATAGCCAAAGATTTGTCAAAGGATATTTCATATCAGCATTTGCTAGTTTCAGTTTGGTTTAAAATAGAACACAAATAATTTTTCTGACATAGTTAATTCTGTAAAAAATAACATCAAATTTAGTTTTTCTTTTACTTTTTTTAAAAATTCTGCTGTGATATTTATTCCAACATTCTTTGCAAATTTTTAGCACATTATGATGAAAAACTTTATTTGTACCAGCTTCTTATTTATACAGGCACACATATATATATATATATATATATATATATATATATATATATATATAGCAAAGACAGCAGTTTTGGGAGATTGAAGGTGCATTATTTTCAGAAGAGTAAAATACACCTGGTTACCAATTAAATTAAAACAATATTCTCTAATGTTGATTTAACATCCTATTTCCAAAATTAAATGATTTCTAATCTTATAAAACAAATGATTTAAAATTATAGTTATGCATATAGCTTGATAAAATTTGAAATTTGATCCTGACATAAACTACTGAAGCTTTCATGCACAATCTGAATAATCAAAAAATTAAAAATCAAGTCTTCATATTATCTTAAAGCACATCTTGCTTATGTAGATTTTCTTGAAATAAAACTTTTTTTGATAATGCTGATTGAGCAGTAAAATATGTCAAAATAAATGTTTCTAAAATTTTCTTATATATTTACCAATGTAAATACCGGGAAAAAGAAAAATCAACGTTATTTTAAAGAGTTTTAATATAAAATGAATAAGGATATGTTTCTGAAGATTTCAATAGAAAATAGACAAAAGTCAAGTCATTTCTATTTAAAAATGTTGATAATAAAATCTACAATTATTACATAGTGTTTCAGACAATCAACGAAGTTGAGAAACAATAAAAATTAAACCATTGGCAGACAATATTCAATCAATAAAACAAGTTACATGATTTCATCATTTTCAATGAAGTTTATAAAATCTTTATTTTTCATGAAACATTAAATTTTTAAAGAAATATTATTGAATTGGTTCTGTCTAAGATATTTAATTGTCCCTATTACCACCGAGTAACAAAAAAGATTATATGAAAGATTAGTTATTAACATGTGGTTTTGTTATGTATCTAGTAGAATACCAAAAGATACTGTCTATTAACTGTTACTTCAACCTGGGCAATCAATCACAAAAGAAAGAGAATGCTAGCAGGAGTGAAAGGTGAAAAGTTTTTGGCAGACAAATCTTCACAACTATGCATAGTATGAAGCTTCACTTAATTGTGTACAAAAACTATTCTTTTGTGGATCACTCATACAGAATGTTTTAGAAATAACTTCATGGAGTCATTAAAACCAAAGCAAGTATACCTCTCTTGCAGATGATTGAATACATTGTAGTAATGGATAATAAATACATAAGCATTGTTCAAATAAGACATGCACACAAAATGGTCCCACAAATAGCAACCAGTCATCTTCTATGATGCATTTCAAAATAAAGCTTTTAACAGCATCTTCTACAAATAAACATTACTGCTTCCTATAGTTGTTTGTTCAGCTTAAGATAATCATCAACAAACTCAAGTGATCACCTAAAGATTATTTAATATTTCATTACTTCATTTCTGAAATGAGTAATTGTCAATATGTTTTATTTTTAACTATTCTCATCTTAGATGATATAAATGTTGTTATAGACAAAATGTTTCAACCAACTATCTCCTGATGATGATGATGATCATCATCATCATCATTAAATGCCCATTGTTTGGCTGATATGGGATATCTGGATTATTGTGTTATTTTTGTCCCTGTAATGCCAGTTATTGTTCGCTTCTACCGAACTACTGGTTCACTACCTGATACAGGGATTGAACATATGACCACTAGATGTCAGTAACACATATATAATCAACTCCTATATCCACTACATTATTGCCACAAAGGATATTAGTGGTATGTTTTTGACATTATTTTAACATATACAGAATTAAGACTACATTAGTTACTGTGTATATGCCTAAAATATAAAAAAAAATTGTGAAACAGAAACTTCTGGATATATTATATTTATAATTGCAATACAGTCAATATGAAATTTAGTGAGTTATTAAAACAAATTAGCACTATAAATTGAATAACATGTTTTAAGGTCTATAACACACTGGTATTGAGTTATCCTTCAAGAAAATAATCTTAAGTACATACCTCTATGAGATTGCTAAAAAATCAGCATACTGTGATAAAAATATGCTCCAAATGTAATGAAAACAGTTTTATTGTCAAAATCTTTCTGTTATTATTAAAAGGAAGGATCAAAGTATTTTTTTATTATTTTATCAAATTTTTTACTCCTTTTTAGAAAATTCGAAATTTCATTAAAAAACTTGTTTTTCTTGCATCGGCAGTTGTACTAACTTGTAGCATAGCAAATTTTTGCCTCTTTTTCAAGGTGAAAGACATTAATTTGGAAATTCTTGCAAAAATCAAATAATTCTCAGAGTTTAATGAAATTTTCAAGACTTATTCACAAATGAATTAAATTATTTTTGAAATTTTTTTATTAGAAAATCTTGGTAAAAATATTTTTTTTTGCATGTGTTTCTCCTCCCCTTTATTTAATTTTATGAAAGTTTCAGAAATTTGAGATATTTTATATAATTTATAAATTTTAATTTATATTAAAAGCAGAATTTTTTGAAGAATTTAAATCACCAATTTTATTTTGCAAATTCAGACCTGGTCTTACTGAAAACCTATTCTGAATCGAAAAATAAAAAATGCAATAAAACTAAGATATCATTTAATTAGAGAAGCTTTTAACTACTTTTATGAATAATATAAATTAAAGACAATATTATCTGATGAAAACTTAATTTTTACAAGATTTGTTATCATTTTCTACAATTTAAAATTGAATAAGTTATAAAGATTTTGTATCTTTTAAGGTTCAATTTCAATGAGATAATTTTTAGGGAATATTGTTATTAAGTAAAACTATATTTACTAATCATATATTTTAAAGCTTATCCCAATCTGAAGACCCTGGCTATTTTTAAAAGAATTTCAATTTGTTTTTATATATGTATATCGATGCAAAATTTCTGAATTATGGATATACAAACCGATAAATCTACTAATAAAAGCTTACATGTTTTAAGGGTTGTCCTCCACTTACAGAAAAAAAAAAAAAAACCCTAATGAAAATTGTCATCTGCTACATGATATATAATTATGATCACATTCAGATCAATCCACCATCAAGGAATCAATTAACATGTTAGAAAAACAAGATCCTGTAGTTAGGAAATGTTGTATGCTATAAGTAATGTTTGTTTCAAATCAGATTAACTAAACTTTAAATCTAATTTTCCTCAAATAATGTTTCAGAAATATATATATTATTTTTGCAAGATTTTTAAAATGAAAAAATAAGTTTTGCTTACAAATGTCTAAAAATGGCTGACATGATCAATTTTACTGAAAAAAAAAAAAAAAAAGCAACTCTCTTCCAATCAATATAATTTCTGTCTGAAATAAACCAAAGTATTTTGCTTACCAGATACAGTAAATTTAATCCTTTAGCTTTCATTTAAAGTTAAATTGAAATCTTCAGGAAAGCTTTTTCATTTTCAATCTTACATATACTGAATTTATGGAGGCACCTAATCTTAAGTGTTTTCAAATGAAATACATCAAAGCAATTAAGGACTATATCAGATCACAAAACAGACTAAGTGAAAAATATGAACTAGATGAGATGTCCCTAAGACATGAGCAGTGGAACAAGAAGTTAACCTCTGGAGTTTAGATAAAGGGTTCAATTCCGAATTCTCTGTAGGTTACCTGATCAACATACCCCTGATGAAGGCCAGAGGGCACAACAGTTGAAATGTGATAACAGCAACAAAGATAATGACAATATTCTGAATGTAGATAAAAATTTCTTTTAAACAAATTATTTAAAACAAGTTATCAATGACTTGACATTTAAACTAATAATTCAATTTAATTTTTAACTAATGTTTTCAGTTCATGTTCTATATATATATATATATATATATATATATATATATATATATATATATATCTGTGTGTGTGTGTGTGTGTGTGTGTGTGTGTGTGTGTGCAGATATGTAGAAAAATAGGAAAGAACATGTTAGGTAAATAATCTGGAGTTCTTTAGTATTTTTGTTTTTATTTTTAAAAAACAGTGCTCCATACAGAAGTAGAGCTTAAAAGCACTGTTTCATCCTCAAGGGAAAATTTAGGAATAACCAATCTTGAAATTTATGCATCTTTATAAGCATGTTCATTTGCAAAATTAATTACTAAGGAAACAGCTGGGGCAACCATTTTGGTAAGGGGTCTAAGAGATAATTTTTATCCCCATATCAGTCACCTTTGAAAAAAGGTCAAGCTGAGGTAGGGTGGGGGCATCCATTTCAAAGCAAATGATGGCATTTATGTGTGTACATCGTCTGGTCAATCACAGCGAAAGATTACTTTTGGCACCATAATATGTCATTAATATGTCATCTAGAGAATTTTGTTTTATTTTATTTATTTATTTATCCTTTTATTTATTTCCCCCCCCCAAAGGGCTGCTCAGTACTTAAAAACATTGCACTGAACTACAATTTGTTTTTTTGACGACTTCATAAAGGGTTTTTCTATCTTGTGATTGGGTTAAGCTTTTAAACCTTTTATTAGACTATGAAGTTTAATTTTTTTTATGCTAATTATTTAATGCGAAAATTTGTTGATGTCGGCAAAAAACCGTTAACTCATGTCTATGGTTTAATAAATTTTCATTATTTAGAAACTTAATAATGTGTAGTTTTTCATGTAGGCATAAAGGGTTATCCCAGGTTTTACAAATTCTTGTTCTATTTATTATTTTCCATTTTACTTTTGGTGTTTTATTCATTTCTTTTAAATGCCAAAAATATTTGGATAGCGATGACTGATTTCTATTTCTAATATTATTATTATTATATTAATATTATTATTTGTCTCCATCTAATTTTAAATTCATTCTTTGTTGAACCAATGTATATGCTATCAGTGTTAGGACTCTCAATGGATTTTAAGCAAATGAACATGCTTATAAAGATGTGTAAATTTCAAGATTGGTTATTCCTAAATTTTTGCTTGAGGATGAAACAGGGCTTGATACTTTAACTCAATCTAATTTTAATAATTATATTGAGGTTTTTGGCTCTCATTTTTGAAACATGAGAACTCTTATATAGCAAAGGAATCATATTTTTTTTTAAATAATTATATATATATATATATATATATTCAGTTTGAAATCCACAAGAAAATATTAAGTTTACCTCAGATATTTACTCCATTAGAATGTAGTAATAAAAACTTTTTTTATTTAAATAAGAAATAATATCTTCAAAATATTTTATACAACAAATTTTAGCTTAGCAGTGAAAGCAAAAGGCAAATGAAATAGCATTTTTAAACTATTTTTTAGCTCACTTCAATGATCAATCAGAATAATTCTCAAAAATATCAAGTTCTGAACAAATTAAGTATTTTTTTTAAATAGCGAAACACTTGTAAGCCATTGCATGTACCTTGCCAGTAAAAGTGGACATAAAATTATTTAATACTACTATTTTGCTTAACTTTTCATAGAAATTGATTTATAAGAACATTCATTAGACTTAAAAGTTCTTGTTGAATGCTGCAAATAATTCATAACTGCTTTATTCTTTCATCTAAAAAGACTGGCACAAAAGATCAGCATTCTGGTAATTATTAAAAGTTTTTGTTAGCCTGCAAGTTAATAATGATGTTATTCTTTAGCTAAACTTAATGATTCCTATATATTTTGTACATGGCTACTGAAACTGCATAATATGTACAATATTAAAAATTCTAATCTTTCAGCAAATATTTAATTAAAAGACTAAGCCAACTAAAATAAAAATAATTTTATAAACAACATTTGGTATAGTTAAGATAGGATAAATGACTGATTTTTTAGACAAAATCACTTTCTCCAAAACATTTCAGGACAACTTTTGAATCCTAAATATCTCACTAGCAATCCTGAATTTCCTTTTGATATTCTAAAATAATTTTTTAATAGAGTATCTCCTTTTGTTACCATATATTTATAAGCTGCTTCTCTACTAACATGTTGAACACAAAACTAAGTAGCTGATATCTCTCTGAATGATTGATACTTTCTAAATGGTTCCTAATGATAAGGCAAGAAGATTACATCTCAAGTTGTTTATGAATTTGTAAAGGATGGCCAGTTTAAATGCCTTTTATAATAATGTTTGTTCTTATATTACAACCCTTTTATAGATGCAAAAAAGAAAATGCTGAACCTTAAACAATTCATCATGTGATAAAAATATTTTCAGGTTTATATTCAAATTGTATTAAATCTCTCAGTTCACTTCTTTCCCAGTTATTTTACTTACTGGTTTCTGCTGTGTTTATAATCAACATAAACCCAGATGCACAGCTCATAAGTAAAAATTATAACTATAGCTAATGGTAATGTTGATATTTTGCTATCTTTACAAATCAAACCCAAATCGTAACTGACAATATTGTACTGTTATCTGACAACTTTTCATATGTATGCCCATCTGAATAAAAATTACAGATTCATACCTTCAAGTCTAAAGATCATTACAAACAATCCCTCATTGTCAGCATTGCTAAAGGTGCTTAATAAAGATAGTTAATCTTTACAGACAGTGGCTGAAATACTTTAACCAAAAGCAAGTACAGTACATAAATAGCACTTAGTCCTTTACTAATTCTTAACTGCTCAAATCCTACTGGCTATAAATAATGTTTTAATTTATATTTTTATCTGATGTTCTATCAAGTATATTGCTAATTTCCCTTAACTATCATTAAAATAATGATTTGTCTTATTTAAAAAAAAAAAAAAACACCTGTCTTATCAGTTGAGTTTTCTACTAGATTACCTGTGAATTGTGGGTGTAAGATAACAATGTTTGTCATTATAAATGAAATCAGCAAACAGATTTACAATTTTGGATAAGGCTGCTTGTGTTCCTTTAGCATTAATGACCTGGGTAATGTATGAATACACTTCTCTCTGTAATTTACTTTGCTGCTGGTATACCACAACGACTGAGAGAAAACCACTCTCATAAATACCTTTATTTTTCAGATGCAATAAAAATAATACATTCTTTCCAATTACAGCAAAAAAACTCAAGCTATATATATATATATATATATATATGAAACAAAATCCAGGTAAATAATGACTGGCCACGACTGCCAGTTTCAGGCGTTATCACGCAATCAGACAGCCAGTAGCTGTAGTTTGTTAAGTGGGTACACAATATACCACCAGCGAGTTCAATATGACAAACAAAACCCGCCGGTGGGAGGGTAAACCATTCGGCCAAGGTTGAAAATAGCCGGAAAAAAAAAAAGAAAGATTAATACATCTGAGACAGGTTTGCTAGTACGGCAAAGAAAAGTGCTCAGTGACAATTAAATTTAGAGCCACGGCAAAGGGACTAAGGCTTAAAGCCAAAAGGTGTTCTACTTAACTGGGCAACCAAATCCATGTTAGAACATTTTGAATATTAAAAAAGCATGAGCACTTCTAAAGAGTTTGCCCAAAAACTGCTTACTGGCAGAAAAGGGCTCGATGCCATATATATATGTGTGCGTGTTTGTGTGTACACATACATCGGGTGCGATGGGTAAATTGTCGCTATTTTATAGTTTTCATTTTATATGTGTGCTGTTTGTTTTTGTCAACTGCACAGTATAGTAGGATCAGTTGGGCAGCCTGTGAGAAAAAGAGCACCATGTAATTTGGAAATGGCATGTACTGCTTAACAGTCTTGCCAATACAAATTTCAGACTGTTTGGATATCGAGCTGAGGGCAGTGCAGAAGATTCAAAAAGAGTTGGATGAGTCTAATGGTGATTATGAAGGTATTTTGAGTGATCACTAGTGATGACAATGTTATGCATACATTCATTTTTCCATAGGGCCTCAAACTTTACAAGGCCTACATCAAGTGCCTTAAGGAAGTAGTGCTGTTCTGGGTCAAGAGGATGGCTACTGAAGGACCCTATATCTGGCAACAGGACTCTGCAGGATGCTCCACAAGCAGAACCCAGTCATGGCTGTCAGACAATTTCCACAACATCACCACTTACATCTGGCCACCTAACTCCCCAGACTGCAACCTCCTTGATTATTATGTGTGGAACACAGTTGAGCAAGAGACCAACAAAACTTCTTGTAACATGGTTAGGGTTAGGAATGTGACAGCATTTACCAACTTAAACAAAGAGACCATCCAGAAGAGTTGCAGATTTTGAACTTATCTGGAGGTTGTGGTTGAAGTCAATGGTGTTTTTATTGAATAAATTTACTCTTTAGTGTTTCAAGTTATTTTAGGGTAATTTTGGTAAATGTATCTGTTAAAATGAGATGTCAGACCTATTTTCATTTTTGTGTAATTTAGACGACAATTTATCCATCGCACCTTGTGTGTGTCTATATATATATGTAGACATAAAATATAAATTTATGTTTTCTTTATATATGTATATATATATATATATATATATATCATGATCACAAGGAAGGGGGATTGTGATTGTGTGTGTGTGTGTGTGTGTGTGTGTGTGTGTATATATATATATATATATATAGATAGATAGATAAAATGTTTTAACATGCTATTTATTGATATTGGGCACTATAGTTACAAAAACTGCTTACTTTTTTTAAAAGTAAGCGGTCTTTGTAATAATAGTGCTTATATAGTAATTATAGTCAACCAAGGTATTTATGGAATATGTTTTTACATATTCCAGACATACCTTGGTTAACACAATTTTTTTTATTCTGCAAAACACAATTTTTATGTGTGTGATTCATGTTCATTAATATCCTCTCTTGTCAATGGGGAGGGAGTTTTGCTGTTACTAGTTCAGCAAGTAAGATATATATGAGAGAATGGTGTTCCTAAATGTCTATTAATTTTTTTTAACCATCATAATATACCAGTGACAAGATATTTTTGTAAAAAGAAAGAATGCAAGAAGTGGAGTTATGCTTTTCCTCGGAGCATTAGTGAAAAATAAACATAATGCCTCAACCAAAATTTGAAATAGGTTTGTCAGTTCAATTTTCCATACCACCATTCTGCACTTCAAGAATTATCAGCATAATTATAGCAAAACATTAATTTTAAATCTTGATTTAAAACTTTTCAAATATTCCAATTAAAGAAAGATACCCAAATCTTTTAACCCATGTTAGGTTTTTGAGCTATCAATAAATAAACTAGTAAGATAAGTTACCTACTTGCTACAACAGACATGCTGTCCTTTGTCCAAAGTCTTCATTTTACCCAAATACAAACTATAAAGCATTAACTGAACCTAATTACAATTTGAAGGAAATAAATGCAATCTTAAAGTACTTTTCTCAATCATAAAATATAAAGTTTATTCAAACTATATTTAAAACACATGTTCTTGTCAAAGGCTTAAGTAAACAACTCTGATGAAATGATTTATGTTTGACAAACTTCCAAAGGCAGCAACAGATGTCATAGATATTTTAATGACTATTTAAGTAAATATTCTTCTAATTTTTCAAGTACACATAACTGTTACCTGTCTAAATGTTTAACCTAAACAGCATCAATAGAAAAATAAAAATTTTAACAAGTTATGAAAAAAGTAAACTATTATGTTAATTATATCGTATATATTTTCGCAAGGTCCTTAAAGGAATTATATAGTTGAATTACAGAACATTGTGAAAACAGACTTGTCAAAACTTTGCTTCAATAGTAAGAACAAATTCTAAAAACTCAAATAAAATTAGAATAACAGTAAATGTGTAAATATTCTGCATGAATGGGGATTTTTTTCACAATTGTGATTATTTTGAATAGATAAGCTGAATATTTGAAAGGAAAATAAATACTGACTTACAGAGTTAAAACTTTGAATGATATATGGATGAAGTCTTTTGAACTGAAAATTAATTTCTAAAAATATTTTAAAATATTTTCATGATTTAATTTCAAAATTAATAAGATATTTGAATAACATAATAGGTTGGAAAGTTAATATTTTTATTGAAATAATTTCAAAGCATGTACAAGTTCAAAATATTATAAAAATTTAAAATATGTTATGATTTTAAGGGAGAAACATTTTTTTACATTACATTTTTTCACTCAATTTTGTTTTATTTGACTATGAGATCATGTAACTTTATTTTTCATTTTCTAATAATTTCAATATTAATTCAATAATCACTAAGTATTTACTAACTTTGTATATTATGTATATCAGAAAAGCTGTTATGCTTTAAGCATCTAAAATGCTATCTGCAATGATAAAGCTGCTGAAAACATTCAACATCTTTCATTATAAGTAGCATCTCATGTCTAAAGATGCATCAAGAAAATATGATGTTTGATGAATAAGAGATGCTTATTTTTCTTATAAAACTCACTATCCAGTAGTATGTGAATTTTATCTATTAGATATAAGAATAAATTAATCTTACTTCAGTGGTATTCATGCCAGTTCCATTATTTAGGATTAGATGTTATTGTGCTCAGATAAATATTGACTGAATTGGTAGACAAGGTTAGAATAGGATTAGAATAAATGAATAGAGAGCATGAACTCATTTTATCCCCTTGGACTTTTACATCAAATATTTAAAATATTTTGTAAATAAGCAAATCAATAATATTGGAAGCTTTAAAAATATAAATACCAAGATATCTCATTTTTTTAAAATGAATTACAAACTCTTTTTTCTGCAAGGTAAGCTTTATGTATTTCAGGAAGTTTTCAATTGGGACCTAAAACATTAATATTTACTATCATTTAAATACCTCTGCTTTGCAACTTGCTTAAATGCCAGTAAAATTATTTACTAATGATACCTACTAATATATATATATATATATATATATATATATATATAAAAGATTAATTGGTCTAGTCTTTAACTTGTGCAAATGTAATTTTCAAAACTTTTTCAGTTATTTTACACTCCCGGTAGTTTTTTTTTCTTCATATATTTACAATGTAAGTATAAAATTAAGTGAAAAAAAAATATAATTATTTTACAATATAGAAATGTTATTTATATTCGGTACCTCCAAAGAAAAGCAATACCTAAGGTTTGAAATGAATTTTTAAAAATGAAAAATCTGTTTTGAAGCTTCTATTTTAATTTTAATTTCAAGCTAATAGATTAAATTTAATATTTCCAATAAACAAAATACATTGCTGTATTTCAAAATGTATTGAAATTGATCAGTTCCTTTTCATTTTTTCTATATCTCTAAAAATGGTTATTTTATCCATATCTACAATTCTCTCAGCACAACTTAATTCTTGTTATATCTTCCAAAAATAAAATATATTTTCTGAAACTTTATTTGAAGAAGATTAACTGATTTAAACTTTAATTAATGCCATTTAAAACAAATATTACTTACTTTTAGTTTAAAATATTGCAGAAAAGCATTAAACAGGTGGGTATTTTTATGAGATATTGACAGCTCTATTGACATGTTTGAGAAATTTAACTAATTTTTTTTATGGAGAACATATCTGTAAAAATTATTTGACATGAGTACCTTTTTATATAATTGATCTAACTACCCAGTAATCTTTAAAATTTACAAAAATATTTTAAGTAATCTAATGTTTTATTGAATTTTAGGTATTTGGCTTTAAATTTACTATAGTTACTTCTCTTATTTTCTATAATGTTGAGTATGGATGTCCATGTTTATAAAAATCAGCACTTTTATACACACACATACAAAAGAATTGAAAATTCTTTTTAAAATACACTGGTTGCTGAATTGTAGTGAGCTTTTTCATTTATGATTAGTAAATATAGTTTTTACTTAATAATTATATTATCTAACCAGTACAAATTAATACAGAATTTTAAAAGATTTTAAAATTTATAAATTATTCTAAATTTTTAAGAAATGAAAACAATTCTTGTAAAAATTCATTATTCATTGAAAATTTTTTTCTTAAGACAAGTGTCCATAATATATCTTATTCGCAAAAGCAATTAAAAGCTTCATTAATTAAATATCTGAGTTTTGTTGCATCTTTTATTTTACAATTCAGAGCAGATTTTGGTAACTAGCAGTCGCAAGGACTTCATATAAATAATATAAACAATAAGCCCTACAAAAAAGAATTTCTCAAAATTTCATAAAATTAAACAAGTTGCGGGTAACAGATGTAAAAAAAATTTTTACCAAGATTTTCAAAAAGAGAAAGATTCTAAAATAATTTCATTCAGTTGTGACTAAGTTCTGAAAGTAATTAAAATCTGACAATTATTTGATTTTTGCAAGAATTTCCAAATCAATGTGCATTTCACCACAAAAAGATACTAAAATTTCCTATGCTAATTTATGCTCACCTGCTGACAAGAAAAACACCAAAATTTTGAGGCTTTTTAATAGGAACAAAAAATATAATTTTTTGATCAAAAAATCTTTTGGTCTTTACTCGAAATAACAAATATTTTGAAAATAAAACCTTGTTTTTTTATTAAGTTTAGGACATTTTTTCATCATATACGCTCGTGTTTTAGTGAATCTTTAGAAATGTGTATGTGTATATATATATATATATATATATATATATATATATATATATATATATAATAAAGGTAATAAATCCATTGGTATATAATCCAAGTGGATCATAGAAATATAAAATATTAAAACTGATCCACAAAAAGAGCTCAATGTATTTATTATTACAGAGCAAATAATTAGTACACAATAAAATCCAAAATTCCCAATATGATGTAATTTGGGATTTTATTGTTTTAATTACTAAAATATAAAAAAAAATTAACTTTTATTTTTATGCTATTTTAAGAAGTTTCATTCTCTGCTTTGGCACTAATTAAATCAGAGAATTTCAATTAATGATTTTTAACCCACTAAATGACATTTTTAGGTGGAGACCTAATGTATTTAGATTTGTTTGTAGGTGCTTTTATGTATATCTACTTTTTAATGTATAATTATATAAACTATATTTGAAATGTGGCATAATTCCCAATCAGTTATATAATGTATTGAGTTCCAACTATATTCTCATCAACAATTTTATCATCCATCTAATTTTTGACACACTATATCCAAGGTTGAGAAGAAAACATTTTATAATCATAGCTTAAGAAAGCTATTTTATTCAGAACAGAATTCTAAGCAAAATTTTTAGAAGTTACAAAAATGCTTGTGATATACACTATTTAATATTTTACATGTACAGATACTTTTGCATATGTGTATACAAAAATTATTTTTTATCTATGTGCAGTATCCCTCCACCAAGTTTTTGTGACACAAATGTGCGCTGCTAAAGTATTCAAAAGAAATAAGAATATTTCTCATGCTAACATCATTAATATTTTAAGAATAATTTTCATCAGTTTCTGTTGATGAAATATTGTCATTTAAGAAATTTTTTCAAACAAATTAACTATTTTTATGTTCACTTTGATTCTAGACAGTATTTGTTTTAGAACTGAACTTCTGTTATCTTTGCAATTTATAGTTGTATTGAACAGCCTTTGTGAAAAGAGTAAAATTAGGACTTTTAATATATTCAAATAAAAAAAATTGACAAATACATAATTTTCACAATTTAAATTGGTTTACAAAATCAACAATGTCCACAGATATCAGCATGTAAATACAACTGTTTATTACTAATGAAGAAAACTATTTGAGCAAACACACATATACAAAAAGTTTTCTGAAAATGATTTATGGCAAGAAAGTAGAATTAATGAATTCACTGAAAATTAAAATAGGATTTTTTATGTTTAATAATCGGATTGTAAACAGGAATTTCATTACTTTTATTGTTTTTATAATACCAAGTAATTTACTGGCTTATTCTTTGAAGACACAATAATCCTAGCCAGTAGAACATTGTTTTTGCATTCTTTTTTTACTATGCTCAATATATTGTTATAAAACAATGTAAATTGTCAAAAAACTCACTTAATAAAAAAAAAAGTCATGAATGTATTTTCTTCGGCCAGGTACAGGCCTTTGCACTCATTGCTTATTCTGTATAAAAATAACACGTCTGCCTCTGTAGATCAGGCGGTTTTTTTTTGTTTTTTTTTATAACTGTGATTATTTTTAATATAACATATTCTAAGTATACATTTCTTTATTTTTAATGTTTTTTGAAGCCAGTATGTATTCTCTATAAAGAATGAAAGACTGTTGAACTACATTAGAAAAGATGCAAAATTAACTTCTATATATAGTTCAGATATTTTGCTTTCAATGTATATCTTTCAATAGTTGCTTTATGGCTTTAAATAAACATTGAGAATACATTTTTAATATGCATATTAAAATTATGAGGTCAGTTGCTCAATTTTAAAAAATCCATTGCTAAAATATCATTAGTTATTCAAGTTAACTGCTTTTCAAAAGATTCTATTTATTTTTTCTAGGTCTGCATTAAACCACCCAGAAACACTTATCTGTATGCTGAATAAATAGCAGCTTCCCATCCAGTTGTCTCTTTAGTCATAATAATACTTTATTAACCCACGAGAATTTACCATTCACACATTGGCACCTGATGATAATAGAATACTCTACTTGAAACATTATGCATACAAACTTCAAGGAAGAGTGCAGGAGTCCTGATAAACAAATTTAGTTAATTAACATTCATTAAACATACTATTATTAAATGTCATCAAAAAAAAAAAAAAAAATCTTTATTCAACCAATAATCTAAAAGCTAATTAAAATAATTTGTTTGGATATATCAGTTTTTTAATCATGCCATTTTATTTCTAATTCCAAAATTATTGACATTTAAAGTGCTTTCTATCAAGCAATAATATACATCTTTTTAAATAAAATGAAAGCAAAGAATTTGCATTCAGAATAGAGACCGTAACAGGATGAAATTTAGAGCTGCATGTCACCAAAGGTAAGAGATATTTAAAATAAATTTTCAAATAAGAGCACCAGGAATACAGAAATTTTCACAGGTATATGAACACAAGGTAGGTGGGTAGCCCGTTATACAAAGAAACATAAGGGATAATACTGCCAGGATTTACTTTTTGCTAATAGGAAATTACCTCCTTTAAAGAGCGGATTGTCAGAGAATTTGTTTTGCCATATTTTAAGAATATTTAAAAAACAGTGACAAATCTTTTTCACTTCCAAGTACTAGGATTTTATTTTTATCTCAGGCACCATCAAAAGTAGGTCAAAGTTATTTTAGCTGACAATTTATGCAGACAAGACCTCAAGTTTCCAAAATAATGGTTTAAGCAAGGATAAAAAAAATGGTTAGCAAAAGATAAATAGATTGATATATAAAAACTTAGTACCATTCAATAGGGATGAAAATGATATCAGAGATGCATAATGTTATTTAAGGGGAAAATGATATGAAACTGTGAAATAAAAAGTCATTTGTATACATTTAGAAAATAAGAAATTGAAAATATATAGAACAAGATTCGTACTGACAATTAAATCCCCAAAATAAGGAGAATTCTTCTGCTGCAATCCATAAATTAGCATGAAAGCAAATAATAATTGGAAAAAAATCTTTTAAAAATCCTGCAAACAAATCAAAAGGAAATTCTCAACAATTCTTTTTACTGATGGTTTTCCAAGAGTATTTCCTCCTCCCTTTCCCTCTTTTGAATTAACAAATCTTAAAAAAATAAAATAGCACATTGTTGCTTTTAGTAGAGACTAATATTTCAAATTTCCAACGTGATTGTAGGTCTCGTTTTACATACTATACCCAAAATATGCTTTACATTACAAATACATCAAATGCATTAGTTGTGTTTTAAACTAACCAACCGAATATCAACCTCTCTAGCCGACTTGCCGAAGCGTTTTTAGCTCATTTTTAAATAGCTGCGTTGGTATTGGTATATAAACAGTCATGGTGAGTTCATCAAAGTACTTGGTGTTCAGCTACAACTAATGATTAGCCTCATGGAAATATAATTTTTAGTGCCTCAAGATAGTCATAGTGATTACTTAAAGAGCTCGATTCTCACTGGGTGTCCATACTTTGCCTTGCGCCAAAAAAACTAAGCTAAAAGAAGCTATAAATAAATTTTACAGTAAAATTTCACTTCCCATCAAATTTGATATGCCTGTAATTAATACAACGTAACTTTACCACTCTACAGGTGTAGTCTTTCTTTTAAAATAAGAAAGTGTGTGTGTGTGTTTCATTTTTTCATAAACAAAAAAAAACATTGTTTGGAAAATCGCTTAAAAAAGAAAAAAAGTGGGGGTTTCTTCTAAACGATTAGTCTAAAAATAATTAAAGAAAGTGTTGACAATTTTTTATTTTCTTTCTTAGCCAACTGAAAGGTAACAATTTAAAAAAAAATAACAAGTACAGTTTGTTTTTTGTTTTTTTTTTTACACGATACCACGAGTAGTTTTTATTAAAACAATAAAATAGAAAAAAAAATTACATAAGTCGACGAGGATGAAAGTTCATTTGTGAAATATTTAATTTTAATTTATAAGCGGAGGCTACGGAATTTTTTTAAACCCCCCCCCCCTCTTAGTCTTATTTTTAAATACACACACGAAGAAATGCTTTTTTAGCACAAGTAATAATCAGAATTTCAATTACGTATAAAATAAAAACAATATATCGACTAGTGAAAAAACGGAGTTATTAAAAAAAAAAAAAAACTTTATTACTTTATAGTAGACAGTACATATATACACTTTTCTACATGCATCTATAAAAAACAAGGGGGGGCTCCAATAGTCGAGATGGAATACATCTTATTTTTATATTTTACGCAAATATTTAGTTAATATATTTATCAACTTTAACGGGTCTTTAAAGTAAAACTATTTTATACAATAATCTGTCGCCTCTTAATTCATTTGAACAAGATAATTTTTTTTCCTCAAAACTAAAATATTGTTTCCAACGCTTCACTAAAGTATAAAATACACGTGTTTGAAACAATTTCAATATAATCTACAATAGAAAGTCGATTGTCGACCCAAGAAAAAGCATAAAACATACCATGTTAACAGTCGATATACCGATTCATTGACTGATAAAGCTAAAAATCGATAACTAGCAACTGATTAGTTGATTTAAAAATCGGTCAAAGATGTGGAGGTGAAGGCCGTCTAAACAAAAATGTCTACCCTTTTACTTATTTCTTAGTAAGACCAACTTTTCTTTATATCTCAGATATATATCTCAAAGACAATGAAAATAACAAATCGAAGTGAAAAAAATTAACATAATATTGGAGTGCTAAAATACAACTTTTTCATTTAATTTTCTAGAACATTCTCTAACTTCATTCTTAGCAGCCATTTTGTTTTTGTTATTTTTTTAAGCCTCGGACTTGTTTGCAGTATTTTTCTCGTCCTTTCGTAAAAAAAAAAAAAAAAAGTCACCAAATGAAGTATAAAATTATAGGGATTTTTAAAAAAAAATTAAAACAAAAAAAATTTCAAATATGAAAGAAAGGAATAATTTACAAAAATGTTAATGGCTCACTCAAGCAGTTACTGTTCAGACATTAAAATTCTATATACCATAAATTAGTAAAATTTGCAGTTTGAAATGTCAAGTAACACTTCATAAATAACGTTAATTATATATATGAATATTTTTACTTTCAATTAATGATTTTTAATCAAATCGATTAACATGAAAACTAAAAAAATTAGCAATGGATCCCATTGTTTTTAAAAACGTGCTTCGTTTAAACTTTAAAAGTAATAAGTTAAACATTTTTTAATTCATCTGATTAAACTTCAACCTTTATTGCAAAATGTCTTCAAATGTAATTTTTTTAAACGAACAAATGCATGAACAAAAACAAGCAATTAGGAATTAATTAAGTGAATATTTTTAAAGGGTTTCCACAAAAATGTAATGATCGTTGTAAAATATTTTTCTTTTGCAATAAAAACTAATTATAAAACCTACTTTATTAAACCTTATCCACAGAAAGAGAAATTAACTACGTAACAAACAAGCCACGAATACAAAATTCTGTCAAGCATTTCGATGAAACAAAAAAAAAAAAAAAAAATTTAATGAGAAAGAAATGAGGCTTGTAGTTGATATAGCCACAAGCAAACGAGCGACCAGGATGAAAAGCTTTTAAATTACATACACAAGTCTACATCTCATTTAAAACTTTAAAACTGATAGACATGTATAAAACCATTTTTCAAAATCAAATTTACTGTAAAAAAAAAAACAAAACAAAACAAAAAACAAAAAAAACTAATAGACTAATTTTAAACTCGTATTACTAAATTCAATGTTACGTCCGGACTGATTTTTAGAGTAAACACATCATTCCACATCAAATTTCTTGCACAATCGATAGCATCATAGAGAAATGCAATTCTATTTAACGCTTTTTGTTAAAAAAAAGAGAAGAAAATACATAATCTTTCTATAAATGCAAGAAAAAGTAGACAAAAGATCTCGGCCATTATTACATAACCTATATTTACTTTTCTCTTTTAGATTAGGTGAAATCTACACATTATCGCTGACTTCAATGACTTTATTTATGTAAAACCCATGAACAAGTTTACAAAAAAATAAGGTAAACATGAAAAACTGTAAAATGAGGATATACAAAACATTCTTCGCAAATGACTTCCGTACATGACCTTTTTTGTTTCTTGCATAACAAAGAAAGAAAACAATGCAAATAAGTCGATTCAAACGAACTGAAACTAAACAGTAGATAATTCAGTTGAATAAAATGAAAAGCTGGTGAACAGGCCATACCAGTTTTTCGTAAAAAGTCATGCGTCTTAGTGGAATGTACACCATCCTCATTTGTTAGCCATAAATGATAAATCCAAAATGGCTGAATGCCGTCACGGGGTGGTATTGTTAAGCAATCAATAACACGGAAAAAGAGGAAATATTTTAAAAATATATTTATTATTTTTAAACATACCACAACGTGTTTTAGGCGATTGGAAGTTGATATTAGATATCTAATTAAAAAAATGTAACCAAAGAAAAAGTTGACACGCTTAAAAAAGGTCACCTTGAGAAACAAGGAACCTCGATAGGAGGAACGAAGTTTGCCGAAACTGAGTTTTTTTTTTTTTTTTTTTTGAACGATTACAAACGACTCTATAACAACAAAAATGATTTTTAAAATGCATATGTTTAAACTAAAATTATCACAAAAAGCTTAATTTAAACACTAAAAACGGTGCAAGAAACGAACACAGAGCTAGAGAATTAGTTTGATTTTGTGTTTGTGTAGTGGATAAATTGCAATAATAAAACAGAGTTGCACCTAAAGCCGTGTGCCTGATTCAGTGGTAACTATGGATTGAAACAATTTGCAGAAAAAGGGTAAACCAGTAGAGTAGTGTGAGACAGAATCTGAAAAAAAATAACATTTCCTTTTTATTAATATTATTATTTCATCTTACCAATAAATGATTAAAATATATAAACCTAAATTCATTCATGAATTTAAAAGAATAATTGCAAAAAATTGTTTCAAGTTAAAAAGTATCTCCTGATGACAGGCCTAGTTGTGATCAAATACATATTGCTCCATTTGAATTTCACTTTCACACCAACTCAAAATAAATGAAAAAAAAAAAAAAAACAATTCTTTTAAAAATGAAAAATATCATTATTTTCACCCGCTGATAAGTAAAAAGAACTACAAAGTATTGTAAGAAAACTGGCTATGAAAAAATATTTAAATTTTCATTTTTTTACCATAAGTCAGAAAAAAACTAAGGAAAATGCGAAAATTTATAATTAAAGAAAGTTTCAATAAGGCTCTCTATAACTTTTTTTTTTTCTAAGTAAGTAGGAAAATTGATGAAATAATTGAGTATTTAAATAAATGTCATTTTAAAATTTTAGGAAAGATTTTTAAAATTATTATTTTTTTTTATTTTAGGGAAAAAAATTTAAAATTAAAGAAATTGTCATTTTGTAAAGTAAAAATGTAAATCAAATTGTATGAAACTCTTTTTTTAAACTAAAAGTAAAGAATTTCCTAAATAAAAACGAAATTAGACAATGACAGGAGTCGTACACTGGATGAATGTTTTAAGAAGGAAAAGGATTTGAAATTTTGAAATTTTTCGGGGAAAAAATTAATTTTCTGAATAAAAGCGGAAATAAAATGACGAGGCGTGATTATCTTTTCCTTGTCTCCCCCACCTCATTTGTTAATGTTAAATTCATGAAAGTATTAACAATATAACTAACACTAACAGAACTGCTTCCCTGACCCATGTCATCTCAAATGTGTAAAGAAAGTGAAGTCTTTCTACTCAAATTGTAGAAAACCATAGATATGAAAAATAGCGTTTTTTTTCTTCTTTAAAGCTTTCAAATAGTGTGATTTCCGAAAATGGAATCAATTTTTTTTTTTTTTTTTTAAACAGAATAATACCGTACCGGAAAGGTGTTTTATTTAATTAAAAAATAATTTTTTTGAAGTAAAAGAACTAATAATTTTAAGACTGTTTTTTTTTTTTAGTTCAAAATTACCTATTTTCGGAAAATTGTAACGTTTCATCAGAAAAATTTAAATTAATTAGTTATTAAAAAAAATGAGTTTTAAATATTTGATTTTTTTCAGGTTCCTTTTTTTTAAGAATTTGAAATTTTGCTGGTCTACTCCGAGAGAAGACAATTGAATACGATCACCTCAGATAACATATCGGTCGTTTTTATTATGTGACAAACTTTTACACATGTTCATCATTTTGGTTAGTTTTTTGTCAGTCAGATTGTGGTTGGTCTTTCGATATTTCACCAATTTTGAAAAATTCTTGTTTTAGTTTTACTTAAGACTCCTCCTTTAAAAAAGCAAATTGAAGCATTCTGTTTTCACTAAAAGAAAAGGAAACTTTGTGCAAACTATGTAGATTTTTTTTTTCTTTTGGTGGGGGGTATTATTTAATTGATGATAATGTTATTAAGGCGTCAAGGGTTACTAAGAGTGAAAGAGAATAAGAAAACAGAAGATGGAAATTGTCATTACATTTATCTGCAGACCATAGGTATTAGGGAAGCAAGAAATTGGAATAGAGTTCCACAGCAAAGTGTGTAAAAAAAGAAACTCTTAGCATAGAACCTTTGTTACATCTAACGGTTAGATTCTAACCATTTCAACTGCAAAATGATGAGATCTTGCTGCCAAGCTAGTCAGTGAGTTATGTGCCATGCGTGATCCACATGTGGACAATCATGTATCTTTCAATACATGACTGACAAGGCAGATTTTTTCCTGCAGTAGGTTGCCATTTCTTTCTGCGTTAGACCAGTTGCCATCCAAGGCTATAGAACCCAGTCTGTCCTGCTATTTACCCATAGCTTTGGGAGAATTCATACCCTTCCCAGGGGGATTAGCATGTAAGTGAATGTAATGGATTTGAGTGGAATTCAACTCGGCTCTCTGAGAGTCTAAGTACCAAAGAGAAAAGCTGATAAGAAAAATTACCATGAAAATATTGATAGATTGGTTAGTTTTGTTTAATGACATATCAAACTCTGTGGGCTATTTAATGCCAAAATCTAAATATTTTGAACAAAATTTTATCACTTTAACTACAGATAAAATGTATTTTGGTCATTTTGTAATAAAATGTATTGTTGGTAATTCTACTATAAAAGTAAAATGTATTACTGGTCATTCTACTATAAAGTATGTACTGTTGGTCATTTTTCTGATATAAAAATGTATTTTTGATATTTTTACAATAAAAATGTATTTTTATACTTTCATATTGTTTTGCTCTTGTTTAGGGCTGGGACCTTAACAGGTGCTATCACCCCAGGTTTGGGCCTGAGAACAACACCAATCTTACAATCAGATGTTTTGCTGCCAGATGTAGTTTATTGTCATACCCAGGACTAAAAATATTGATAGAAAAGTCAGAGAGAAGCCGTGGCATGTCAGTGAGAAAGTGACTGAAGTTAAAATGCCATGTCAGGATTGATACCAGCACAGACACCTCTTTGCATTTTGTCAAGAATATAGCAGGAGCACCAAATCAGATATAGCAGAAATATTCAATGCATGGCCGAATATTGTGAGAAACTGCCAATCATGCTTGCAAACACACACACACACACATAGTAGACTGGCTAAGAATGTCAACTTGTAGCACAATGTACAACTTCATCCAGTTCACATGTCACATTCAAATTCCTTCCTTCTTTCTTTTTTTTTTTTTTAAAGAACTAACTACTCATATTTAGTCCTGTTAACATTTTGAATTAATATTAGTAATATAAGAAATATTAGAATTTAGATTTACCTCTGGAATCTTCTTGGTCAATGGTTCCAAAACTTTTTTTTTTCTTTCTCTGGGCCACATATTCGGAGTTAAATTTGTTCACACCTCACCAAATTTTAAGTACACTTAAAAATAAAAAAAAAACAGAAAGAGGATTAAAGAGAGATCACTGTGGATTCGAAGTCAGAACATTATCATTGATAACTCTCTACCCCAATTTGCAGAGCCCAGTTACTTTATTGTTAATACTTGATATAATGCAAAAATATCCCAGTGATAAAAACAGTTAATAATTATTTAAAATTATTTATTTGAAATCATATTTATTTTTGGTATATGAATTTTTTAAAACTCTTTTTAAATCTTTGATTGTCTTTCAATTATTCCACCTCACCTGCTATCCTATTCCGCCACACAGCACCATTTGTGAATTACTGTACTAGGCACTGACCTGAAATGAAACAATTATATTCAGTCAATTGCTAAATCTACTGCTAGGAAAGTTGGTTCACTATTTTATGCTATATAACTTTTTTCAACAGAATATATCTTACAGATTTATAAGTACCATTCATCCATGCATGGAATATTGATGCTACATTTGGTCTGGTGCTTCTGCTATATATCTAGAGATTCTAGATAAAATCCAAAGAATGTGTAACATTATTGGTTTTGACCTGGCTTGTCTACTTCAGTCACTTTCTTAACGAAGTAATGTAGCTTCCCTGTGGCTTTTCTATAAATATTTTGGCAAACATGCCTGCAATAAGATGTGGTGTCAAAAGGATAATTTTTCCTCATGACACCACTTTTTTTACTATCTTTACACTTTGGCAATGTTTATTGTTTTTAAAGGGTGATGATTAGGATTGTAATAAAACCTAAACATATGAAAGTGAATTTATCCATTATTTTTGTTCTTGAAAATTTACAACAAATATAATAAAAATTATTTATTCATTAGATTGTTTATTTAGACAATTATGTTTATTGGAATGTTTGATAAAACATTGTTTAATTGCCAATTGATTCAAACTTTATAAAATGATAAATAAGGATTTTTTTGTAGTTGATTCACATATTTTAATAATTTAGTAAATGTTTCTAAATAAAAAAAATTGTTTTCACATTTATTTTTTTATAAATTGGTAAATGATAAATATTGTATTACATTAGTTCTAATTGTATTAGTTTTTAGAATGTTGTAATTATAAAATTATTATTGTAAATAATAAATCTAATAGTGTTTAATATTTTTGTTGTAAATTCTCAAAAAATGCATAAATTCATTTTCAACAGATGTTTAGATTTTATTATAATTCAAACCATTGCTTTTTTTTAAACAATAAACATTGCCAAGGAGTGAAAGTAGTTATAAAGGCAGTGTCATTGTGAAAAAACTATCCTTATGATAGTAAATTTTATTTGCAGGCATGTTTATTTATGTCAGCCAATATTTTCATAGCAATTTTTTAAATTAGCTTTCCTCTTTGATACCTCAGCTTCATGAATTTAAGTGCAGTACTAGATTGGCAGATAGGTTTCATAATTTCACTTGAAATTACTAGTTGTAACTATAAGTACTATGCTAATAGTTTCTTCTGCTCTTCTCACTTGTGGAACTCTCTTCTAGCTTCCTGAATTACTACAATCTTCAAAAATTTAAATGCAATGTCAATCATCATCTTGTACCCAGTTCTTTTATTGTCCTTTCTGTCTCTTTGATTTTCACTAACCCTTGCATCGTAGTGGCTTTTACTGCCTTGCTTAGGGTGAAATGATTTTTAAAAACAAAGAAATAAAAAGCATTGATTTTAATTTGTTATTTAAAATCATTAACTATTTCATTGGACACAACATACTGGCAGTTAAATTATTAAAGACACTCTACATTCTTTTTATTTCAAATATATTCAATTTCACATGTCCATAATCAGTATTTAATATATAATTGCTGGCTGTTAGCTTCTGAGTAAGTTATGCTAGGGTGGCTAGCTAATCCATGTTGCAAATGGTTGCTCAAACACATCTATATTTCTTCAGCACTCACAGAGCCAACCTGTGGTTTATACTGTGCTATAAACATGTATGGTTGCCTGAGAGAACAAACAAAGTACTGCTGTACCTCTTACATTTTCTATACGACCCAGATGTTGATTGTTTGACAACTCAAATCAGACTGTGTAAATACATTTTCTGCATATTGGCTCTATGCTTTAATCATCTGCTTTAATCAACACAAAATTAATAATATATTATGACCAGTCAAGCAACTCCAACACTAAAACCAAAACCTTAATTTTGAGCAGACTAAAAACTATATATACCCAAATCCAAACTGACCTGACACAGACCAGTGTTTGATTGTAACATTGACACACTGAGAGATGTCACCAACAATGGTCATGTTCACCACCAATGTCCATATCACTTCTAATTTCATCACTCCCTCTCCCCATTGCCTTAGCAACAGCTAAAATTTACCAGTTTATATATATATATATATATATATATATATATATATATATATATATATATATATATACATATATATAAATTATACATTTATTTAGCCTACTCAATGTCCTTTTTTGTTTGACACTTGTATTTAAGTTTGCTGAGGCAAAGAAGGAATAAACCTCCACAACAGTAACAACAACAATTCTGTCTTCCAGGTTACTCATTTCAGCCTCCACAACATTACCACTAGTGAGGCTGAAAGAAAAGAATTGTTAAGATAAAATTTTTTGTATTGCCAATATAAAGGATCAATGTGGAGTGTCTCGTTATAGGTGACGGAAACAACCTGGAGGATGGAAAGGTAGGGCCTGGAGTTGATGTTTGTGTTGGGTCAGTTGACCAACATCACTGGTGGTGACACTGACAGTCTGTCTGCTCGTCTGCAGACTGATTTTAGTGTTGTGAGTTGCATCCTTAAAAGCAAATGGGGTGGATACATGACTCAGTGTCTTTGTTATGCTTTTGCTTTAGTAGCAATGTTTATGATTTGCTCCATTTAAATTGTATTTTATATTGTTGTTTTGTGAGTCAGATGTGATCTGCGCAAAAAAGAGACTTTTTTATTTTTAATTTTGCTTTCATAATGTTCCCATCCAGCCAACAGGTTTTGATGTGGAGTGAATTAGAAAGAGATCTAATTTGAAGCAAAGTATAACAACTGCAACTAGGCTGAGCAGACCGTTGTTACAGTTTCTTATTTAAACAAACATGATGTTCTAACTTTCAGTCATGATGACTTGTGATCTTGTGCTAGCACAACCTTCAATGGTTTCCAAACAGTTTTATTTATCCAATTTCACTCATGAAGCTTGAGTTAACCCATATTTCAGATACTTTCAAATGGTGCCTGATGCTTGTAATAACTACCCAGGCCAATATTATGAAAGTCATCAGTATGAATAATCAAGAGTGGTTTCCCCTTGTTTTGTTACTCTCTTCTTTGAGAGAGCTATTTCTGTTTACTGGGACTGTAAAAGGACACTTGTACTTGTATTCTCAATTGAATAAAGCT